>VYXC01004913.1:38581-161273 GCA_013397175.1 Platysteira castanea
CCCCCCCTCCTGTTTTATTTGAATAAACTATTTTACTCGCATTTTCCCTGGCCACTTCCATGCAGACAGGATGGCAAGAGGAACACTGGGCTGGTCCCCTTCTGAGACTGGCAGGAGTCTGAGCAGGAGCAGTGGGCTCGGTGATCATCATTAACCTTCACAAAGCACGTCTGGGAGCGTTACTGATGAGCTTCTGGAAACCCTTCAGCTCAGCGAGCTCTGTCTAGAGACTTGTTCTTATTTTTGATACTATAAGCTTCTTTGAGTGCAAGAGATGGTTCTGTCTGCATGGAGCCCCACAAAATCCCTGAGGTTCCACGTCCACAGACAGCCACCTACAGCCCTGGCACTACCAGGATTTAAATGATTTACCCTGCCCTGAATTTTCCTTGGGCTGACTGTCTGAGACATGCAGCAAGGTCACTGATGGGCTCTACCTCCACACATCATCAGTGTCAAAAAGGGATTTAAAGCAGGAGAACTGATGGATTTTGGCCAGAAACACCAGAGCAGATGTGCTCTGACAAGTTCTTCCTTGATTATTTTATGCATTTATGGCCCACTGGGAAGTGCACTGGATATAATTCTCCAGCTTGTGCACTGAACACAGCATTTACTCCTTGCCTGCAGTGCCAGGACAGGATGATACCAGGTCCCTCTCTGGAAGGCACTCAGACTGCCGGATGAATCCCACAGGGAGAGCAGACATGAACTGCTGGCTGATATTCTGAACTGGGCAGTGAGGCATCACCACACTCCTGAGCAACAGCTTCCCATGGAACCTTAGAGCCAGCAAGGCACTGAATTTGACAGCTCTCATTTGGACAAATGTGACTGGAAGAAGAGCAGCACAACAGGGAGGATTTAAGCAAGGTGTTGGTTAGTAAATATTCATTAGATACCAGAGTGGCAAGCAGGATAGATCTATGTACAATGGCTAGGAGATAGATAACCAAAAAGGTCTTCTGTCCTGAAACAGTTCCTCATTCCAGCTGAGATCTCTGGTCTGGAGGAACCTCACAAATGTCCTCCCAGTACCTGAAGGGAGCCCACAAGACAGATGGAGAGAGACTATTTACAAGGGTGTGGAGTGACAGGACAAGGGAGAATGGCTTCAAACTGGTAAGAGGGCAGGGTTAGATGGGATATTGGGAAGAAATTCTTCCCTGTGAGGGTGGGGAGGCCCTGGCACAGGGTGCCCAGAGAGGCTGTGGCTGCCCCTGGATCCCTGGCAGTACCCAAGGCCAGGTTGGACGGGGCTTGGAGCAGCCTGGGACAGTGGGAGGTGTCTCTGCCCCTGGCAGGCAACATAGACCTAATGTTCTTTAGGTCCCTTCCAACCCAAACCATTCAGGGATTCGATGAAATTCGATGCAAAGCTGTGTGTGAAGAACCCTGTGTTGACATTACAGGAACTATTTTAACTTCTAAAAGTAGTAATACACAGGTATCTCTGACAAGATGTGAGCCAAGATTTAACACGAAGTCTGGGGTATATTTCACATTGGCTCTGTGTTGGTGTGTTCATACCACATTCGTTCCGCTCTTTATCATCTTGTAGATTTTTTTCAAAGAAACTAAAGATTAGCAGAAACATTTTCACTAGTAAACCAATATCATATTGAATAAAATTGAGAAAATGAAGCTGTAAAGCTTTCAATACATAGAAGTCATTAGGAGTCAGAAATTGCTTACCTGGCTAAAAGTTCATTCAGTGTATGTTTACTCTTTCCTCTGAAGCCTCTGATACAGGTGTCAGAGACATGGAACTGGAACAGCAGCAGCACTGGTGTAACATTGTAGAATTTCATACCCATGGGGACCTGATTACCGAGGGAAGAGTGACTTGGGTTTAGGAACTCCTATACACAGTATTTTGGGTATGTAATTCTAATCAGAATTTCATAAAATGCGTGCCAACACCAAATATCTCCAAATCATGAAATTATAATAGATCACAACTATCCCATTTGGACTGTCCTGCTTTGAGTAAGTCTTAGATTCATGTTTATACTCATTAAAGAGAATCCTGCTGTTCCAGAACCAAGAACCCAGGGTTTGCATTTGCTTTTCCCAGTTCTATCAGGACACATTACTGAGCTGCTCACACCACCACCAATGTGTCTCTGAGCCACTGCTTTGGGGCTGCTCCTGTGCGAGGGAATGGCTCCCTCTTCTCACGAGCTGTTTCAGCACTCCAGTCCCTCTGGAACAGGACAGCCCATCTGCAGCAGTGGGAAACACAGGCCACAGCTCACCCTGGGCTGTCTCGTGCATCTCCAACAAGCCATGCTTTGGTTAAATGTTTAGCTGCTGTATTATTTGACCTTAGAACATTTCAGCTCCTTATCCCTTTTCCACAATGAAAGCGAAACGTTTTCCTACCTGAAAAGAAAATAAAAGCTAGATTAGCACTTTGCTGCTGGCTGTGTTCTTGTATGAGGTCTCCCTTTAGCTTAGTAAATGGCTCGGGCCCACTTTGTGTTTTCTTACACATAAACCCCACACTTTTTTAACCTGAAAAAAATATGCCTTTATTTTGCCTTTTGCAGTTCTCCTTTGAGCAGGCCTTTCTCAGTGTTTCAGAATTAAAACAATATCATCTTACATACTGGAATTATTCATCAGGTGCTTGACGTGCTCTATCACACCATACACACAGAAAAAACCACTTTTGCAGAGCAAGATGAAGACATTCAGTAAAGGCAAGTTCTGCACAGCAACAACTAACAGTCTCTTGTACCAGCTCAGGGAGACACGCAGAAGGTTTTCTTTTGGATCTGCATGTTGTCCTCAAGTACCAAATTGAACTAAAACTGGGGAACTGAATGAGGCAAAGGTTAAGTATTACCCATGTAAGGATGTACGGTTCAGTATTGATGCTCAATTAAAGCAGAAAACTAATAAAACTGATAAAAATATTACAAGTTAGAAGCATGGATTCAGTCTTCTGTATTCCATTTATTTGTTGTTATAAAAACCATAACCCTGCTCTGTTCTGTCAAAGCGTGCAGGTCGTGCCAAAACAGTATCATCTGTTTACATCTGGCTGTCATCTGCTCCCATTTTTGTTACCTAACAGTCTCACTTACAAAAACTAACATAAGAAAAGGGAAAAAGTTCATCTCCTTTCAGCTGGGTTATTTCACACATCTGTGGTCTGGTTTCTCTGTTTTTCCCACAGATGTGAATCCCTCCCCCACAATGTGGTTTCTTCCCATGCGAAAGGGAAAAAAAACAAACCAAAGGTGAAGTAACAAAACCAAGGCAATTGCAATTCTTTCAAACCTTACAATTTCCAAAGGAACACTGAGTTGATGGACTCAGCATATACACCGGGGAAGGATAGCAGAGGTGTATCTGGAATGAAAATCATTCCAGCTGGGAAGCAAGGAAGGGATCAGGTGCCTTTCCCCCAGCTCTCTTCTCACTCTGTGGAACTGGAAGCCATCTCCTGTGAACAGCAGCCTTAGAGACAGGAACATAAGGAAAGGGACGAAAGGAGTCCTTGACGTGTTCCTTGACTTGGAAAAAAGATAAAATTAGAAAATACCCCAAAGAACTCTCACTCCAGCCACTTCTACAAGGCCCTGCAGAGACGCTACAGCCTTTCAGCATCTCAAGGCAAGGAAGAACCTGACCCACAGAAGTCGAAGATAAACAACGGAGCTAACAGAGCCCCACCTGGGATCTGTGCTGTGGGCAGAGATGAGTTCAAACAGGGGAGAAAGGCTTTTCCAAGGATTAGAACCAAGAATCCCCTTGCTCCGCCTGTGCCTCCCACCTTGCAGAGTGTGGAGTCAGCTCTCGAGTTAATAAAGCAGCTTATCTGAAAAAGCTTGCCACAAAAAGAGCTTTCAAAAGGAACAACCAAAAAAAAATCACCAGCTCATTAATTCTGTGTTTCTTTTCACACTATTGAGCACAGAGCGTTTCTCAAACTCAGTAATCTGGAAATGCGAAAAAGGAGGGGGTTACAAAACTCTACTTTATTCCTTGTGTCTTTGTAAGTACATTTGAAATGAATGGTTCCATTAAGGAGAAAAGGCGAAGGAGCCCAGGGCTCACACTCTGACAAGCATTTCACAGCCTGACCCCACAGCATCTCCCCCAGGGCTGCATGGTCAGCAAGGCTTCACAGCACTACAAAGGCACAGAGAGCAGGGAAGCAACACCAAACAAAGAGCTGAGGAAATAAGGCCTTGGCATGCTGTTCATTCCTTCTTCATTTTCAGTTTATCTTCCACGGAGCTGCTCCTTACGAGCCAATCTGCCTGATTGCTGCTTTCAGTGAGTTTAAACTCACCACAGCTTTAAGTATAGAGACAACAGAAAAAAAATACCTGATAAACTACCAAGGAGAGAAAAACCACATCATTTAACAGAACCATCTCTGAGAGCAGACATAAATCTCTTCAATGAACTGTATCTCCCTGCTAGTCTTTGGATTTCTTTTGCACCAGCAGACAGTGGTATCTTTACATGCTGCTTTTCAGAAGTTCATTGAAAAATGCCACTAAAATTCCAGCTGATCTCAGCACCATTCCAAAAGACAAGTCAAATTCCATGATGCAAAACCTAGCTGTGGAGTTTCGATGTAGGTTTTTAAATGAGAAATTAAAACTTCAGACACAGGCCATCTTTTAAATCATTTATTTCAGTAGGAAAGATTTTTGAAACCTGTTCTTAAATTCATTTCAACTAGCTTATGCAAACACACAATTTTCACACGCACACACAGAATAAAGTATTAAAAAGGTGAAGGAAGAGGCTCGAGGACAGCCAAACTGCACATCCCTCAGCGAGATCATAGTGCAATCCCTCCATCCCTGGAACGCCTCACGCCAGCAGGGAACATTAAAAATGGCTCGTGGTTACTGCATGACACCTTGATCCCCCTTCCAGTGGTGGTTGGTCCTTACAGGATTATTATAAAACACATCCTTGTTTCCTGGTGCCTTTCCCACCCCAGTGCAGCAGTGTTTGAATGGATACACTCCTGCACACAAGGAGCCCCAAGTGCCAGTAAAGCAGGCACCCCAGAACCCTTTATTTAACATTTAATTGATTTATACTGCTTGTCTGCTTTGCAGTTTCAGCTGTGAACAGCTTTGGAATGGTAAGAAATTCCTTCAGCAAACACACCCAAAGGCCAGAAGCCACCCAAATAAAGAGAAATAACAAAAATAATAATCAAGCACACAAAGGAAACAGAGTATTTATGGTGTTTTTAGTCACTCCAGAACAAGACCAGGCCACCAGCCAGAACCGTGCCATGATCTGCAGGAACTTGCATTTCATTGCATTTCATACACCTTCTTTTCCTTAGCAACGTAGCTTGGAGAAAACTTGTCAGCTCAGCCCTGCAACAGCCAGAGCTACACCAAGTGATTCGTATTTTCTCCTTGGACCTTTCTGTTCTCTTTGAATATTCTTAAAAAGCATAAAATTAATTTTCAAATTATCCTTCCAACATCTGACTTCATAAAAAGACTATAGTAAAACTGCTGTATTTTTATAAGGATGTATTCCAGGAAAACAAATATTTACTTGCTTAAGAACAACACATTCTTTCTTTCATTTCCCCTTCCAAAGCTTCTGAAGCCTTTGCTGCTAAAAGTCTTTAGCAGTTGTTTCAGTGAAGGACAGTGCTCCCTACACAGTGTTGGCACTAGAAATACAATATACAAACCCGAGCTTTGGGGATATTAAGACCAAGATTTATCCAAACCTCCTCTTTCCCCAAACAGTGTTTTCCTGGGGTGTTTATTTTACATTAACAAAAAGCTTGCAAGATAAATCGTTGCCTAAGAATGCTCCTCAGTGTTTACATCCACGTGGGACAGACAAAAGCAAGCTCCTTTCCAATGATGAGAGCTCCTGAGCTCATGAGGTCTAGACCATGACTCGGACTATGCTCTTCACCTCCCCCCTCCCCGCACTAAATCTACTCCAGAGACATACCAAAATAAAAATAAGTTAATTTTTAAGAGGTCTGAGCTACTTCTGATAAAAGCTGAACAAACCCACGCTACCAAAAACCTCTGCATTTTTCCTAAAAAGAGGCTATTCAAATACAGAAAAAATAATAATACTAAAGCAACTGAAGCCACAGCTATTTTACACTGACCAAAACAACTGACTGCTGCAGAACTGCAACGCCTGCCAGGAATGGCACCCCGGGTACATGGAGGGCACAGCCTGCAAGCCTGCCACAGTGGGACTTGCCACTGAAATAAAGGAATTGGTCTTCAAGGTAAGAATAAGGCACTGACAAAAGTCCTCCTCAAATCCAAGCACTCACCCTCTTCATGCACTACAAATCAGAATGATGGTTTTTAAAAGAAGGGATAACCCCTAGGGAAGAATTCCATGTCCACTCGTACAGATCCTTGTAATGACAACTTTCCCAAGCCAAACCACCTTATGCACAAGCTGCTTTTAGAGAAAAAATAAAGAAAAAGGCTAATATTAAAGAAGAATAACAAAACTTTGACAGCTGTCTCCTTGTAGGAAGAACAGACAGTTCACTGATGGGATTTGGTACTGCTCCTGGGGCCTTGATGCTGCACCAGGCAGCACAAAGAGCTGGCCACGAATAAGATTGGAACTACCAGTGCTGGTGAGTTAGAACACCCAAAAATGACAAAGGACACGTAATGAAGAAAAAGGCCATTGACAGAGCCAGAAGAAAAAGCACCTCATGTTTTATCTTGATTTGGACAAGATTTGTTACAGCTGATCAAAACCATAAGATCAAGTTGCCTTTTGTCAGAAGGGACCTCTGCTCCTCGTGTGCCTTAGCAGCACAAAACCTGCAGCTGCTCCTGCTGGGAGGGAGAGGATTCGCTGTCACCCCGTGTCGTGTCTGACACTAACAGGAGGACTGGTGTTGAAAATATAGAAATGCAGATACAGGAGGCTGATGTTGCAGGAAACACTGCACTACTTCTGCAATTATAATGAATAATGATGAATTTACTTCTAGCGAGGAGTAGGTAACTAATAAAACCCTGCTGTGTTTTTTCATGCTTCCTTTTGCTCCCAATATGTTTTCCAATGTACATACTTCTCTAAACACAGTTTTAAAGCTGGGTGCTAAAGCTCATTCATTAAGTATTTATGTGACTTCATTTAGTATTTGTAGTTTAAATGCCTATAACTTGCACCTAAATACTTAATGAATCATAATAGCTTGAGTAATACTCCTCTGGCATGAAACAGACATTTGAAAATGAGAAAGCATCTGGGATGAGCTATGTTTATTCAAACTACCAGAATTTTTTAAAAATGAAAGTTATAAAAATTATTTGCTTTCTAAGGACACTGGAATAGAAGTCAGGTTTAAAAATCCTCGCCAAAAGTAGCACAGATTAAATCAGATAAAAGTTAGCAGTAAGCAGTGCAATGTTATATATCTTTAATGCAGTGCACCAATTTCATAAACCAGACATTCCCTGTTGCTTAATCTTTCCCCAAACTTTTAGTTTAGCTAAAAAGATGGTTATCAGTCAGCAGATAATTAATATTCATATTTGAAGTCCTGCTAGAAGAGCTACTCTAAATAATTTTTGCTCAAATGCAGCCAAAACAAGGAACTGCAAGGGGCATCTTTAATTTCAAAATCAAAACGTTAAAGGGATAAAGTGACAAATATTAGCTGTAGTGTTTCAGCAGTTACTAACAAGAGAAACAACTAGAGCAACACATTAAAAATGAGAATCAAAGAGAAACTGCCAACTGTCTGAAGCAGTCTGGATGCCAGCCTTACCTGAATACCATCAGCTCGCTGCTCTCCTTGTTTTCTCAGCAATAGGCTCAGTTAGTTAAATTTTAACTGTTTTGTTTTTTTTTTTTAAAAAAAAGAGCATTAGTACATTCTTTACAGTGCACTGGACTTGTCTGAGTCTTTCCAAGGCTCAGAGCTTTTCAAGGGGCAGCTCTCCCAGGGGGAACAAACCCAGCACCTCTTTCTGAGCCCCGTTTATCTCAGGCTCTGTGTTTCTCTGTTTCCCTGCCCTGCAGGACTGCGGGGCCATCAACAACGGGCAACCACTGAACTCCTCACTGCAGCCAGGGCCAGAAACACTTCCCGTGTTGTCATTACTCACTCCAGTTACTCTGGCTTTTACACATTTTTAGAAACTCCTCCCACAGTATTCAGTCTCTCCCACAAAAACCCAGGGCACCCGAGGGCAGAAAACAAGGAAGAGCAGGAGGCCTAAGGGCGATGGAAGCTGGTAACAGCAACAATTCATTAACGGATGATATGTGAATTATTTTCCCCACCGTCCTCCTAACCATAAAAACCTAATTCAAAACAGCGGCTCCCAAGTAAAAATCCAGTACTAAATGACACGTCCTGACCTGGCTCTGTCCTTAGCAGAGCTGCAGGCTGTGGCTCCCAAGTTCCTTTCACTCACAAAAGAACACATACAGCTATGCTGCAATGAACCTAGAATAGCTTATTTAAAAATTCAAAATCCACAGGCTATTATCCACAATGCTTAAAAAAAGGACACACATTGAAAAAAAGAACAAACCCCAAACAAACACTTACTCATTGAGAAGAAACACACATTTAAGTAAGTTTTAAAACGGAAAAAAACCAAACTCAAGTTGTGCAAAGTCTACTAAGTAACACTGCTGGCTGTGAGGATGCTGCCTTTGCTCTACACCCAACGTGGGTCAGCTTGGGAGATGTGGGAATTGCAGAGGGATTCAGCACAAACAACCCCTTCCCAAAATTCCTGACTTCAGAACAGGCTATTCATTCCCCATACAAAAAACAGCAACAAAAGAATTGCAAGGGAAGCCAAATTCTCATGGTCCTCGTGGTGAAATACCAACAGAAGCATCCTTCTACTGTTTTCATTCTACCAAGAGCCAATTAAGAACAATTCTTGGGAACATAAACCAGCCTATTACCCTTTACATCACAAAGTGGCTGGGGTTTTTGTGTTTTGTTCTGTTTTTTTTACTGTGAGACTGGATTATCCTTCTTTTTGCCTGCCAGAAATCAAAAATTAATCATCTCCATTACGCGATTAATTTGACTCTGGGAAAAAAACCCCTCAAAAGTGAATTTATAGGCTTCTACTCAGATGCAATAAACAAACTATACATTTTCAAAATAACAGCTACTAGTAGAAACCTTTATTAGATAGTCAGAACTCTGAAACAGACTGGTAGGTAGCTTGTTTCTGTTTAAAAAGGAGAATTCATGATGGAATCTGCAAGCGTTTTACGGCCACTAAACCACAATGTCAATGGAACAGTTACTACTTTGTCACAGACTTCAAAGTTCCAATATCAGAGTCATATTTTGGACAATGTTTCCTTGCTTTACAAAGATCGTATTTTTGAAGATTAAAGAAAGACTAATCATCCAGGAAACCAGATGACGTCAAGGAAACCCCAAAAAAGCAAGAATCAAAGTCTTAAGCATCAAACACACACATAAAGCACAGCTCCCTTTTTACAACCATTATGTTTTTCTCTGTGAGTAATTTCAGTGACTAAGAATGATTCCTGTCAAGGATGGAATTTTGATGGCCCCACACCTTTTCTCTCCTTCTAATCCTACCTTCTAATAAATTAGTCAATTGCCTGAAGATCAGAAGAGCTTCTGTACGTAAGGTCTGCTTTAGGCCATGTTATCAACACCACACAACGTCAACTACTTTGACCAAGACAGATACTAAAATCAATTATTGCCAAATGAGAACATGAAAGCTTGAAATTGTGCCTCTATCTCTTTAAAATGTCCATCTGAAGTGCTATCATGAAACACCACACACTAACAGTGGTCCCTAACTGATAATTAGCAGATACCCCAAGTCCAACCGTGAGCTGTACCCAGGTGTTGGTGTTTTGTCATTCAGCTTTTCTGTGCAGGAGAGTCACAGGTGTGGAAACACACGGGCCAAAAACACTCAGTTCTGCCCCAGCAGTGCTTTCAGCTCTGTCTCACACACACACACTCCCCCCGACTGCCCAAAACACGTGTTTGTAACCAGGAATTAGGTCAAAACGTACCAAACTGGTTTGTGGCTCAGCCTCTGTGCCACTGGCTCCCACGCAGGTCCAAGGTTTGCAAGCTCAGTGCTGCCCCAAACTTGCAGTTGTGTTCCATTTCTTACACTTGCAGGTCTGAGAGGAGTAACACTGCTCCAGGCTAAGTGTGCCTGGGACAGGCTCCCCTCCAGGACTCCTGGCATAGCCCAAACAACATCTCCAGAACATTTCAGTAGTACCTCTCACCCGCGTCACACACAGCTTCTGATACAACTCTTAAATACCAGTTCACCTGTTAAGAATGCCTAAAAAGGTGAGTTATTTTCAAAATTAGTATAAAGTTAAAAGAAACTCAAAACTAGCTACGATCTATTTAACTCAAGCACAGCACCGCCAGAAGTTTCACACACACTATTTGGTGTTTCATGTTGGTTTTCCTTTCACTCTTTAAGGCAGTGGTTTCCACAGGTCAGTTCTGAGAACATAACGAAGCATGGTCCATGGCAATTCACGTTGCAAATCCATTTTTAATTTGGGGGACTCCACTCCCCAACCATGAGTGGTTTTGTTCAGGGCTCCAGAGTTCAGAGATGGAGTTGACAGGTTCTGTTCTGGCACAGAATACAGCTGGCACGTTTTTCATCAGGACCTTGCTCTCAATTATGAGATGGTTCAAATTGTCCTTTTTTAATTGTTTTGAATTTGCCTGTTATTCAAAGGTCATCAAGTTGGCAGGAACCTGAAAAAAAAGAAAAAAATAGAAGAATTTACTTCAGGTAGTAGCTACTCGCATTCAACTGTTTCTCAGACTAGACACCTGTTGAAATGTACATTATTCTTTCTTCAAAAAAAGGGAGAAGGAATGCATCTATCATCTAGCAGTAAAAATATACTTAGAGCTGTAGAAAACCCAGGTATAATCAAAATATTAAACTGCTGTAAGGTTTATTACTTTATTATATAGCTGTAGAACTTCCTAATTTTGAGGACATTTAAGATTTAGGTTGTCAGCAAAACAACCATAGCATGGTAAATCCCAGCTCTGCCAGGCAAGGAGAACCCTCTCACCTGAGCTGCAGCTAGAGAATTCTTGGCACACACAGCAGTGACTGATGGAGACCCCTCAGTCTTTTTAAGGCTAATACAGAAAAATGAGGCATAAACACTTGTTTGGGCTTTTCCCCTAGGAACCTGAATGCCTGCTGCAGGTATCCCTCCCTTCCGTGAAGATGAAAGCTCGTTTGCAATCCATCAGTTTATATTCCCCTTTTCTCTCCCTCAGGAATCTGTCTGACAGCAACAGCTCTTGTTTAGTCGGGTCATCAAAGAGCCCCAACATTCCTGGTGAGTGTCAATCACTCCTCAGTTTGGTCAGGTATGAATTGAGCATTTCTTGCTTTGCATTTACCATTTACCTGCAGAAGCAAGAATGCTCAGCTGGCCCAAAGTTGCACCATTAAAATCAAAAATGGCATCTATTAAAATAGTTCTTAGTATTATTCAGCTGACTAGGTGTTTATTGAAAACACATTTAAACAGCCAAATTTTCTAAGGCAGTTACACTGTTAACAGTAATAAACAGCATTGTTAACCCTTACTGAACCAAAGCTGCTTTCAGAGGACTTTTTCACCACTTACTTGCAAACTCTTTGCCACTATCTGCTACTATCCCCACTTTCTCCAGCCAGGAACACAACTTCTCTCCTTTGCACTGCCTCAAATGCCTTCACAGGAGCTTCTGCAACCTTCCTCACTTCTTAAGATCTCTCTCAGAAGCAGAATTGAACAAGAAAGCACAGAAGGATCTGGAAAAGCCTTTGTGTTTCCCCTTGAAATTCAGTAGGATTTCTGCTCTGGGAACTCCATAAACAAATGTGCAAAGAAAAGGAAGAGTTCAGGGAGACAAAGCAACTCAAAAAGGATTTTGCTGATGAGAAAGGTCAGTAAGAA
This sequence comes from Platysteira castanea, assembly GCA_013397175.1. Lineage (NCBI taxonomy): Eukaryota > Metazoa > Chordata > Aves > Passeriformes > Platysteira > Platysteira castanea. The sequence continues at coordinate 50,549 of VYXC01004913.1, forward strand.
TTAATATGAGAACAGCATTTAACAGGGTTGGAGCAGCCTTGTCTTCCTTTTTGATTCATGGAAAATGCTACTTTTGCTTTCAAAGACTGGAAAATGTACCAAGGGCTAAACTACTTTGTATGTATTTCAGGAATACAAAATAGATTAACAACAGAAAATGTGCATGTCCGTGGCCTGAAAAAAGGCACTTCAGGAGAGTTATCTGGAATTAATATTGAATGCTGCAGTTTACAGCTCTTTACATAACTGTACAATAGCCTTTTTCAAATGGGCAACACAAAACTACTGCCACTTGGACAGGTATTTTAGAGCACTCCTTCCATCTCCCCAGCTGCTTTAAATCAGCCTCAAGGTAGCCCCAAATCTTTCTTCTTTACCCCAGAAGCTCTGAGGACTTGTTTGCAAAGGGAGACACAGGAAAGCCAAGGCAAATCACTGAGCATGTGAGATGGGAGTAGGGGAGCACCCAGAGCCCTCAGTGAGAGCTTGGGCAGCTCGAGCATCCCTCAGCTCTGAGCTCCCCACAGCTCATTCCTGCCCCTCTCTTCTCTTCTCTGCTCTTCTCTCACCTGTTGTCTGTTGCTTTGGCAGGCAGCACTCAGGTGTTTGAACCAGAGCATTGCATTCATTCTGTTTCCAGCCTGGAATTTGTACGAATTTCCTAAGAAGGAGAAACAAAACCTGATGAAGACACATAAACAATGCTGCACACTTAAATCCTACTCATATTCAAGCACCTCTGAATTTGTAATAGAAGGTTCATGTAACTTTACACTTTGTCTGGAATAGGTGCAATTGCTTGACCTACTGAAGAGGAGTTTCAGCTTGCCTGCCTTCCTTTCCAGCATTCTAGATTTCACTAATGCCTGCATCAACTAGGGAACAACAAAACATCCCTCAAAACTAAAATGTTTTTGTTCAATGCCATTACTGCAATTTGTTCATAATATCATGATTTTTTAACAAAGTGCAAGAAAGCACTGAAATGCACCCTGGAAAGCTACATTTGAAAATACCTGAAAATCACTCCTAAACATATTGATACATTTCAGACCAGTATTTTCAGTGGCTGGAGTTACACAGTGCTTGTTTGGGTTCAGGAAGGTCAAGTGTTACAAAAACTTTTCAGATTGCTGTTGCAGAGTTTAGGCTGACAAGCACTCACAATTTATACCTCATGTCAGTGGTGCTAGAAGAGGTGTTTGGAAATAAAATGTACTAAGACTTGAAGCAGACAAAATATTAAATAATATTAAGCTCCTTTATCAGAACTTCTAATAATGTTCTTTTTGCACAATTTGAAGTGCTATGGAAAAGTAACATTTTCTTCAGAGTTTTAGCTGAAAGCAGGCACTGTGCTGGGGTAATGGAAATCCACAGGCTTCTCCTCATAACAGTCAGGATCTCTGAGGGGTTCTCCCTCACAGCATACATTGGAACAGATGGTTTGGGTTTTGGTTCTCATTTGCAGAGAAGGGACTGCTCAAGCACCTAGTGTTAGCTGAATCTTTTTTCTTTATTGTTACTTACATTTTCACACATGTGCAAGTGCCTCAAAGTGTTCTAAATGTACATAAAATGAATGCAGATGAGTACTTCCAATTAAAATCACATCTGGGGCTGTTAAGAGTTTGGAGAGTTCTTAGAAGAAGGGTTCTCCGTGGGTGTTTGTTCCCATGGCATTCCGAGGGCAATGACCCGTGCTGGGGAGCAGCCGACACTGCGAGGATGTCACCTCAAATAAGTTCAGCTGCTGACCAGTGACCTCAGCAAGGCAAATGCTTGTTTTGGGCATCAGTGCACTGCTTACCCTTCTCAGAATCAGTCAGTAAGAAGAGATCGGGGTGCTCGGGGTCATCTGCCATCATCACCATCCAGCCCACCACGGAGACGCTCTTGCTCGGCGTGGATTTGAACTGGAAATAGGAACAGAGGTGGAAATGGAGTTAGAACAGGAGGCCAGATCTGCACAGAACAAGCACCCAGAAGGGCAGCTCCTCTCAGGGGCTGTTAAAGACTGGGTAACTTCAAATGAAGCAGAGCACTTCACAAGATTAAGAAAATCAACGAAGTTTGTATGAAATCGGTGAAAACAGAACTTAACACAATGAGTGATACTCAAAACCAATTAAAAGGAGTGTCACCATCTGCAAAAGCTTGTCAGGCTGCTGATCTGCACTGCATGGTTCCAACAGCATTCCTCACCACATCAGTGCACATCTGAATGCACAGTATAGTTCCAAAGTGTATTAATAAATGCAAAACCATTCCCTGCACTGTTCACAAACAGAAGAACTGAGCTTGCCTGTGCTATAACAACTCAGTTAGCATGCACTAATTATTATAGCAGTCTGTAATTACACATAACGTGAGTCCTGGGGACAGATAACACAACTGTGTAATTAAATATTATGCCCTGATCAAATAAATGGATCAAGTGAGGATGCAAATTCAATAAACAAGTGCCCAGAAATGGGCAGTCGTGCTCATTTATTGACAAGATGTTCCAAATGATGGGGTTTTCCTGTTCCAGGTGTTATTCACACATTGACAGGTAACTCAGGCCCAAGCACAACACTTGTCTTTGCTACACCAGCCCCTCTCCTGACAGCTCCTTGATCCCACTGTTTTTCATCCACTTGGTCACAGTAGTATTTTCTCCTTCTCATGCTTCTCTCAGTTCCACGCTCTACTCACTCATTAAATCCAACTTATTTCCAAACCACAAGGTTCCTTCTCCCTGGCCTCCTTTTTTACTTATTAGTAAAAACCTCCCAATTCACTTCTCCTTCCTTGCTCAGGCAGTCCCACCCACACCCCCTAATTCACTCAGTTTCTCTCATGTCTTCAGCTGCCAGGTCTCCTCTTCCCACGTTCTTGGGTCCAACAGAGACTTTTCCATCAATCCCTGCACTGCTTTACCTCACTTCTCTGCCCACAAGGTCTAACTCTGGTTTATGCTCACCCTCACCAGATGCATCTTCCTCCTGTCTTGTGAATCCCCATTCCAACCTCTTTATTAGCACAGTAATTTTGATCTCTCTTTAATTACATTATTAGAAACAATGAAACGTCCTTGAGATTGTTTTGGCTTTAAGTCATTATAATTAATCTATAGTTCTAAAATACTTTTATTCTTCATGCTAATACCACAAGGCAGATGCACAACATTAAGGATCAAGTTACTTTTGTTTCATTTTCGAACCATTGCTTTAGTATTACAAACCTGGAACTCTGGTTCAACCAAGGAAGGAGTTACTGGTAACAAGCTGGAAGGTATCATGAGCAAAGTAAGAGTTTATAAGAATGTTCTCTACATGGGAATAGAGTTACTTTATAAATAGAATTCCACTGCAAGTCTAACATCTGCTACTCTAATCTATGCCACAGATCAACTGAAGACCTGAAAGGTCACAGAATCATCACGGAATCCCAGAATGGTTTGGGTTGCAAGGGCCATTAAAGATCATCTCATTCAACCCCTCTGCCACAGGCAGGGACACCTTCCACTAGCCCAGGGTGCTCCAAGCCCCATCCAGTCTGGCACTGGACACTTCCAAGGGGCAGCCACAGCTGCTCTGGGCACCCTGTGCCACGGCTTTACCACTCTCACAGGGAAGAATTTCTCCCTGATACCCAGTCTAACCCTGCCTTTTGTCTGTTTGAAGCCATTGTCCTGGTAAGTTTATCTGTGTGGGACTTGCACAACTGGCTACATTTTAAGCCCTATTTTAAACTCCATTAGAACTTGGAATGAACAAATGTTAGGCCAGTAGTCGAAAGAAAAAGCATTTAAATCAAGTTCAAAACAGTTTAAGAGTCCAGGCTCTTTGTATACACACACTAGAGTCAAGTAACTCACAGCCTTGGGGAGGTGGACAGATGTGGTAACACCTCAAAAGAGGAACAGGTAAATGATAAAGCTCTGTCAGACAAGATTTCATTACAGTGAGGGCTGTAAGTCCTTTTCAAACAGAAGGAGGCAGTAAGTATTGTCAGTCTGTAGTGAACATTAAGGCATTTTATCTGAAAGAAGGAATAAAGATAGGGAAAGGGAATAAAGTTCAGGATATAGCTCATGAGTTCTTTAAAAGAAGGGAAGTGTGTAAGAAGGATTTGTTACGGACTCACTGAGACACTGCCTCACAAAGGTGACACAGCACTTAAAAGGGACCTGCAAAATGCAAACCCCCAAGTCGTCCTAAAGCATTAACAGGTCCTTTCCACAGAGGTGGAAATTTGAGTCACAAAGCAGCTTTAATGGATTACAGATCAAACTGTACCTCTTGAACCACACTTATTTCTGGAGTTTGATGGAGACAACACACTGGGTTTCCTGTCTCAGTTATAGATCCCAACAGGTACCCAGGATGTGGCACTGCCACTCCAAACTGCTCCAGCTCCTCGCTTCCCACTTCCCTCACAACAATCCGCTCATCACGGTGCTTCTCCATAAAATGCAGACTCCACACAAGGCAAGTGTTTCGTGCCAGCAGCAATCCCTCATCGCTTCAACCACGGCTCAGCTTCCCCTCCTGTGCTCCGTGTTTACACAGCCCCCGGGGCAGCTCCTTCTCTGCTGATGCACACGGCCTTGCTAACAGCAACTCTGCTTTGTTAACATGAAGGGAATGAAAGCTGCATTGTAATTTAATGTTCCTGGTTCCTATTTGCTTTTTGTAATGCAGGCCTCTGGAATGACTCTTATTATACACATGGAAAATGCACAGCTCTGGCACTGGGCTTCACGTAATTGATTTTTGCTGTTGTTGTTGTGCTGAGCTCAAAGGCTTTTGTAAGTAAATCTTTGAATCAAAACCTCTGAATTAATCTGTGAACAGACTTTTCATTCCAACATTTTGGCACCTACAAATCTCCTCCTCCACATCTCCTGTTGAGATTCTACAGCTTTCTAATATTCAAATCATTTTCTCGGTGGCTGAACATCCTTCCCAGAATGACAGCATTCTTCATTGGGAACACATCCTGAGCCACAACTACCAAGTCTTCTAGACTGCAAATAAATGCACCTAATTTTGATTATAGCATGCAACGGAGGGCCTGGAACAAACAAGGGTTTGTACTCAAGCATGAAGCCTTAAAAAGTCTCTGTTGCTTTCCAAGTACCTCCAAACATGGAAAAATCTCACATGCAGGCTATGTTGTCACAGAAATTGGCAAGACCCTCAAGTCCAATCACTATAAACAGTTATTTTACAGGTGTATGCACATTTTTCAGGGTGCTTACTCAAAGTCTAAGTTCAAGTGGCTATTCTTACTACTATTGCCCTTTTCTAGAGGTGCACAAGTGCTACAGGTTTTCACAGAGGCTTCTCTGTGAGTACCACTTCAGCACACGAGAGAAAACCATTGTCCACACGTTCCTCTCAGACTGGGCTGTACTGCATCTCTGGGCCCTGAGTCCACGTGCTCATCTACAGACACTTCTCCATTCCTGCAGCAATAACTGAAACCTGGTCACTATTTAAAACCAATGCTAATTTTATGCTGTTCCTCTTAGGAGATGCAGCACACAACACTGGATGCACTCCTTGGCCTTTGCCCACGGGCAGGAGAAGAGCTGGCTTGTCTGAGTCTACAAGGGAGGGGATTTCTTGCCCTTTTTGCAGAAATTACACTGGGATTTTGATGAGGTAATTTTCCAAAGAGGTTGGCTATTATAAGCCTGGAAGAGCTGTGAGTGTCGGTGCATTCCAAGCTGCCTGGAGCAATTGCAGCAGCAGAGTGGTCAGAAGCATGCCTGCAATCAAGACACGTTTACCACGAGAGCCCCAGCCAGGAAACTACACAGCAGACTGACTCTTTTGTTGCCAGCGTTCCTTTCCATGTCACAGAGGCCTTCAGAAAGGAAGCAGAAAAGACAGATGTTTAAATGGCTCCAGAAGATGCTTGGAATATTTTGCTGAGGTAAATCTCCAACGTATCAATCTCTGAAAAAGAAACCTGCTTCAAAGTAGACAGCATCATCCTTTTCATCTGGGAAGTAAGAAACCCCAAAGCCTAAATCCAGCCTTGGATCTCTTCATCTTGCAGAGTGAACCTCTCAGGAGGATCACTGGGCAGTACTGGGAGCATTTCCTCATGCTCCAGCTATCCAGGGATGATTGACCATCTGCACTTCATTCTCTCCTGATCAGCTCTGCCTGAGTGCAACCAAATGGGAACTGAAGCGTGACCCTTGACAAATCATCTCCTCAGAGTCCAGGACCAAAGCTGAGGCTCTGTACAGGAACTCTGCAGTGAAATGGATGGAAACCCAAGCCATCAAGAGCCAGGCTCAAAGTACAACAGAGCAGCTGAACAAGTTACTGACCACCTATTATTGGCCTGTTTAATAAACTGGAGCCTCTTCCCCAATCCCCCAACCTCAGCAGCAGTTACCAGGTGATTTCCCACTTTAATTTCAACATAAAGGTCATGCTCTGAGTTACAACAACCTCTGAAGCAGAGGTTTGCTGTGAACACTCGTTGCAAACGCTTTGTTTAAACAAAAGACAACCCAAACAGCAGCAAATAGTTTTTACAATATGTTAACCTTGACTGCACCTGGGAAACCAAATCAGAGACTGAGCTCCAGCACAGGCTTTGCATCCAGAACAGAGCATGGCTGCTGCCCTAAAAACCCCAGAGCAAGACGTGAGCTGTGTACAGCCAAATCCAAGGTTGTGCTGGACAGTTCAGCCCAACTTCATGGAGCCAACTATTAAAAAGAAATTAATGTTCTCCAGTAGTCACTGCTTTTAACTACCACTCCTCTTCCTCCCCTTCCTGCCAATTGCCTTGCTCCAGCTCCTCTCAGTATTTGCAAGCCCGAGGCTGCAGGCTCCTATTGGGAAATCCTGCCCACCCTGGACTCAAACGGGTCCTTGCCCCTCTCTGCAAACTTCCTTGTTGTTATTCCATCCTTGGACAAAGAAACACAAGCACACACACACACGGGACAGGCTCTGGCTTCCTAAGCCTCTGCTCAGCAGCAGCTCAGGTGCTGCAGCTGTCACATCAGTGACCTGGGGAATACTGGAAGTCAATTCAAGAGGTTCAGAAAATAATCTCTGAGAGAGCATTGTAAATGGATGTGACTGTATTCCAAGGCAAAGTAAAGGCTTTTGCAGGAACAGAGAGTCAGAAGGATCAGGTACCAGATTTTTTACCTTTTTGCTTTATTTACTTTTTCTAAAGAAAGGGCAATTTAAATGACTGAAATTGTTATTCCAAGGGAAATGTGTAAGCAATGAGAATTCAATGTCCTTAATTTCCAAACAATATTATTCCTTGCTAAGCAAATTTTTCAAGTTCTCTAAACCTGCATGCTATTTAGATTGCTTTAAAATGCTAATACACAAGAGTGAAAAAGCTTCTGAATGAACAGATACAAATCTGGTAAAGTCCTCTGTTATTTTGTAAAGAACAGCGAACCAGAGAGACTTACAAATACATATTCCACTCCTAAAAGAAAACAAAATGCAATTTTGGCACAAAGCCTGAAGGAATCACAGCAGTAACAGGAACACAAAGTCTGACATTACCACAAAAATTTCTTTTCCATTTCTCAACGTTTCCAGAAAAAACAAGCAACTAGCTGTGAGTGACATAATGCCAGCACAAGTTCTCTCCTAGTTCCTGTTTTCTTTTTTAATACTTCGCATTTTTACTCATAATAGCTCACAAGTCTTCTCTTTCCTTTTAATGAGGTGGAATCCTTCCCTCAAGTTTTCACTGAAGCCAGGGACAAACACATCCAAACACACCCAGAAGATGGGAGGATTAGCCAATGGCCCTTTATCCTGGGCTAGACTAACTGAGTTCTGATCTTACCTGAGCAAAGCTAGCAGGGGTGGATGGCCAAGAAACCCTGCAAATATTTCTAAAAGTAATTAGCTTTTATTAAGCTACTTTGAGTATTAGAATACTGTTTCCTAAGGAACTTCCAATAAAAGTGGGAAATAATCTCTTAGATTAAGAGAACTTTACACACAGACTTTCCACACAGCAGCTTCAGATATCCAGGAGCCTGCTAAGCAGAAATATTAAGCTCCAAGTCTCTACCCTCTGCACATAAAAACGTTAGGATAAGAAAACAGTAATTTGTACCAAAGAGAAAGTCCCCTTTGCAAGGATTCCAGAAGCACAACTCAGTTTGTAAAATTCCATAAGCTTTATGCAAAGTAAATGTTCTCCAGTGACAGTTGTCATAAATTAACCTGAAACACTGGCCAGGGCACTAAGCAATGACTCTGAGGAGTGAATGAACTCAGGTTCAAGTATCTCCAATTTTACCCAGTTCCTTAAGAGAATCACTGTAATATACCAGGGACCTCAAACAGGAACAATGCACATCCAAACACCCGTGGGACAGGTACAGAAAATCCTCCTGCTCCCTCCCCACTGAAGCAAAGCATTTTTAGCTTCTTTCAAAGCAAGCTGCAGCAAATGAAAGGAACACCAGCACCACCTGACAGCACAGCTCTCTGCTGAGCAGATCAAGTGTTTTGTGCTCCACTGCAGTTAATGGCTTACAGGATTACACAGAAAAACCAAATGCTCTAATTTCACCACATACAGGAAGTTAGGACATGTTTAATTGTTGTATCTTGTGACTGCTCCATCCTTCCTCATCAGTGCTTGTTTGGGTTTCAAACTGCAACAAAGGGCTGCAAGACTCAAATCACCAGAAGAGAGAACTTCTGCCTTTGGAAAGGGACAGACAATGACACAGCTCCTTTCCTAAAAGACCTGGAAGTCCGAGACACAGGGCAGACGCAAAGCAGATGTTCTTGGTGTGGCATGGCAATGTAAATGATACTTCCCAGGGGTATATCCCTATGAGGTGACTGACTGGGAGACAGGACAGTGCTGACTGGAAATCAGGCAAGCCTGAAGCACTCCCAGTGTTTACAGCAGGAAATCCCATTTCAGTTTTGGCAGGTGATGCTGGAACATGCCTGGTTTACATACATGTTTTCTCTCCGTGGCCTTCAGGGATTTTGCAGCGTAGTAGAAGAGCTGGGTTCCACACAGTGCTACCCAGTATTTCGTCCAAGATGCTACCTGGAGAAAAAATAAACAAAAACGAGCCCAGAAGTGCAATGATGAGTGCAATGTTTCACATCACTGAGCTGTAAAAGAGGAGGCACCACCCTGCAGGAACCTGAGGGCACTGAGTGTCCAGCCAAGCATCAGCCACGTTCCAAAGCTGCTGGTTGTTATCCATGCAGGCCCCTGAAGGCAGGGGGACTCCAGAAAGCAGAGAGAACACGTGCCCTTCCTCTCTAACCTGAGAAACCTCACTCTGCACCTCCTGCCATCCCTGCTGCCCACTGCATGGAGCCAGAGTTCATCTGCTCCTGCCCTTCTCCATCCTGGGGGCTGCCCTAAGGCATCCCCCACTGACAGGAATATGTGTTTTGATTTATAATTTATAGATATAATTTGATTTATTTATATAAATTATATAATTTATATATAATTTATATAATCAACTACTTGCAATGCAAATGCTAAGGGTTATTACCTACTGATAAATTGCTGGGATTTAACTACTGTTAAGGAAGATAAAACATGATTCTTTCTATTTAAGTCGTCAGTAATTGTAGAAAATTTTATGCAGCGTTCTCTCCTTCTCCCTGGGTTATGTGTATAGCCTTACAAACTGAATAAATGCACCAAACAGAAGAATGAAAACTGTGGCAGTGACCCTAAACCTTAATCAGCAAGGCAGAGGAGAGCTCAGACACTTGAACCAGCTGCCCAATGGACATTTCACTGTATTGGTAACTGGGCAAAGGAAGAAGGTGAGAAAATTAATTTATTAAAAAAAAAATCTTACTGTAGGTTTTTTGCCTTCTTTCAACAAAGTCTTCCTCCTGAGAACACCTTGAATAGTAACTGCTCCTGGATACAAATGAACAGCCAAATCTTCAGATTCTAGGGAGCTGAAAGGAGCATGTGAAGAGTTGTGTGAAAAAATATTTCTCCTAAAGTAATTTTCCAACCATTACCAAAAACTAACGCAAATACCTTTATTGTAATTTGAAAATGTCAACTTTCTATTTGAAAACGTCAACTTTCTATTTATTCGACATGCATAACAAGGAGGCTTTTGGCTGTTACAAGGAATTGCTGTTATGGAATTAACACTCGCAAGCAAAAGTGATCAGAAAAATTAATTAGCCAAGCAGGTAATCCTTAATTAAAAAATTAAAACTCAAAACACGACTGAAAGACAAGAACAATTAATTTCAAAAAGCAAACGTTTGAAGTACATTGGTACAGTTGCTGTACTTGTTAAACCTCTCCTTCAGCCCTTGCAGGAAAGCCTGGACTGGTTTTTGGTTAGAAACACCAGAACCGAGAGCGCGTCCAAACCCAAGCACAGCTCAAACATGCACAATCCTTCAGGATCTGAGAGCAAGGAGAGTGGGCAGGAGCAGGAATAAGGAGCAGAAACCCAAACCACAGCTCTAAGGTGCTTTAATGCCACTGGTGCTCTACTGCTGGCCTGCCCTAGGAAGGGTGGGAGAGCAGGGCTGAAACCAAGGCCAGGTACAGCACTGAGGAAAGGAAACTGAGCTCCATTGACTTTACAGAGCTGACTGGCTTCAAAAACATCTTCAATCAGAGAAAAGGCACACCAGGAATCACTCCAGTAAACGTCAATCAGAGCATGTAACTAAAGTGCTGAACCCAGCAGCTTTCTGGAAAAGCCAAGAGATCGAACAGCACCCGAAAATCATTTTGAAGTAAGCCAGGATTTGCTGTTTCACCCATCCTAACAGTCCTGAAGGTCCAAAGGAAACTGGAAATGTGGCAAACCCTTTCACTGCAGCACCTGCTGAGGAGGATGATATGGAGACAATTTGGGACACTGACAGGTGTGAACATGGGTTGAATTCAGTGAGACAGTGCTTGCTTCTTAACATGACAGAGGTTTCACAGTTAATGGCCGTGTTTTTCCCAGCTACAAGGACACAGCTGGAGACAGAATCTGCATCCATGCAGAATCAGAATCATCAGTTCTGTTACTCTGTCGGCTTGCAAATATTATATATATTAAATTGGGGGCAATTTGAATGTATTACTCATTTCAGGCCTCTCTCTGATTTCAGGGAAGAGGTGCAAAGAAATTCAGTACAGAACTGCCAGCAAAGAAAACATCAGGAATGCCATCCATTAGCACCAGCAGCAGCTTCGTTTTCCCCAGGAGAACCACCAGCACTGCTCCTCAGAGGCAGGCAGTTCAACAGCTACCCTGGCAAAACATCTTTAAGCCTCGACAGAAAGCCCCAATGGCTCAGAATTTGGATTTGCAGACTGGAAATGAATAGTCCTTATATAGAGTCAGTCACTGAAGGGAAAAGTTGTAAGTCTGAAGAAAAAGGTCTCTACCTTTATTTTGACACGGAAGTTAGAAAGGTAACAGAAAACACCCACTTAATGATGAAAGCAAACCAGACCACCAGCAGCAGAGGGGGGTGGGACACCTGTGTGGGCAGTGGGAGTGTACCTGCTGGCCTTCAGGTGGCCTCGATGGCCATTGCGTGACACTCTGGTCCCCGGGCCGAGCGAGTGGTACAACCTGCTCCTGTTGGAGTCCATTATAAATGGGATGGGTTACACAGACTTGCATTCACACAGACAGCACCACTGCTAAAACTGCACACAACTTCTGCTGTGTGCATAGCACAGAGCCACTTCTTCCATGTAAGAAAAAGCAAATCGTTTTATTTAGAGAAATGCATGCAGAAGTAAATAATATGGTTTTTCATTTCATCAGTCGTTCTCTTTATCAGAACTCACAACACTGAAGTGTTTTACTGGCACTGAAGAATAACACACTTTGAGAGCAAAGTCTGCATTTAGCTTAGTCTAAATAAATGTAAAGGAACCATATTGATAAAACTTATCTTGAAATCTGACTTTAGCTGTTACTACAAAAATGGTTTCAACTTCTATGGGTATGAACACACACAAGCTGTTGGGCTGAAAGGAACTGCAAGCTCTGGCAAAATACAGCTGACACTGTTCAAAATCCTCTTGTGCTAAGTAACATTGAAATCAGCTCAGCAATATTTCCATTTCCCAGTCCATCTAGGCTGTACACTCCACCTGTAGGCTTCATGTTTTAAAATCATTGACCTGATCCATCCTGTTACCCCTATCCAGGAGCTGTGCCTCAGCCCTGCCTTCTGAACACTGCTGTGCTCCACTGAACCTTGTTTTTCTGGATCAGAGCCCTTCATCGACTGAATTCCCTTTCAGTCAACACAAGCACTGCTGAGGCACTTTGTCCTCACCTCCTATTTTTTTCTCCATTTTTCGAGTTGCTTGTAACCTGCTGGAAGACTGAAAAGCAGCAATTCTGTGGAAGCAGGCAGTTAAGGACAAGCCCCTGGGAATTTTACAGGCCAGGTCTCCAGTACAGTACAAATTTATCTGTCTGTCTGTCCCCTGTGAGAGCTTCACAGCAGCTGGGAATGGACATGCTTGTGCATGGACAGGGCAGCATTTCAGAATGGGAGACCCAGAGCAGGAGCAGTGCCATGCTCCACCCTGAACTCAGGGCAAAACACACTTCAAGAAGGGCTGCAGGAAAGGGCAGCAGCATTAAACACAGAGAATGAGGTTTTATTGTCATTTTGGTTTTTTAAGCCAGCCCAAACTATTGCTCTTGCTGTAAGAAGAATTATCAAAAAGACATTAATGAATTGCCATCTACTCATCTGTTCCAGAATTTGCCATCATTTGTTTCTCAGCATAACAGATATCTTTGAACTTATGGATTGTTGTTTAGAACACACTCAAGATATAGGCAAATAAACAATAAAGGAAAAGAAAGTAGTATGAGCTGTTTATTTTTGTATACATATCTTTAGCATGCAAATTGAGGATGTTCTCTTCTTACCTTTAAGCTTGTTTTTATGCATAACAAGGAGGCTATCACTCTTGGAATCCTGCTATTTCAGGGAAATCTATTCAGAGACACTGGGGATGACAACCAGTGAGACTGAAGTGTCACTTAATACTCTGCCCTGAACAGGATGTAGCTATCAGGACTTGCAATTTCAGTCCTTCCAGTAATTTTGATTGGCCTGAGGGGACACCCCAAAGCTGAAAACTCTTTCTCAAGTTTCCAACCAGGATTCTATTGCACTTAAAAACAATCAGTGGCTCTAATTCCCATCCCTTCTGCATTCCCCAGCTGCAAGCAGAAAGGCCAGGAAAAACAAGAATACATTTTACAATTCCTTCTGGTACTTTGGGAACCTGTGTGTGGAGGAGCTGTTTTCTTCCTCTTAAGGCATATGATGCAGATTTAAGCCTTCCTACCCAAAGATACCATTCCTAAATCATTGAGAAATACCAAATCCCTACTTGCACTGCATAGAAAATAGTAACTAACACTGGATGTACCCCAATTTTGCCAGAGTTGATCATTCCAGGCAACTAATGCCTCTCCCTCCCTTAAATATCTTTATAAAGAATGGACACCACTGTACTTCACTGTACAGACCAAAACCAGAGAGACACCCTCTCTGGTTATCTCAAATTTTGTCACTTGCATGTCACTGCACTACCTATTAAATTTTAAAGCATGCCTCATCACCTCAAAAAGCAGGGAACAGACTCGAGGGTGGTGCAGATCTGTAGGAATTTCACAGATGGTGTCAGGAAGGTCTGGAAGGAGCCCCATCCCTCTCCCTGGAAGCTCACCCTGAACACAGGAAACCTCCAGCAGGGCTCTCAGAGAGCTGGAATTTGGAGGGGGACTCTTCTGTTGGACATGGAGCAAATCCTTTAATGGGGAAACCTGGGGCTGCCAGTTCTCATTAGCACAGGGAGGAAAAACCCCTGCTCTGTCTCACAAGTCCACACAACAATTCTGAAGAGGGTTCCCTAAAGTTTAAGCCCGAGGCTTACTAAAATTTTTGAGTTTCTTATGCTGCTCTGGGTAAAAATACTCCAGGTCACCATTTTGCCTAACTTACGACTTTTGATCTTTGAGAAATAACCTGAGAGCAATACACAATCCCACAAGGCAGCAGGGGAGGGAAAGACAGCAAACCTTCTGAATGTTGTATGTGCTCTGTGCTGCAGCCCCCAAGTTCAGAGATTTCCTTTTTGACCCCATTTGTGCTCTCTGCTCACGTGGAATGTCACCTAATGAAATCATTAAGGGCCTTTCCTCATGTATGGATTCATATTTAAGGCATGAAGCACCCAGGAATTCACCTTTGGCACTGAGAGATTTTTAAAGACCTCTTCTGAAATTAACACAGAACTGTAACTGCTTCAATGAGTTCAAGGAGAATACGTTTGTGGTAACAGTTCCCAACTATAAAGACAAAGTTTTTTGACAAAAATTCCTACCAAAAATGTAAAAGCATGGTAGAAAAAGTCATCCATGGCAACTCTGAGGCCGATGGATGACCTGAAATTGTGTTATAGAAGCAAGCAATGCACTGCATGGTGCATCTTCCTCAGCTGTGGGAAGGTGAACACCCCACCTTTTTCTGTGTAAACCCCAGCTGTTTGTCTTTTTCCCCATCCTCAAACACAGCAGGAGAACGGGCTGAAGTGGGCAGTGTCACCTGAGCCCCTGCAGGTGCTGGATGAGGAACAGCTTGGTAATTGTGGACCACCAAGTCAGACATCAGCAAGGGGCACTGCTGTGTCCTCCCAGCACACGGGGCAGGCCACGGTGCAGGGAGAAGAGGGAGACACAAAAAGAGGAGCCAGTGACAGGGGAGCAGAGGGGCTGTGAGCAGAGAAGGGTCTCAGGGAAAGTGGAATGAGAATCAGACAGGTCACCAACAGCACGGATGATACCACATATCTAAAACCTTTGGGGCCTAGTGGTTCTCTGGCTGAGCTCCTTGAAGAATGAGTGCTCTGAGTGAGCACCCAGTTAGACAAAAGCCCTGATAACTATTAGGGAGCAGAGGGTGTTTCTCTGCTGCTTTCACAGATCCAGTGACCTTGCTGCAGCTTTTAGTGTTCTAACACACAGAGGATCTCCAGTTAGTGAAAACAAGGCTCATTTTCAGCACCCAGGGAGAGACTGTAACAATGAATAGAGAAACACAGGGTTTTTTACCTTTCAAATGCAGGCCAGGAAGTCTCCTCACTGAGTTCAGAACCATCACTGCTACCTAGAGAATCAGAAGAACAAATGATACTTTATTTTATCATCTCCAAACCATCTCTGTCAATGGTATCGGAAAGAATCAGAATATTTAAGGTTCTGAGTATCAGAAGATTTCAGATGAGACACGCAAAAATACTTCAGTAAAATACTGCAAGGAAAACACTTTGTGATTTGCTTCAGGAATTTCACATCACCTGAGACGGAGATTGAAGGGACAGGGTCTAGTTCCACAACAAGAAGTTGAAGACCAGGAGCACTAATAAATGGGAACTGTATTTTCCAAATATAGAGAACACCCCAAACACAGATCTGTCTGCATTTAGAAAAACAGGTCACTTACTGAAATAATTTCTTATCCGGTCATACACAGTCCTGACACAGAGGTGCAACCTCACTGCTGAATCTCCAATACACAATTTGGGAAGCCTTACACGACTGTTTAAAGCTGTCTCCCACTTACCCCATCAGATCACAACAGCATTATTTCCTTCTGTGCTTTGTAAACTAATCTAATGCTACCATAATTATTTTATTTTAAACACTGAAAATAGAGGAAAATCCCAAACCCCAGATGTCTGATGCATTCATCATGGCAGTCCATAAATAAGACAGTAACTTTACAATTCCAGTAAATCCCATCAGTCTGAAAATGAGTATTTAAATACAGACACAAGGTGGGTGTTACTGTAATGGTAAAAATCAGTAAATAATTATCAGCATAGAGATGCTGTTAACAGAACTCAGTAGCTTCTAGACACAATTCCAAGCTGCTGCCTTGCTGCTCTTCACCTCTCAGAGCAGCCCAGCTGCCCACATGAGGTGTTATGCTTGTTCACCACTTCAAACCAACAATTTTGGCTCCAGATTTTAATGCCTAAATTTCAGTGCAATTCAATGTCACTCAATGCCTGAAGCCACCTTTTGGCACACTAACTTGCCACCATGTTTGCTCTGCTGCCTGAACACCCATGAAGAATTTATTCACAATTATTTAGAAACAAACCAGAAAACAAACAAACCAAAAATCTGAGTCAGTGCTCCTTACTTAGGAGTTCCCCCAGAGAAACAGTGGCTGAAAATGGGAACCAGTTCCCTGTAATTTTACCCAGGAAATCAGCAGGGAGAAGTGGTGCCCTGAAAAATGATGTGTACAAAGCAAGTCTGGATATTCACTGAGTAAACACAGAGTAAAGATGGAGGCAATAAAGATTTACACACAGCAGGGGTAATTCCAGCCAAGAGCCATGAAAATCTCAGCACGGGCTGAAGCTCCCTCTGTGCACAACTGAAGAGAAAATAGATGCCTTTATCTGCCAGCCAATTCGACTGAGATGCCTCTTCTGCAAACATTAGCTCAACACCCACACATTAACATGATCTCTATGGGATCATTTGGTCTCAGCTTGCTCTGAGTTTTTCCTATTTAAAAAAATATCCTAACCTGCTTGACACCAACAATCCAGCAAGAGCCATGGGTACAGTGGCAGGAGCTAAGAGGCACACAGGTGATGTTCCAGTGGAGGCACAAAAATACCCAACAGGTAACTCTCATCACCTTCTGCAAGTGCCTTTAAGCTTTTCCATTTGCAGTTCGGTGCTGCTGGGAGGGTTGGAGAGCAGGAGCTGTGCCCAGAGGAGCAGGGCAGCTCCTCCTCCTCCTGGGACTCCCTGTGTGAGGGCACGGGACAGAGGAGAGCCAGCTGCTACAGCTCAGTGTGCCTGGGAAAGCACAACAGAAGATGCTCTCACACCTGCTAGGTTCAGCAGAAAGGAGGAAAAAGAGAGAGTTTATTTAGATTTGACGTGTTTTATAAGATTCTCAACTCCACAAGGGATTGGAGGACATGTTACTTCCTCCTCAATCCCACTGGAGAAAAAGGATGCTCTTCAAACTTTCTCTTATCACAAAAGGAATGAAAACCAGAATAGACAGTTAAATAAACATTGGCTATTGTTTACATGAAACTGTGTGAAATTCTCTGACTCCAAGACTAAAACAGAGGCTTAGCAAAAAACAGGACAACAGCTCAGGAAGGGCTCGGGCTCCCAGGGACTCTCAGACTGAACCCACAGCAAACATTCAGGTGCCACAGGGCACGGGAGCCAAGCAGTGCCCATAAAAATCATCTGAAGTTCTGCTCAGCACAGTTGACACCTGACCTGCAACGTGGAAAAGAGAGTATGTGGATCAAACTCCACTTTATTCTGGGCATTTCTATACTGAAAAACTGCCAGATAAATAATGAATTATTGCAGGAAAAAAAGGAGGAAGCAGTTGGAGTAACCTATCCAGGTGGAGCCTGCTGTTACAGCAGAAATCTTTGCAAAGTCCCAGAGCAAAGCTTAGGATTTCCTGGAAGAAACAAGTGTCACTCAATACTGTCAGGAAACTCCACAATCCACATCACAGTGAAAAGCTCAGTGATTTATTTTATCCTAACAAAACCACAGCTGCATTCTCTGTAAGGCAACACAGGAAGTCTCTTCAGATGAATAACTAACACAGTTTGGGGATCAGGAGGCAGAACCAGATGTAACAATTCAGAGATGACTTTAGGCAGGCATTTTGGGAAAGACCTCCCAGCTGACTGTCTTTGAAGAGGGCTGCTCCTGGTAGAATCTCTCACAGCACGGCCTCAAGGTGCCGAAAGCCTTGGAGCAGGTGGAATGACAACTGGGGTGGAAGGTTCCAACCCCAACATGAGAAAGGTTTTCCTTGCATGTAACTGAAGTTTTCCTTCTGGCTACTTGGAGGAATCTGTCCTGCAAAATGGTGCAGCAGCTCCTGTCAAGTCGTTCAGCCAGCACTGAAAGCAGCAGGGACACAGAATCTTATTTATTTTCTTACTGCTGCTTGGATTTAGCTTTGTATTAACAAGAAGTGCAGATTTCATATGACTAGAGCTCTGCTTAATTGAGGTCTGCATGATAAATCCCTCCTAACAAGACAATTAAAACCCCCTAATAAGATAGTGTTATGAAGGAATCCTTTATATTTAAAGGTACATTAAAATTCTATCTGAAATGACATTTTGATGGTAACTGCATCAGCTTTGCTAATAAAGTTATAACTCAATTGCTGTACTAAGTACACTACAGAAAGATTTAAAAGCTAGTGTTGCTTTGTAAAAATGCAAAACAATCTAGAGCAAGAGCTGAAATGTCAGCTGGCACAAAGACAATCCTTGGTACAGTCTCAGTACAGTGAGAAAACCAACAGGAATTTGGGGCTTTGTGAACAAAAACTTTCACTTCAAAAGTTAAATCTATACTGATTAAAAAAACCCATTAATTTGTAAAAAACTTGGGCAAAACATCACTGATTTAATATTTACATTGATGCCTACAGGAGTTGTAAAAATTGTAACAAAAACTTTGAAAAGGTTGAATTTTAGCATTTGACCATTCCTCTGACATCCATATTAAAAACATCTCCATATAAAAAACATCATCCTTATAAAAAACAACAGGATTTTTCAGATTCTAAAAACCTCTAGGAGATGTTCTGCACGACACAGGTTCTGATACTGAAAACATCCCTTTCCTGAAAAGCAAAAGAAAATACCTTACAACCCTCCTTCCAAAACAAAACAGAGGTAAAAAGGGACTGTTTTTAACTTAATAAAAGTTAGATGTCTAGCCAAGTTCTGTTTAAACATTAAGTGCACTATTTGAGTGTCACCTCAACTGGAAATATTTCATTCATTCAGTACTCTAAAAATATATCACCTTCTTAAATTCTTCTCAAGTATGTACTCAATATTTGAGTTTTTCCAACAACCTCAAGCAAGTCTTCAGGTTAAACTCAATCCCAAATCCTAGGCAGTATAAGCCCTTTCTGTTAGTTAATGTTCTAAACGAGTTTGGGCTTTATGTAAGAAGCCACCCAACACAAGACACTATCTTCCTAGTTTTCTTCATTGCTAATAGATTTCTTGTGCAGGACTGAAAAGAAATAATATCTTTATGAAGGCTTTTTCCTATTTTAGCAGTAACAGAACTGGCAAGGTGGCTTTGCTGCTCACTGGGATCATCTGAGAGGGCTCAGGACTGTCTGCAGAGCCCCAGCACTCAGAGGGGAGTTTGCTGCTCACATCTGCAGATGGGCACAGGCAGATGCTGGTGAGATGCCCGTGCTCCAGCCCCACAGCCAGCATGGGGTTCCTGGTTCTGGGACAGGGAATGTCTGTCCATCTGGGACAGGGAATGTCTGTCCACCTGGGACAGGGAATGCCTGCTCCCCCTGGGACAGGGAATGCCTGCTCCATCTGGGACAGGGAATGCCTGCTCCATCTGGGCCAGGGAATGTCTGCTCCATCTGGGACAGGGAATGCCTGCTCTACCTGGGACAGGGAATGCCTGCTCCACCTGGGACAGGGAATGCCTGCTCCACCTGGGACAGGGAATGCCTGCTCCATCTGGGACAGGGAATGCCTGCTCTACCTGGGACAGGGAATGCCTGAGCTGTCCCATCCCTGCTCCCCGGGTCACAGCACCCACTCGCTGCCCCGGCTCTGGGGGTGCTGAACACTTAACACAGGCTTCCTTCATCCACAGGTTAGACCCCAAAGTTAAACAGGTGTTAATATAAACAAACCAACCCCAAAGAGTTTAAAAAGGCTTCAGACTAAAAATTCTTTCCCCTTCCCGAATCTGTCACCGACACTCTCCCGGCTCCGGTTACACCGCGTTTCCAGGGCTGGAAATTCTGTGCAAACACAGAACTGCTCAGGAGGCCTGGACATCCACGGCTGCAGCCCAGCCCAGATAACCCCACAGAGATGGGCTGCACGCCCTGGGAGCTCTGCTCTGCTTTGGGGAGCTCACACCATGCTGAAAATCCCCATCTATAGTCCGTGACCATTGAACTGCTGTAAGGTTTCAGCAGCTCAGCTCTGGCTCCCCAGCTAAGCAAACACAGATGGCAGGAGCTCTGGCACAGGGCTCCAGTATCATGCCAGAGAACTGATACAAACTTTTATTACCATCACCGAGTTCCATCACGAACAATCAGCAAAAGCAAAAAACCAAATGGATAAAGATGGGGCAGACACAGGGGGTTTGTACAGCTACACTGACTGCAACACACCCAGAGCACGAGCCTGGGACCAAACAGTACCAGTAAGGACTGGGGAGGAACTGGAGGGCTAGAATGCATCTTCTCCTCTCAAATCCAGGCACCTGCATGTGTGTTCCTAACCTCTACTATTATAGAGATTTTTTATTTATCCTATCACCAAAGAAACAGTAGTTCACAATAGCAGAACAGGGTATCCACATTTAGAGGAAGGGACAGGCATCTATACACTGATATAAAGGAAATATAGAAATAAATCTGACATATTTCTTCTGCCCAAAACCCTACCTGAGATCCGATCTGATGGCTCAGAGTCCTACACTCCTGAACAGCACAGCACAGGTTAAAGAGTCAAACAAACACTGGCTGTGTAAAGGTCTTCCCTACAGTACAAGCTGCCAAGACCCCTGAAAGGAAATGCATTCACTGTATACCTACACCTATATTTCATTTATTTAAAGAGAAATAGAATCCCTTGTAGAATTCAATAACTGCGAGGTGGTGACTTAACAGAGGAATTCATTAAAATGCTGATATTCACGATGCATTTCATGCCAGTTTAGGTTTGGAAATGTACTGTTCTTACAAAGGCACTTTCTTACACTAATTCACACTGATTTAAAATACCTTTCTTTGACTCTGCAGCATTAATTCCTCCAACTGCATTAGAAAAGGCTGAAGTTATTCTCCACTCATTGCAACACACAAACAAAGGCAAATGCTCAAGAGTTCTAGTTTCTCCAGAGCTTTCATCCATATCATTGTAGATAGGAAAAATAAGCAGAAAAAAAA
This sequence comes from Platysteira castanea, assembly GCA_013397175.1. Taxonomy (NCBI): domain Eukaryota; kingdom Metazoa; phylum Chordata; class Aves; order Passeriformes; genus Platysteira; species Platysteira castanea. The sequence goes on from VYXC01004913.1 coordinate 71,584, forward strand.
TAACTTCAGAAAGATTTTGCATCCAGCACTGCTACAAACACAATCCATAATTGTTTCCTTTGAATTGTTAAACACCTCAAGTGACAATCTCAGTTTCAGCAGTGTTTGTGTTCATACCTTGACATCTGTTTTTAAGTGGGATACATGAGACAGCACTCTCAAAGAATAACCTCCTTAGCAAAATGACTTTGCATCCTGGAGGTTAGGTGCTCCAAGAGGAGAAAAGCCACACAGAAGCAATACATGAAAAGAGAGGCCTATTTTACACTGTCCCTTTACTTCTTAAGAATTATCATTTTGCCATTGTAAACAAACTCAGCTGAAGAAATTCAGTAACGTAGCAGAGCCAGATTGTGAGAAATGGCAGAAATCCAAAGCTTCTGAGAACATTAATGAAACGAGCTGAACATTGCTGCAAAGATAGTTAAGAGCACACTTAAGCAATAAATATTTTAAAAGTGTAAGAAAGCTGGGAATTAGTAGAGAACCATGTATGTGTCTGGGCAGACACAATAAAGACGCTCTCACACCTGCCAGGTTTAGCAGAAAGGCAGGAATAATTTGTTTATTATTTACAATCTCACATTCATATACACGTCCCAACTCCACAAGGGGTTGGAGAACATGTCACTTCCTTCTCAATTCCACTGGAGAAGAAAGGTGCTCATCAAAGTTCTCTTATCACAAAGGGAATGAAAAACAGAAAATACCCTTAAGTAAACATTGGCCATTATTTACATGAATCTGCGTGAAAGAATCTGACTCCAAGGTTAAAAACAGAAGGCTTAACAAAAACCAGGGCAACACCATGTAGTCTTTAGAAAAATATCTTATGAATTAAAGGAAGTTTCATGCTATTTCTGAGTGGAACCAGGACCCAGTAAAATCATCTTAATTTATCCTACCTTTAGGCAAGGAGGTGACAGGAGGCAAACACAGGCAGAACAGGTGGTAGGAGTGTGCAGGTGGTTCCCTGAGCCCAGCCAAGAGCAGTGCTCACACCTCAGCAGGGCACAGTGTACACACTGAGCTCACCACAACACTGACCTCATCCCAGCACAGCCCTCCAAGAACAAAAGCACCTTGTAGCTTCAGCCTGCCTGATAGCAGGGACTGGGGGTTCTCAGTGAACTGCAAAGCAAAAGCATCTGCCCCAGCTGCCCAAAAGCAGATATGTGTCTGGGAAAACACAGTAAAGACGCTCTCACACCTGCCAGGTTCAGCAGAAAGGAGGGAAAAGGCCACTTTATTGACATATGTCACATTCTTATAGAATTCCCAGCTCCACAAGGGATTGGAGGACATGTCACTTCCTCCTCAATCCCACTGGAGAAAAAAGATGCTCAAAGTTCTCTTATCACAAAAGGAATGAAAACCAGAAAATACTGTTAAGTAAACATTGGCTATTATTTACATGAAACTGTGTGAGAAAGAATCTGACTCCAAGGTTAAAACAGAAGGCTTTAGCAAAAACCAGGGCAACACAGATATTCCAGACTGTCTGCACAAACAGACATTTTCAGCACTATTCATCTGTCTGTATTTCCATGTGTTGTCCCTCAAAAGTCTCTGCAATCAACAGAAATAAAGTGGGGTTTTAAGGACTCGAGGCACATAACCTTTTCAGCCACCCACCTAAGAATGAGATAAATCATATCCTTGAGGATTTTAATTCTCTATGTGATTATAAAGAGCTCTAATTGCAACCAGCTCAAATGCAGCCACCTACACTAGGAATGTCTAAAACTTACAAGAGACTTTCCTCTTGTTACATTCCTGACTTCAAGAGAACATTTCCTATTTGACACTGCATATGGGACTGGACAAGTGCTTCTTCCTTCCTGTTAGGATAGCCCTGGCACTGCTGGAAAAAGATTTCTCACCCGTTAAAATCTTTTGTCCAGATAACAAGCACCTGTTTATAATACAGGAGAATGGCAACAGAAGCAGGTTCCTGATGCCAGCACAACACACGACCATCAGCTATGGAACACTGGCCCACAGTGCTAGGAACAAGAACTGCTTAGACCCAAGCACAAGAAATTAATATAAAAGGGGCTGTGTCTTCAATATTTTTGAGTTTGTTTGTTTTCAGAGCAAGTTGAATGTACACAATCAGCCTCCAATCCCTAAATTTAAGAAAATAATCTGATATAGGTCTCTGACCATGGCTTCACATCCCAGATCGGCCTATTCTGAGTAAAACCCATACTTGTCTCACTTTCTGCATTGCTGCTGCTTTAGGGATCATTCACTGCAATGAAAACACCCAGTTTGTATATTGCTCACATGTGAAAGGTTCATTACATTGATGTAAAAACTGGGGCATGCTCTGCACCATTCCCAGAACAGCCTGGCAGCCCTTCCCAGCACGACAGAACCAAAATGTCCATCACCACTTCAGTGTGGGTTCTAGCTTGGAGACTCGCTGATGGATTCCTGTGGACAGTGTTGTTCCACTGGTGCTGTTTTGACATTTAACAGAGCCAGATCCTCTCAGATCCTCCAATGTGAAAGGACTGGAAAGGTGCAACCACCTCGGAGCCCTCAAAACACAGGAGTGATTTAAAGCAGAGTTACAGTTGTCTTTAAAGGCACATTCGAGGTGCTGACATAGCAGAAACTCTGTCCATGTTTTGAAGAAGGATCATTTATCCGAAAAGTTAAGTCCTATATAGGCTTATATGTAAAAAAGGTAGTCCTGTTTCTAGAGCAACAGGTTTAAATCCACGTTTATGGGCAAGGTGAGGAATAACACTCCTCTCAGTACACACATTCAGGAGACGTTTTCCTGATGCTCTTTTGAAGCTGTGTTGTAGAATACCATAAACCTCCTCTCTGCTGCACTGACTGTACTAATTCCAAGCCCTGAGTAAACAGACTACTTCAAACATGATGGAGGAACTCAGCAGCTTCAATCAACTTCCTGAAATCCTGCTGAGGCAGCAGCACGGAATGCCAGACAACTTACATTTCCAAGAATTCTGCAGCAATAGATACTGCAAACCTCCAGAACCTCCCTCTCCTTCCATACGTATTTCTAGCACCTCTATCAACCTTTTGTGTCATTGAAACGTTCATCATCAAGAAGCAGCAAAAATAACAACACTGCTGGACTGTGAAAGCAGTGATAAAACTGAAGAATCTGAGCATGGGGAGGCTGGAGGTGAAAGAGAATGGGAGAGGGGAATTTCTAAGCACAAATGCTGATCTCACACAAAATGCCCAAGGTTGCTGTTTTACAAGTCATTTACACAAGTCTTCTGAAGTGGCAGTTTTGTTCCAGCTTGTCAGGTCATGCTTGAGCTACAGAACAGAACTGAAAAATTCAGAGAGGAGACAAAGGAGGAAAATCCTATATTGTTGTCCTGTTTTCTTGCTAGGCCTTCTGTTGCAACCTTGGGAGTCAGAAAATTTTCACACACTTTAATGTAAATAATGGCCAATGTTTACACAGCTGATCTTTTGCTTACATTTTTGTACTATCAGAGGAAGTTTGATGAGCATCCTTTTACCCCAGTGGGATTGGAGAGGAAGTGACATGTCCTCCAATCCCTTGTGGAATTGAGAAACCTATAATTACGAGAAATGTAAATAAACTTTCTCCTTTTCCTCTTTCTGCTCAACCTAGCAGGTGCCAGAGGCTCTTTTCTTGTGTCCTCTAGCAACACTATATTCTCCAAAATATCTAAATGGTGACAGGTTCTCACCTGTACCTCATGAAAAGCTGCCTGTCAGTGCTGGCAAACCTTCCCTGCAAGGCTCTAACGGAGGCACAGGAATAATTCACCCTGGAACAAAAGGATCCACTGCAGAGGATTTCTCAGGTATTTAGCTAGCAAACATCTGTAAAACACTGCCCTGAGAATGGGAGCTGCCTGGATGCTGAGGAGGAGCACCATTCCTGGTGGATGACTCTGAAATGGCAAACGCTGCCACAGCACAGAACCTGCAGGGATCAGAGACAGGCAGTGCACGTGAAACAGTGGGGGCTGTCTGATGGGAACAGAATGACTCAGAACAACTGCTCTGGTCTCATCCCATATGCCTTCTCCTCAAGAAAACACGTGTACAGCTCCTGAACACAGTCTGGGACCTTGTTTCCCTCCACGAAGGCTAAAAAGCAAAACTGCTTTTAAAATTCAGTTATCCAAAGAAATGGGAAGCACTACGAGGATCTTTCACTACCATCAATGCATTAAAATTGAACACCATTGAATTCTATCAAACAAGTGATTCTGAGGAAAAGGACTGCAGTGAGAGGTTCCATTTGTCAGCCCTGGCTGCAAACAGGTGGATTTGAGAGGCACTTGTGTCCTGTCCTGTCCTCCCTCTGCTTAAAGGGTCTGTGTGCAACAGGAAAAAAGAGCAACTCTTGTTGTGACAACAGAAGAGACTCAGGAAGCAGAAGTTCTCAAAAAAAAAAAAAAATGAGTACCACCCTAAATATATGAAGATAAATAATTTATCAAAATTAAGTAGATTCTGACATTTCGAGATATCTGAAAGTTAGATTTCCATCTTCTGTCAAAGTCAGAAGTATTCAGAAATTATGCTCTTAAAACTGTCAGCAATTTACACTGTCAAGTCAATATGGCATTTTAAATAGAAATCCCACTATAAAACTTTTTAAACTTGAATTGATTTAGAGGGGAAAAAAAAAGATAACAGAAAATCATGCCCTGCACTACCTTCCACCTCCATCAAGGGATAGGAGTGTCAGAGGCTGTATCACTAACGGGGAGAGAAATAAAAATAACCTTCTTTTTCATCATCTCTCAGTTCATGCTGTATAAATTAGGTCACCCTCCTTCCCCTACAGCTGCTCTCTGCAGAAGCAGCACCCCAGAGCAGCACTGCTGCAGGCCTGGGCAGCACCCAGCAGTCCTGGAAGGTCCCTGCAGAGCCCAGCAGTGCCGGAAGGTCCCTGCAGAGCCCAGCAGTGCCGGAAGGTCCCTGCAGAGCCCAGCAGTGCCGGAAGGTCCCTGCAGAGCCCAGCAGTGCCGGAAGGTCCCTGCAGAGCCCAGCAGTGCCGGAAGGTCCCTGCAGAGCCCAGCAGTGCCGGAAGGTCCCTGCAGAGCCCAGCAGTGCCGGAAGGTCCCTGCAGAGCCCAGCAGTGCTGGCAGGTCCCTGCAGGCCTGGGCAGCACCCAGCAGTCCTGGAAGGTCCCTGCAGAGCCCAGACAGTGCCCAGCAGTGCTGGAAGGTTCCTGAGGAGCCCAGGCAGTGCCCAGCAGTACCGGCAGGTCCCTGCAGAGCCCAGCAGTCCCAGCAGGTCCCAGCAGGTCCCTGCAGCACCCAGCAGCCCCCAGCAGGTCCCTGCAGCACCCAGCAGGTCCCTGCAGCACCCAGCAGTACCGGCAGGTCCCTGCAGCCCCCAGCAGGTCCCTGCAGCCACCAGCAGTCCCAGCAGGTCCCTGCAGCCCCCAGCAGTCCCAGCAGGTCCCTGCAGATCCCAGCAGGTCCCTGCAGGCCGTGCCCCAGCCCGTACCGATGGAGATGCCGCTGGACAGCGTGGAGCTCTCGGCCTGGCCGCGGGCCGGCGCGTGCGGCTCCATGACGCTGTCGTCCAGCAGGTGCCGCGGGCCCGCGTTGGGGAACGTGGCGCTCTTGAACTCCGCCGTGTTCATCTTGTGGATGAAGCTGGAAACGAACGAGGACACAACGGTTATTGGCTCGCCTGTGACACGTCCCGGGAGCTGCCTGAACACCCTGAAGGACAGCATGTGCTGTGCTCCCAGAGCCACACTCGGCCACGGCTGAGCCGGAAGCAATTGTGCACAAATGAATTATCTGCAGGCATTGCCAGCTCCAAAACTGCACAGAACTCGTGTAACGAAGAGGAAGTCAGGAGTACAGTAATAATTACTGTCAATATCTTATGCTATTTTTGTCTGCTATAACGTAACTGAATTGTAGAACTGTGTTCTAGCTCATTAAAGGTAAACTTACACAATAGAAGTTATTAATAACTGGGTAGCTACGATTTTGAAGAGATGACAAGGGAGATGATCAGATAATGATCAAGATATTATTAGAAGTACACTTCCATGGGAAAAGCCACAGAGTTAAACGTAAGTCTACAAAGGAGGTCTCCCTGTTAAAATACCAACACAGCAATTATCTAATTTTGGATTTGAAATAATCACACTGGCATTGGGTTACTAAAAAGTGACAGTTTTGTCATTCAGCAAGAGCCATTCTGGCTAACTCAGTGACTAGTCTTATCATCATAATTTCAGCCTTCCTATTTTGATTAATTCTCTTGGGTTGGGATACCACCACTGTAGCTCTGAGCTTGCTCCCTGGCCACAAATTGCTCTCTAAGTGAAGTACTGTGTACAAGCCACGCTACTCTTTACTTCTTCAATACAAGCAAAGCTTTTGTACTGAAAGATGATACATCACTTTAAAAAAGAGGTTAGGAATTTTAGGTTAAGCAAAATGCTGACTTGTATCCCAGACTGTGACACTTCCTGTGTCCGTGGGGTAGCAGGTTCCGAGGTGAAGGGGGGGTTGCTGGTAGCAAGGCTCCTTCTGCTGCAACGTTTTTCCGTCCACTTTGTGGAGATGCTCCGACTTCAGAGCCTGGGAAGAAGAAAGACATTACTCCCACGTCACTTCAGAATTACTGTCAGGGTCACTTCTTAGAAAATCATGGAAAAGTTGCACAAAACCTCCTGAATACCCTTTATAAGAGATAGCTGCAGTAAAACTCATTGATCTACTGCTAATTAAACCCCCTGCACTTCAGGGTTTTTGCACAGGATTGAAACCACACACATTTCAAATGGACCATCCAGTAAAGTATTTTGCAAGTCCTAAAGGTGGCTGCGTTCACTACACCAGCACTGGACACGTCCCACGGATTCTACATTTTCAAACTCCTGCCTCCAACCACTTTTGGCATTGACCAAGAAGAATGTTCATTTTTGGAAGCATATTATGCCATGAAAAGTTTAGATGAAGGCCCTTCTGTCTAGACACAACAAAGAATGAATATTTAATAGCCCTTCACCCCAAATGACATTAAACAACTTAGTGCCACAATACATACAAGAACCTAAAGAAATGACTCAATTCCTTCTTTACAGATCACCTTTAGACTTTTTATTACAAACATGCAGTGTTTAAACTTCACACTTCTTTATAGCCTCAGGCAAATATTTTCCACGTTTGCAATTCTAAAATAATGCACATGACAACCTCAAGTCTTCTCACATTTATGAAGCATTTACCTACTAAATCTTCTCTGGAAGCAGCAGAGTGGGGGGTGCTGGTCCCTGGTTCTATCTTTAATGAAAGTCTGCATTGAAGAAACATTAAAAATTACTTTATCAGGAAATAAAAGCGTAAGTTTGTGAAGAAGCATTTTTAAAATTTATGATGGCAAGCTGCCTGATTCGATGATTGCAAGAACTACTATGAAGGGAATACAAACAGTGCAGAGTTATCTTTAGCACATGCTATTTCCAAACTTGATTTCTCCTGCCTATTGCTTTGGTTCACACAGACCACCAGCACCTCCAGTGCCCTGGGATTGCTGGCACCCACGTGGAACTGCTACTCCAGCTAAACCTGGGAAAAATAAAAATAAAAAAAATTCCATACAACTTCTCCCCCCACCCTGTCTAAAATATTTACTCTCAGTAGACCTAATATTTTACATTTTTATATAAAGTGCACTAGTATGCCAAGTTCCAAGCCTTTGGTCTTTACTGGTCCAAAAGCCAAAACCCTCTTTTGTGTTTTGGAAAATTCAGCTTGATTTCAGCCATAATTCAAGCTTTTTCTGTAACTTTTTAATGCCATTTCCAGCAGTCCCACAAAGAAGGCAGACTACAGGAACAGGTAACTCCAGGAAGATAAAGTGTATCTTGTCCACAGAGTTTGCAGAACTAAAATCTTTGAAATGACTAACACTGAAAAAACTTCTATTTAATTTATAGGAGAAGAAGTTTAAAGTTTGACAGCTTCTCTCCCTCCCATTCCCAGACAATTTAGCAACGATTCGCTACAACTTTATAATTTAATCTTTTCAAATAAGATCTTTTAGGAAGAAAAACCACGTGTTCAAGTCCCAGTCGCTGTTCTCTCCACCTTTGTGCTGACAGACACCTCAGTAAGGGGATGAAAAGCAGAAGAGCCCCTTTAAGTAAGACCAACTCTCCAAATGCACTCCGAGGCCATAAAAGTGTCTGGAGATGTCTGAAACCCAGCAGGGCAAAAGCAGACACTGTGAACAGCAGCCACACTCCTGATTTATGTGCCACTGTCCCCATCCCTGCCCTGCCACCCAAACATGGATGGCACAGGGTGAGGAGCCTGCAGCTCCCTCAGCAATAAACTCCCCCGGGTACTAAGCCCTGCCCAGGGAAGCTGCAGTGTGGAATTCATGCCCACAGTGCCACTGAGGAGACACTGCAGGTAAGACACGCGGGTTTGGGTTGGCTTTTTTTCCTTTCCTTCAGTTGTCTGACCACAGAGCTTTACTGTCAGTGACAGACAAGTGACAATTCCCAAATCAGGCTGTAGAAATCCCAGGAAAAAGGCAAAGCTGGATGCTTCCACACGGACACAGAGAGAACAACTTCCAAACCTCAGGGGAGAAGCCAAGGGGCTGAGTCCTCGTTAAACGTTCTCTGACGTAAACTGAAGGGTCCCCATTTGCTGCTTTCAGTAAATCCAAGTGAGGGCTATTAAAAGGCAAAGCACAGCTGTTCCTGAAGTGTGCATCCCCCTCCTGCCACTCCAAGGGAGCTGCACAAGCAGCCAATTCAAGCCCTCGGAGGTGACAAACTTCCCGGGCGGGCAGGATGGGAATGGGTGGGGAACCTCCTCCAGCACATCAGCCAATGAACAAAAACTTCCTTCATAGGCAACAGATTTGCCTCAGGGTGTTTCCTATCCTCAGTTCCTGTCTCTTGCCAGAGATTTTCCCTCCCCCAGTTTTGCTGGATGTCAAATCACTTAATACAGTAATAATCTTTTAATTAAGGACGTAGAAACTTTGGGGGTGAGGCTGGGAGGAACAGGCAGAGCCAGAGAGGAACAGGAACTTGCCTCTCAAAAATCAAGTGCTTACATTTTACTCACACTTTATAACCTAACCAAAGGGAAAAGTATAAATGAAGTATATCTGAAAGTGGAAGCTTTAAGTCATCCTCAGTAAGGACTTGGGACTGGAGGCACAGAGGGTTTTGTTCTGATGAAGAATGACTGAAGCCATCCCCAGTCACAGGATGGCTCTGACTGACTGAACAGTGGGACAGGTGAGCCACGTGTACAAAGTATTTCTCAGCAGACCAAACCAACCAGTCTGGTACAGAAAAGGGACCAGATTTGCCACCCAGCACGTGNGCAAAGGCTCTCTCAGCAGACCAAACCAAACTGAAGCCAGGGCTCGGTGCAGCCTGGCACAGGAAAGGGAGCAGATTTGCCACCCAGCACGTGGGGAAGTGCCTGGAGCACAGGATCCTGCTGGAACCACAGCTGCTGAGGTGCACGATCACAGACTCACAGAATGGTGGGGATCAGAAGGACCCTGAAATCTCAGCTGGTCCCCAGCCCCTGCCACGGGCAGGGACACCCACATCATGTAACACAATTCCCCAACACAAGTGCAATCTCCCCAGTGACAGGCTTTGTGCTCTAGAAGTCATTTTGTAGTAAGTTATGGTCAGTTTACATTTTGTACTTACTTGTAATTGTCATCTTCTACAAACTTCTGTAGTTCTTCTATGTACTGAACTGAGTTCAGGTATTTTTGGACATGAGGCAACATAGGAATATCTGGAAAACAGACAGCATTCATTAACACTCTGCCACTCACTGGTAAGCAAAGTATTTTCCAGAAGCTCTTTGAAGAGATTCAGACTTCTTCCCTTTTTATGTGAGATGGAGCACAAACCACAGGCCCAAGGACACTGAAATTTTAGAACTTCAGAGCAATTCTCCTGCACTGAGCTGACACTCCCCCACACAGAAACCCTAGGGCTGCTCACCAGAGCACACATAAGGGAAAAGTAAGACAAAAGGGAAAAGTAAGACAACATCCTTGGCCAAATGGAAGACCCAGAACTGGAACATGGAGGGCTGTCTGAGGACTCCTGCACATTCTCTTCATGCTGAGCTTCCAGGGAAGCCACAGCCCTGTGCTGATTCCCATTCCAGCACCACAAACACAGCCTTACAAGTTTACTAGAATGGGAAGAGGGCTGTGAGGGAAACCATCTATCTAAAGAAAAAATACATTATCTGGTCTATGGACAGAACTATAAATGTCCAAAAGACAAGCTGAATGTATTTTATTATCTCCTGTAAAAGTACTACTCCAAAAGCAATCCTATTTCTAGAGTTCAGTCATAAAATTATGAAACACAGGGATACAAGCTTATAAATACCAGTAAAACTGCTGTTGAGTAGGATGTACTACTACATGTTTATCATCAGAAAATACATCCTGTAGTTTGCTCCATGTCACAGAAAGGCAATTTCATTCTGTCTCCTCACCCTGATGCTCTGTCTTAACCAACTCTACCAGAATAAACCCAGACTTCAGGGCTGAGAGGATGAGGGAGGGTGTGAATGGCACTCACGTGGGTCTGGCCTCACTTAAACTGCATCACAGCACACAAATAAAGCTTTTCAAGTCCTTCTCTTTAAAGCTGTGATATTTACACACTGGCTTACCATATTCACACGACTGCTGCAAATCTGAGATGATTCGAAGAATGTTGTTCATTAAATTTGTTCTCTGCTCACTTTCCAGAATGCTTGCTGTTGAGGGGTAGGCAGAGTCAATATATGTCAAGTCTGACAGATAAATACCTGAAATGAGATTAGAATGAAAAGTTTCTTTGCTTAGTGTCTTTCATTTAGCAGAAGAGAAACCCTCATCGAGAACATTGTGAAGAATTTTTGCTTTCACTAACATTACAGCAGGTTGACAAAAGCATTGTCTCAGAATAGGATTTTGGATTTACCTGGGAAATCATTTTAGAAATCTAGAAGTAATTACAAGGACATGCACAACCACTCATAAACCTCATCTCCTTCACAGCACCAATTTACTACTCCCTGGACAAATATGAAGCATGCTAAACACACAGTGCTAAAATTCACAATTAAAACGAACTGTTTGGGAAGTCTACTACTTCATTCCTCCAATTCAGCAGCTAAAAAACAATACAAGGATAAATCATACCCGTAACTGTTCAGGAGAAACAAAAACTTAAACTCAACTTGCAGCAACATGGGAAAGGTGAACCAGGACTGAAATGAATGAATGCTGCAGTTTGTAATAACCACAGCTCCACAGATCAATAACCTTGCAGGTAAGTGCCCCCAAATCCCCCACCTGCCTTCCTCCCCTGCACTGCCTGCAGCCTCACTGCTCCTTCACCCCTGATCATGGAGAGAGGAAAATCCTCCTCCTTACACACTAATGCTGTAGATAAAACGTTTATTTTATTTCTAAACACAACTCCATTTCTTGAGCTTCATCCGTTTGTCTCAACCAAGTGAAGCATATCCTGACCAGCTCTGGTGTTCCAAGGAATTGGCCTGCATCCCTTCCACCTTTCACAGATATCCCAATTAAAACACCACACAAACTTCAATCATATTATTTAAGTAACTTGTTTCAGTAACAGGGAGATTTTAAAATTATATTTTACTTCACCTCTCAGCCTTGTATAACCAAAATCATAACAAGGACTTTGGCTTTACAGGTGGAAGACCATTAATACAACCTCACAAGAACAGCAGTTGTGTTTGTACAGCACCCAACCAGCACAGTGCCCAAATGTGAGCTGGGAAACTCTGGGCATCCCTCCAGAACCAACACACACACACACACACACACGTGTGCACACACAGAAACAAATTAAAATACTTGTGGTTGAAAGGTGACATATAAAAAAGTGAATAAAAAGATACTACACATGACCTGATATACTACTAAATCTCCCAATTTTCTGTTCTGCTAGAAACAGATTGCTAAAAACCAGAAAGGATAATTTGAAACATCAGGTAGTCACAATTAATTGCCACGCTACCCAGAGTGCAGAGGCTGTCCTGAACCTGAATTTACTAACCCATGTCCAAACAAGCCTTAAAAATCCCAAACCCGCTCAGTCTTCAACAGCAGGAAGTAAATCATACTTATTAACTGTATTTAAGGAAATTCCCTGTTACGGGCACCTGCACTATTAGGCAGGATTTTATAAACCCCTGCATTTGTAGAGTTACCTCTGAATGACTTGCACCCATTTTTTCTTTCAGCTAAATCAACAAGTCTTCTGTAAAGAGCAGATCTCCAAACCTACTGGATGCATTTCTATGAACTCTAAAATAATTCTGAGAGCACGCAAGGGCAATTCTCTTCAGATGTAATGGCACTGCCTTTGTGAAGGAATCAGAAAGATCAGTGGCAGTACACGGAATGCACTCAAGTGCTGGCTGAGGATGGACAGAGCCAAAGACAGATCCTGTATTTCTTGTAGAGCGTAATCTCCGTGGCTTTTGCTACTTCTAACACCAGTCAGATGTTATCAAATATTCTGATACCTACCCAAAACCATCACACACAGAGTTTTAACTTTTTCCACATGTATTGGAGAATTCATGCCTTTAACAACTGGAACTGTTTCTTATTAAGTGAACGTCAAGAATTGAATGCGACATTCTGTTGAACATTCTTCTCGACTACAAATGGTTCATTTTTCCTGTTGTATCCAGCCAGGCTGCCCCTTTTATTCCCAGCAACACCAATCGAGTTTTATCAGCCTGAAAGAATCTTTCTTCTAAATGAAGCCCAGTACTGTAATAACTTAAAAGGCATCTTTAGGCAGCGTAGTAAAAATGTTTGATTTGTAATTGCCTGCTGAACTCTTGCACAGTCCGTTGCCATACGGTACCTCCCTTCTACTGGCAAACAATCTTTCCTTGTTCCTGACTTCTCAGCCTCCCTCCCCCTCCCTTTCTGGAGGGTATGGGTAGGAAATCCGAAGGAGGAGTTTCTCTGCTCTCCGAGTGCTCGTGGTGACATCATAGGTGGGCTGAACGGCCGAGCCGAGCGTGTGTTTGTTTAAAAAAACACTGTCCAAAAGTGATGTATATGGAATCTGGGTCAGCTGTGGCTGCTTAGAGCACTTCTGCATGTGAGAATTAAACACTGCAGTTTCAAAAAACATCTCTCTCCCTCTCCTGGAATAACGCGTGCTGGAGCATTACTTTTTTTCTTTTTTTTTAACTGATTAGTTAGCTTGGTTATCGTATGGAGAAACCCAATTCCTCAATACAGCTTGGATCTAACAGAGAAAGACAAAAGCAGTTTTCAGCTCCAGCTGCAGATTAACACTCCACACCACCGGGTAATATAGGAAGCAAAAGCAACTTGGCCTCTGGATTTTCCATCTGCCACAGAAGCAAACCAGCTGGAAGCCTTTATTTCTTGGTAAGTTTTAAAGTTATTCTTACTTACAAGTCTAATTTGGAGCTATTTCTGAATGCTACATACATCTCCCTCAAAATACAATTGTGAAGAAACAAATCCCTCTCAGCCGGAGAAAAATTTGACAACTAACATTAAGACTCATTTTTGTGGCATTTGGTAGACTTTGCAAAGAATTAAAAAAGGCACTGCATAAGAGCACAGACTAACTTGTTCCTGTTGTAGGGATGAACAAGTTTCAGTTGTTTAGCTGTATTGTTATCTACAGTTACAGAAAATTAGCACTCCCAGATGCTTTGCTAGGCATGTAATTTGGGTACTGTGAACATACTCATGTGGAATTCTGATCCCACCAGAAGGCAAAAGCCAAAACTCCTATTGATTTCAGGGAAGCTGGATTTCACCCAACACCAGAGCATAGACCTAGCATTACTAGAACTAGAAAATGGATACCTCAATAAAACCACTGTGAAAGGTCCCAGGCAAATCAATGCACATCTGTAAGTAGCAATCATTGTGTATCGTTTCAAGCACACTTTTATTTCTGGTACTTTGAGGAGGAGAAGTTGCCTGAGTCCTAGAGCCAACCCAGAAACCAGAGTCATACACGGAGTCAGAACGTAATCGAGTTTGTAGCACAATCACTTGTGCAGCTGAAAATCCAAAGACTTTGCTGCAACAGGCACTAATCCCTTCCTTCAGCAGTTTCTGGGAAGTTAATTGTACTTCAAATGAACTGCAGTTTGTTTCTAAATAAAGATCTATTTCATAAACATGAAATGCAGTGTACAAAGCAACACTACATTAAGTGGAAAATTGAGGGGTTTGTTACAGTTCATTAGGGGAAGGAAGGGAGAAGAATGCTGCAAGTTAATGATTAAAACAAGAAAGCTGTTTACAAACAGAAGACAAAAGTACAGATGAAAACCAAAAAATACTTGCTAATGCATAGGAAAAGCATAGAAAACATTCTCCATGCTGACTTGGAAATTAAAATACAGTAAATAACCCAGAACAATGCAAATGAATTTAAGTGATGTATTTGCATTAACAAACTCAGAGATGCCTGACACAGTAAGAGAGAATGAAGGGGCTGATGCTAAAAGGAGAGACAAAGTGCTACAGAAGGCAAACTTAATTAAGATTTAGTAGCTACCAGAGGAAAAAAGTCTGAAGCAGCCTTGATAAACAAGAAGCTGGATCCTTTCCAGGTTCTTGAGCCCTTTCCCTTACTATCCTTTTGTGCTGATTTGCATAAGGAGAATCATCTAAACAACAACAACACAACCCCCGTGTGAAGCACAAAATGTGCTTTGGACACCAGGCTCTGTTCATTCATCATCAGCCAAGGGTTTGATTTATGCTGCTTCGAACAATTCCTACATCTTCCACAAATGAAAACAGCTGAGTCAATAATTTTAAAGCAATAAACTGGCTGTATACAAGGTTTTAACTCTCTCCCCTTTGCTGCCTTCCAATTCAGAGTTCAAATTTTGAAATGTTTATTTTAAAACAAATAATGAAATACAAATACTATGCTGCTGCCAAAAGAATGATCTGGAGTATAGTGAAAGAATTTACTATTTGAAGTTTTAAAGGAACTTACTAAAAAGCATGGAAATTCTGAACCTTTAAACTTTTGCAGTAACTACACGGCTCTGTCAGGTCTTAATTACTGTTTTATTGGCCTTGGTTTTTTGTAACGTGCCCCATTGGTTTGGTCCTTACAATTTATACACCAAGGAATGAAGTACAATTTCCCACAGCAAGCATAACGAGATGCTGAATATCTTCAGTACCTGTTCTAAGCAGAACTCTGGAGCCCCGAAATCCCACATCTGCAAACACAAAAGGCACCACTGCATTGTCCCTGCCTGCTCACCCAGGGCACACTCACAGAGCCTGCCAACAAATGCAAAGCAACCCCCACGCTAAAAAAACTGCACCAAAACACCTGGAAACGCCACGAAATTTTGCTGTGCTTTCAGAATACCTACTGTGACAAAATGACCAAATCTCCTCTGTGGAGAACTTCGAAGAACTTATCGTTTTTAAAAGGGACAGGTTTGCAACGACAACCTCAAAACCCCCGGAAGATTTTTAGATTGCTTTTCCTAAAAGGAATCAGATTCATGGCAATCTCTCAGCAGAAGAATCCTGTGACTCCATACATCACATATCTGATGAACAAAACCCAAGGACATACTATTCCTGGATCCCAGTCCATACAATGCAAAATAATCCTGTTATTTCAGCAGAGGCAGAGGGACTTGCAGGAAAAGCACTTGTTTATATAGGGAGAAGTAACTTACTTAAATAGAGATATACTGAAATCCATGTGAACATTGCTCCTACAGGAAGAGTGTTTTCCCCAAATTAGTATTACTTCTCATGTCACGGACCCAGTTTTAAGCTGAAAAAATCCACAAAAATCCTCACTTAGGCTGTGCAGACATAGGGGAACATAGCTGGGTTTATTGATTTCAGCTGCTTAGGCAAAGCTCAACAGAAAATGAAGCACGTGTAACATCAATAACAGAGCTCCCTGATTAGCTGGTATCATGGTTAGAGCATCTTTAGTCTCAGTACTGTCATTTACTTTCTCAAAGAACCCAGTCTGTTTCTCCTCCTGTTACATGAAAGAGGGCACCGCTGGCATTTATCTCCTGACCATATTCTTTTAATAAATATTTGGAATAGAGATAAGTCCTGATACTGCATTTTCCATCCGAAGGGAATCCTATATTCACATTTACCTGTAACAGTTTCATTACACTCACCCGTATCACCCCACACTGCCTGGCGAGAAGGAGCCTTCGTCAGCTCTGGAAGAACAGATTCCAGTTTGTGTTGTGGGTTTCCAAATCTTACATCCTGCTGAACATGAGTCACAGCAGTACAACAAAGAACAAATAGTTTGTTGTGCAGAAAGCTAAAAAATGCCAAATATATACCAGCTTCCCCACATCCTGATCCATGCAACTCTGTATTTGTGATTACAGTATTTTGGGGGGGGTGACACAGTCTGTGTTACAGCAGTTAAAAATAGTAGTTACTGCCTTGTGTTGCTCTTTTAAATTGGAACTTTGTACCTTCAAACACTTTTTAAAGCAATAAATCAAAAACTAATTTTGAAAGCAAGTTGGGGTTTTTTTCGCACAGGGATCACTCTGGAAAAAGAAAGAAACCAGAAGAAATGGCATTAAAAATAAAATGGTATCGAAGCCCTGTCCCCAGCTCTGAGTGTTTCTGACAAGCTGCTGAAGAAGCTTGTGCTGCTGTGAATAACTGCACATTTTCTTCTGCAGAAGCCATAAAACATCAGCAGGCCAGAACACACGGAATGAAACTTCCACAGCAATCTGAGACCCAAAAGTGGGTGGCACAGAAACACGCCAGAACCAGCTGAAGTGACAGCTTATTCTAACCTGAACAGCATGGCCTCTAATAAAGAGTTAAATAAGGTATTCTAAAGCACTGGGATCAGTAATCCCAACCCACCTTGTTTCACTGCCAAGGTGTGCCCAGGTGTGCCAGCACCCACCCAGCACGGGCCACCCCAAACCTGCAGGGAGGGCTGGAGGGTCTGAACAGACCCCTGAGCCTCAGCTCTCTCCTAAGTCAGGTGGTTACCTCCTAAAAACATCCAAACCTGGCAATCCGGGACAAAACCTGCCTGATCTAAAAACCCTAAAACTATTTCCCAACTCTAATTTTAATTTGTCATTTTAGCTCTTACATATTAGGCTATCACTCTGTGATACTTTGGATAAACAGTTCCTATTTTTTTAAGCTGCTTGCCCAGAACATCAGGAAATTTCTGGAACAGTATTTTCATTTCCTTCTAAGCTGATTAAAACTCCAGGTAAATATCTTGCTCAGAACCTATTCTTGTGTAACAAGTTAGGCATTAAGCTGCTCAAACTTGACAAGCAATATTTAAG
Source organism: Platysteira castanea (assembly GCA_013397175.1). Lineage (NCBI taxonomy): Eukaryota > Metazoa > Chordata > Aves > Passeriformes > Platysteira > Platysteira castanea. Next base: position 88,983 of record VYXC01004913.1, read on the forward strand.
ACATTTAATTTTTTCAACATCAGTATTTCCATGGAAGCATGCACATTCCTTGCCAGGTAGATTCTCAGAAGAAACTCATCCCTGCTTATCTGAATGTCTCAGTTTACTATAAGACATTTGAATCACTTCAAATTCTAGGGTATAATCTCATGCAGCTGCTGGATTTAGCTATGCTGTGTTTGACCCTTTATTTCATTTAATGGTCTGACAGCACATGTATAGACACAGAGCTTGAAACTTTAACACAGAGGGGTAAAAGTTCCAAATGAACACATTCAATATTAAAAGAAATGCAGAAAGAAGGCAGCAGAATACATGGCTAGAACATGGACTGTGTTACAAAGTGCTTGGTTTTGAGAGATTCATTTAAATTCTATGTATTTTGGGGGAATATGTGCTGCTCTGGGGAAAAATCCCCAGCCATTCATTATTTCAGTAACTCTGTAGGGTCTCTAAAAGCTACCAAGAACTAAAATGGTATTCACTTTCTTGGACCAGTAAAACAGTAAAATACTGGACTTGCACTGTGGCTTCATCCTCAACCAAATGCCATGAAGTCCCTTTCCCTCAATCTGCAAATAGTAAATGCAAAAGTATTGAAAAATAATTTAGGAGATGCCAAGAGGTTTTAAACTTCAGACAATTAATTCAGCTCATCCTTGTCAAGGTAGAAACCACACACACATCAGTTTCCCATGTGCTTCCCATGATTTACGTGAACATTTAACCTAAGGAACTACCAAATCTGAGCACTGTCCAAATGATTAATATTTTAAGTGTCTGAAATTACCAAAGAAAAACACACAACCAGCTCTGGAGAAAAGTGATACCTTCTCCTATTTTTTTTTTTCTCTTAACAGAAGTTACAGTTTCAGCAGAGAAATATTAACAAAACTTTTAAGTTTTGTTTTTGATAAAAACATTTACAAGGAGACACAGAAATACCTATTGCTACAAACAAAGAGAAATAAGTTTTTTAAAATAAACTTCCTCAAACTTACGTGCTCCCTCCATTTATGCAGGGTAAGAAAGGATTTTCAGTATGTGTTAAATGTGTTTTCTTCCCCTCCCGGAACCAGGGCTTGCAATATAACCATCATTCAAACAAAAAGTTATCAAACATTTGAGGATATTTTTAGCTCCAGCTCCTGATTGCATGAACATCATGGTTTGAAGCTTGTAACCACTGCTCTTGGTGAAGCCAAACAATAAAGACCTGACAGGTTTCCTGAGGCTGAGCAGACACTGTTGCAATAAAATCAAAGCCAGTGACAGAACTGGGAGAAGTGACCCGAGCCAGGAGTCACCCATCATCTGTAATGTGAGTGTGAAGGAGGCAGCACAGCTCTGCTCCTCCTTTGGGATGCACTTAGACTTGGCTCAGCAGGAACAGCAGGACAAAGAACCTTCCCTGCTCCTACTGTGCTGCTCTTTGTAATCATCCAAAGGCCACTGTACAAGGGCTGTCCAAAGGCTTGCAGGAGTCTGGGAAGGAAAGCCAGATCAACAGCTGAGATAAGAAGAGTGATCTGTTTCACAAAGCAAACAAACCATTAAAAAATGAAGGTTTTTTTCCTTACTTAAGTGCTACCTTTGTTTATCATCTCCAATATTTAAAGCTAAAAAAACAGGTCTCAAAAACACTCCCGGAGCTTTATTGCTACACTTTAATTCTTTAAAGTTAAAAGAAATTGCTGATTTTCATCTTTAAAAGATGAATGAAACGCTTCAGTATGGTATTTATAATGATAACACACCCGATACCTCAGCATTATTTGGATAAAGATGGTCTCAAAGATACAAAAATAGTGTGACAACAATTCTAAATGTTCATGTCAAGGCAACTAAATAGGGACACATGTGCAGAGCAAACAGTGTTCTAAGCTTTCCTTACAAATTCCAAGTCACTCGAATAAGTAATTCTCAATGTTTGAAACAGTATCTAATCTCCTGCCTAACACTCATGTCCAAAAATAGTCTTAAAGATGCATTTTTCAAGTCTACTAAAACTGTACATATAAATATGAAAAACGCTCAAAACAGCCAATCTAATGGAACTTAACTCCAAATAAGAGATTCCAAAGGCTTGGCTACATACATGCAAGCATGGCAAACCCATGAGTTTAGGCAGCTTAACAGTCCAAGAGCTGTGGATACAGATTTGCTGCTTGCAAGAACTTTTCTTGCTTCTTTTCTATCCTGTGAGAAAACTTCTCTCTCTCACCGAAGTTATCTGTACAGTTTTTGTAAACTATCAACACCTGCATATTGTTTATAGTACAAGCAGAGAAAATATTTTCAATACAGTTTGACCAATCACCCCAAGGGGGTGGTTGAGGAATTGACCAATTAATCCATGAGAAAATGATCCTATAAAAGAGCTGTTAATTAATTCAATAAATCACTATCCTGCTGCATCTCCCGCTTGCTGCATCTCTCTCTCTGCTCCAGGACCTAGCGATAAGCAAACAAGGAGCCTTATCTGTGCCTCTGGTTTAATGACTTTATCTTTATCTGTTCAGCAGGCTCCTGGCAGCCGTCACACTCGCTTTACAATGAAGGTGCTGAAGTGGACTCTGGGTGTCCTGCCGCTGCTGCTGCTGCCTGCCGGGCGCTGCACGGAACAACCCACGCCCAGCAAGAGGCCCCAGCACAGGCAGCCCCGCTCGGCAGACGGGGCAGGGGAAGGGAAGAAATGCGGCTACACCTTCCTGGTCCCAGAACAGAAAATCACAGGGCCAATCTGCGTGAACACCAACGGCCCGGGCGCGGGGAACAGGAAGGACGAGGTGACCAGGATGGACATCGAGAACCTGAAGGATGTGCTGAACAAGCAGAAGCGGGAGATCGACATCCTGCAGTTGGTAGTGGACGTGGACGGCAACATCGTGAACGAAGTCAAGCTGCTGAGGAAGGAAAGCCGCAACATGAACTCTCGTGTGACCCAACTGTACATGCAGCTCCTGCACGAGATCATCCGCAAGCGCGACAACTCGCTCGAGCTCTCCCAGCTGGAAAACAAAGTCCTGAACGTCACAACAGAGATGCTGAAGATGGCCACGAAATACAAGGAGCTGGAGGCGAAGTACGCGGCACTGACGGACCTGGTGAACAACCAGTCGGCCACCATCTCGCTGCTGGAGGAGCAGTGCCTGAGGATCTTCTCGCGCCAGGACGGGCAGGGGGCCCCGCCGCTGGTGCAGGTGGTGCCGCAGCACATCCCCCACAGCCAGCCCTACAGCCCCGCGCTGCTGGGCGGCAACGAGATCCAGCGGGACCCCGCCTACCCCCGCGACAGGGACGTCCGGCCGCCGCCCGACCCCGCCACCTCTCCCACAAAGAGCCCCTTCAGAGTGCCACCTCTGGCTCTCATCAACGAGGGTAAGTCACCGGCCACTGTGTGCCTAGCCTGAGATTTCTCCAGTTCTGAGGGAAACTGTCCTGACCATAGAAACAGAAGGAGGAACTGGAGGTACCTGGTACAGCTTGCTCTTGCCCCTGATTTTCTCTCTCTCTTTCACCTCCAGTTTGCCAAATGGCCTAAATCTCCATAAGATGAATTTGCTGAAATGGCCAAGTATTGGGGGTTCTCTCTGCAGCTGGGTTTGAGTTACGAAAATATGAAAATTCAGTACTAGCATGAACTTTCTAATATTTACCCATTTCTTTGATGATGCCTGCTAGCTACATGTTACAGTAGCTGGCAAGGCTGAATAAGACAAACTAATTCATCGTAAACAAATTAAGCAATTCTAAGCGTTTGTCCTCTATACTTACGTGTATACTTATTTGCCAGAAGAAAACTCAAGTAGAAGAATTTTCATCCTTCTGTTCTGACCTGCTTTAAAATGAACATCTAAATCCACCAACACAGTCATGCAATGAGTCTTTAAGTGTTTAGTTGAAATATTCAAGAGTGGTAAGTTTGAAAGGATAATCAAATCAAGGCTGGATCCAACTGGAGGCACTCAGCTTTGAAAATTTAAAATCAGTAACCACATTCCCAGTAACCTGATGTCAGTTGGGGATGGCAAGTTAAACTAAAACCATAAATGTCATGAGAATACATTCAGGAGACCGTATCCCATCTTCACGTATTCCACTCTTCAGGTCATTACATAAATGCATGTATCACTAGGAATCAGAATGAGTGACAAGACAATTAACTACCTCTGAGCTGCCCTGAACTCTGGCATGTTTCTCACTTCATTAAAATTTTGACAGAATTGCAATTTTAAAAAATTCAGGGATTCAGAAAGCCAGGTTTTCCTCAGACATCCCCCTGAGTGCTTGCTCTTGGCTTCTGTCAGCACACAAAAGGGTTTGGTGGCGGGTTTTGCCTTTAGGTGGCCGTTTAGGTTTTGTTTCTTTCGAGTTGCCTTTAGTCAGTTCAAAGTTCACCTTGGTTCCTGAGATGAAGCCAACCATTTATTTGTGCCTGTTCTGCAGCGTTACAACCAACCGGCTGCTGCTGTAAAGAACAACTATTTTTATTCAAGGTTTGCAGAAAATTCAGGCAGGAGCCCAAGCAAAATGCCAGATGTCATGCGAATTTCAGTGGCACATCACAACAGAAAGGAAACAGCTCACATCAAAGCATTGCCTTGATGTCTGGTCAGACAGCACAAGTAAAATCCTAAAAAAAGCCACGACTTCCCAGCAAACCCTCACTTCCAGGTTCTGTTCTAAAGGCATCTTTTTCTCAATACACACACAAAACGAGGCAACAGCACTGAGTATTATCCTCTAAATTATCTACCCTGGTGTTCACTAACCCTTCTACTCCTAAAAGTTCAGAGTTGGAACCCATTTTTGGAAGAAGGGAACACAAAGAAATTTTAGGAAGCTGGTTGTAACGTTATTCACCTTCCTTTCATACTGGATTGTTGAGTTGGAAGTTACAGTGTTTCTTGTAGTGCTGGGGAAGAGGAGGGTTGAGAATTGCTGCAGCTGGTAGAGCATCAGTCAGCACAACCAAAACTTGGACATTCCAACACAGGGCCAGTTACTATCCCTGATTTTTAATATTAAGGTAAACAGATTCAATGGTGCACAGAATCAAAAGTGTGTCATAGAAGAAACAACTTTACGGTTAAAAGATGAAGATTATTTATAATTTATAAAGATGTCAAAAAAGACCAATGAAAACCAGACAGTCCCAATTAGAAATGGGCCTGTTAAAGATCTATGGCAGAATAAACACATGGATGTACCAACAAATACTTGCATGCAGCAGATGGCTCAGAAAGGTCAATGTGCACATTAACACCATGGGGGGAGAGTGAAATGCAAAATATATGGGGAACAAAAGGATGAAGTTCTATTTTCTGGGTATGGTGGTTAATTAGTACAAAAATTGCTCTAAAAACTGAGGAAGATTAATGTATCTGTGAATTGTAGTTGTCACAATTACCTTAATATTTGGAATAATAACCAGCGTCCCCCAAAATTACTGCCACTATTTTGCAAAAAGTAGTTTCAAGTTAATGAAGTACTTGAAAATGAGACACACCCTGCCCCTGTTTCCAATACCTCTTGGTTAACAATATAGCTTCTTTTTTTAATATATGTCCAGTTTTATTTTTGACTTTTCCTCTACTAATGCCCCCCAAACCCTCTCTATGAGCCTTACACAAGCACAACTTCTGTATCATGCGTTCAGGATAACACTTGGCATCTCAAAATGGGATTCAGCCACCAAGTTATCAAGCTTTTAACTTAAAATATTTAATCCATTTCCTTCTCTACTTCATTTAATTTAGCACAGAATATGATCTGCACTAAATCATACATCTAAGCCACAGTTTTTGAAGTGAAATATTTAACAGATTATCTTTTCAGAGTGTTTCTGACTTACCACTCTCAGTGACTTAGTGTACACAGACTGTTACAAAAGACTAGCTGTGCACGAGATACTTATTTCTTACCTAAACTATAAAACCTGTAAGATTTTAAACAGAAAACCATGCTTTTTTCATCAGTCAGACCTCCACCCACACCGGCACTGTGGAGAATCTCTCAGTGCCACAAACCTCAGTATTTCCACTGAATAAGATCAGTTCTTATATTGTGAGCTTGAAATAATTCTACATAGCAGAGAATTAACATCACCGAAAGGATTCAAGGCTTTACACCAAAAATTCTGGGATATGCTGGATTTCCTTACATCCAGAGCAGAATTCTATTACCTCTACCACAACATTAACTCACGTTAATGACACAGACAAAGCTGACAAGCCCTGTGAACTTACAGCCAGCTGAACTCCAGAAGTGATCCAACCATTATTTAAACAGACTGCTACGATTCTGTCTGCCTTAAAAACTAATTAAAATGACCCCAAGCATCTGCTTGGGTCTCTCATGGAAAAAGGAGTGCACAATTCCTCCTCCAGTGATAGTGGGATAATACCCAGATAATAGCAGCTCTAATTAAGCTATTCCTAATGTTCAATTAACATTACAAAAGATAAGGCTTCTTTGTTTATATTTTTCCTAACGCAGTAATTGTTATACAAAATACTTCTGGAACAACATCCCTGTCAGTTATAGAGCACCCAAATTTACTTCAGGCAGCTCAAGGACTGGGAATGAGACCCAGCTTAGGCCAGAAGATTATCTAACCCCTGGACAAACTTTGCAATATTCACAATTTACATGGAAATTTTAATAGTGAACAAGAGGGACAAAAAGCACTCGTGTACCCAAGCTACAGGGTTTATTTCCTAGGGTGCCAGGGCTTGCCCTGGAAGAATGACAAAGCCACCACCACCCAGGCAGAGCAGCAGCACCCAGAGCAAGGGCTCAGTGTCTGTGATGTTCCTGTCACAGCCAGAAGCCCCTCAGCAGAGACACAAGCTTCGTGCACTCCAATTAATATGAAATGCTTTATGGATTTCTTGCTAATTACACATGTGTCCAACTGGCAACTGCTACCTGAAAATCTAAGCAAAATGTGATTTTCAGCTTGCTTTTGTCACTCAAACTCAATCTGCTGTGAAGGTCCCTTTCCCTCAGCCTCTACTTCTGATTGAAGAATAACCCAAAAATGTCTTCTGTGCTGCTTTGCCCATGAGCTGGCTCTGGGACTGATGGTTCTCCCTGCACTTCCAAGGAGATTTGAGAAGATAAGCCCTCTGGAAGGAGAGGAAAGCTGTAGCTAATTTCTTTTCAGATGTGCTGAGTTTTCAAATACATTTAGGACATCCACCACTACCCAGTCATTAGAAAACACTTTGCTTTCCATTAGTAAATTACAGTTTCTCTAAACCAGATGAAGTAACGACACACAAACAAATTTTTTTCTAAAAAGCAGAAAATAAAAACATTACCAAAAACTGAAAGGCAAACCAGGCAAGGTTTTCAGAGCCATGTAAGCTGCATCCTTCTCAGAGGATGACCAGATGGTCTTCTCTAAGCATTATTTGTAAAATCACCATTCACATGGACTAAAATAGGGCTTCCAAGCAGCACTTACAACAGCAACAGCAATTTTGTGCAACCACAGCCCTGAAAACAAACATGTGTCCTTTCAGCTCAAAAATCCTTCTCCCTTGCTTGCTTATTTCCTTCATCAGCATCCATCTACACACATCACACCAGGATGACACATGAAACTTAAAAAAGATTCCTATCCACAGTTAACAGCCTAAACCTCAAACTGGGTAAGGATTTAACAGCAGAAAATGATGCAGCATAAGAATCCTCTTGGACTAAATTCCACGTCTATGGACTCTGGCAGTAAATATTTCTTACAGCAGCTCTCAAACCACTTATATATTCAGAAATAGGGAGGGTTGGTTGGGTGTCCTGAGTTTGTTCTGGTTTTGACTTCCACCAGTTTCACATCGGTGCACCAGAAAATGAAGTAAATTGATGTCTGCCTTTTGTAAAAAAAGAAAATAATTAACGAAAAAAAATTATAATGCTTTTCAGTATCAAGAGCCAGAGTATAAATCTTTGCCACAGCAGACAAAAAAACCTGGGTGTTGGTAACCAAGGTCTATTATTTGTTCAGCAAAATGAAGTTTTTGTTCAAAAATACATGTAGAGGGGATATTGGATGTTTATCTGTATATACAATTAATCTCAGACAGTAACTTTTTGCACTGTTTTCCATGGTAGGTTTATACCTTAATTGAACTACTGAATTACTTTCCATTACAAAATATTCCTGGACAATGGGCACTGCACAGGCACACGTGAAGGTTTACAGTATTTCTTTTCCAAAAGGTCCATTCAAAGACTGCCAACAAGCCAGGGATGCCGGGCACACCAGCAGTGGGATTTACATGATCAAACCTGAGAACAGCAACGAGCCAATGCAGCTGTGGTGTGAGAACAGCCTGGACCCCGGAGGATGGGCAGTGATCCAGAAGAGGACAGATGGATCCGTCAACTTCTTCAGGAACTGGGACAGCTACAAGGTAAATTCTGGAATGCAGAAAATCAGTGGGCAAAGGAAGAGAACTGAAACGAGGGATCATCCCCAGAGGCAAACAGATTTCAGTGGGAATGCCCTGTTCCCCTCGTGCACAGCTGACTTTGTGTGAACTTGGTAACACACAGCACAACTGGGACACGGGTGCTCCTCCACAGTGGCTGGGAAGTCATTTATTACAGAGTTCCTACTGAACACATGACTTTTATTAATGCACTGAGAACTACAGCGAGCTCTTGTAAAGCTCCATTGTCTTATGAATAAGCAAACTCAGCCAGTGGAATTACTTAAAACACACTAATAGATCTGCTGGATCGGGGGCTCAGCTTAAAAATAGTCCTAAGAATGAGTTAGAGGAAATAATTTCCACCTGTTAATTTAGGTGGAATAATCCAGAGATGTCAGGCTGGTGAAGGGAAACACATTGCTGTGTGTTACTGTGATATTATGCACTAGCAGGCAGAATGTCTAGGATGACAAGAGGATGCTGCTTTGGAGCAACTGCATGCTAAACAGGAAACTTGAGGTTCATCTGGCTGAGGTACTAACAACAATAATAAAAACAACATCATCATATAGGACATAAATTAAAGTGAGGATTTTTGCTTCTTGCAGTCTTGGAATTTAGTGATTCAAATATGAATCCTTAAATCAGTAACAACTAAAATAATTATTCAGTAAACAAACAAACAACTATGCAAAGTCTTTACCTCTCAGAGCAGTACATGGTTGGGTTTGGAGTTGTTAAATGTTCTAAGATGTTTTAAGGCAGTTATGGAGTGCCATAAGAGCAACCATAAACATTTTGAACATGATGCAACACCAAACAACACTGGTTTACTTGGGGAAAGGAGACAGCAGATAGGAAATACCACTTCCCAGCTACTGCGCTGGTAGTCTGTGATTTGAAAGAAAAGATGTCTTTATATTTCATTTCTAATATATTCTGTAAAGAACACAGAGGAATTGTGTGATTAAATTCACAGTAAAACCCAACACTAGTTGCAATACAAAAGCAACAGGAAGTTATTTGCCTTGAACATTGAGACTGGTGATCCATGAATACCTTTTTCAACCTAGAAATACAACCTAAAATTCCATTATTCATCCATTATTACAAATGGGTGAATTGTCAAGCTTTGTCAAGAACTATGTTGNCCCACTATTACAAATCCCCTTAGCTTTGTCAAGAACTATGTTGTTTCAGTTTCCCTACTCTCCCTCCCTTTACCTTAAAAAGAGGAGGACAGCAAGAACACAGATGTTTTGCCACCATTAGCAAAATGAGATTCTGGTAGCATCTCACACAGCTTAGCAGTCCCAGTGCAGCAAAATAAAGCCCTTAAATGCACAGGTTGAAGTCGTTCAGAAGTTTAGAGCCTTCCAGCACCCAAGCCCCACTGGTTTATACCACTCCTGCTGCTGAGTGTTCTAACAAACACAGAAAACCAAGCTAACAGCCCCTTCCCACCTTCTTTTGCACAGAAAGGATTTGGGAACATCGACGGAGAGTACTGGCTGGGCCTAGAAAACATCTACCTGCTGAGCAACCAGGATAATTACAGGCTGCTGATCGAGCTGGAGGACTGGAGCAACAAGAAGGTGTACGCCGAGTACAGCAGCTTCCGCCTGGAGCCCGAGAGCGAGTTCTACCGCCTGCGCCTGGGCACCTACCAGGGCAACGCCGGCGACTCCATGGTCTGGCACAACGGCAAGCAGTTCACCACGCTGGACAGGGACAGGGACATGTACTCGGGTAAGGAGGAGCGAGGTGTGGATATTCCAGCTGTTACACTGCTGCCCTGCCCCGGGCTTGGAATTGAAAGCCAAACACGGTTAGAGGGGGGAAAAGGGTTTTGCCTCGGTGTTTATTTCAGGATCCTCAGGTGCACCACATCCAGGGAGAATGCACAGCAAAAATGCACACCCAAGAGTGCCCCCCAGAAAAAATGCACCACTCAGAACGCACACCTGAGGGATGCACACTCCAGAATGCACACCCCAAAAGATGCACACCCCCAGNAACGTGTTCTGGAGAGGAGCTTGGTGTCTGGGGCTTTCTGACCCCCAGCTGTGAGGCTTCCGAGGTGTTTGGTCTCTTGGCTTAAGGAACTTTGGGTCTAAGTGAGTTTTCAGACTTAGGGAATTACAAGTGTGGGGGCTAAAAGCACTAGGGATGCATAAAAGCTGTATGAAAGGGTATAATAAGAGGGGTACATGAAAGAGCAAAAAATCATCATGGCATCAACACCACCTCAGAAAGCACAGCACAGTACACAAAAGTAGGTAGATTCTGATAAAACAGCTCCATTGGAAGATGTTTCAAATCAATGATGATAAAAGCCATGTTGGTAGGGCCCCCTTCAAGCCCCTGCACCTGTCAGAAATTCAAAATCTATTACCCTCACTGACAACATACTGCAGCAGTTTTCTGTTTAGCTCATCACCCTGCACAGAATATCTGTCCAGGTGCTCTCTGAGCAGTGCTGCTGCCACATAATCACCAGGAACTAAAGCCTCTGAAGAGCACGAAAGGAACTGCAACTGTGCAGAGGTTTAGTTATGTACCAACACTTAAGAAAAGGGCACATCATTGGGTTTGTGTACTCCCTAAAGCTTTTTTTTTCATTTTCTCTAGTTTTTCCCTTGCAGTAAAAGAAAGGTTGGGGAGTGCAATAGTTCAGCTGCTTTTCCTCAGCTGTCAATAACCATAAAGCTGGACAAATCCTGCAAGCTCTTAGACAAGCCTAACACAGTAAAAACACAACTTACAAGCAACTCTTTGTGGGACCGTGGCCCCGCGTGCTGCTCGGGGCTGTATCAACTCACATTGCTTCCACTCAAGCATTTCTAAACAGCACATAAGCCGAGTTCCTTGGGTGTTAGCTCATGGAGAAGCAGTGCTGGCAGGCTGAGGAGAGCTCTCCTGTTGCCCTGGTTTTTGCTAAAGCCTTCTGTTTTAATCTTGGAGTCGGAATTCTTTCTCACACACTTTCATGTAAATAATAGCCAATGTTTACTTAACGGTATTTCCTGTTTTTCATTCCTATTGTGATAAGAGAACTTTGATGAGCATCTTTTTTCTCCAGTGGGATTGAGAAGGAAGTGACATGTCCTCCAATCCCTTGTGCAGTTCAGAATTCTATAAGAATGTGACATATGTAAATAAAGGGTCTTTTCCCTCCTTTCTGCTGAACCTGGCAGGTGTGAGAGCATCTTTATTGTGTCTTCCCAGACACACTCTCCCCTTCATTTTCAGCTGTCACATTAAAGACCCTGCCACTGATGCCCCTGCCCCCAGCAAGGGCTGCTGTTGCTAAATTACAGATTCTGGTGTAACAACAGCCAGATGTGCCCACAACAGGCAATGCAGCACTTCCAAACTGCCTCTCAGAACAACCCCCGATACGAAAACATTTTGTAACTTCTATTTCTCCTGCCTCAAGCTGAAGTTCACCCCTTTGTGTCCACAGGGAACTGTGCTCACTTCCACAAGGGCGGCTGGTGGTACAACGCGTGTGCCCACTCCAACCTCAACGGGGTCTGGTACCGGGGAGGTCACTACCGCAGCAAGTACCAGGACGGGATCTTCTGGGCTGAGTACCGGGGAGGCTCCTACTCCCTGAAAGCTGTGCAGATGATGATCAGACCTATAGACTGAGCAGGAACACCCCACAGCGCTCCCAGGAAAACCTCGCGGTGGTTGAGCTCGAGAGAAATAAAATGTTCCTTTTTCATCATTATTTTGCACAATCTGCCCCTGCCAAAAGCGGGTCTATGGTTTTCCTGTCTTCTTTCCCCTGTCATGTTCCCCTCCCTGTTTTTGGGATCCTTCTCTACTGTGACAGACGGTGGGTTTTTAAACACACATTCACAAAAGCAGATGTTTTGTGCTTGCAAAGTATATTTATCTTTTGTTCAAGATCAACAGTCAAAGCTGGTAAAAAAATTCCAGATCTTTGACAAGATATAAGCTTTTCCAGCTCAAAAAGCTTATGCTTTTTCAGGTTAGCTCAACCCTTACATGTAAATATGTGAAATGACATTGTCTTGCTTTAATGTGAAAATTGATTAGTTATTTAACAGTTTATTTAAAAATGTTGGTTTTACTTTTAATGAAAAATTTGACTTCACATTACTGTTCGATATTTACTCCAAGAACCTACATTAAAAATTGGAGACATTTTAGCTTTGCTAGCAGAGAGAGATTTTTGCAACAAATAATTATTTCAAAATGAAGAGGCAAATTAAACACAAAATACAGAAATTCTTCAGGAATTCTCTGCACTGCTAAGATCTGCAAGTCCTACCTTCCGTAAAAATTTAGGCAAAATGTTCCTTGTGTAAGAAAATCAATTATATGAAATTACTGATAAACTTGAGACAATCAAATTACTTGGTACTTTTTTTACTTTCAACCTCCATATTCAAGCTTCCTAATTAAACTTTGAACTTAAATGGCAAAACTGAAAGTCCTGATATTAAAATCGTGACTTGGTACTTGTGTGCTCCAGTTAGGAGTGCTGAGGCAGGAGTGGATGCCCAGGCATTCACACACAGTAATTGAGAGAAGTCTCTGAATATCAGAAGTTTTCCTCCAACACAGCTTTCTGCTCCCACAGTAAAACAAAGGTTAGAAATCAGCTCTGTGTGTTCTCCCTGACATCCCAAACCCAGGCTGCTCTTGTGACACACACATCTCCCTTCCCTTACACCTACACGACTTTTGATACTGCCTATACTAAATTTTATCTTCCAGATATCAGATTTTCACTGGAATTAATATGTAATTTAAGAAATTACTTAGAAAACACTTTCCCAACATTAAACAAAAGCTATACCACACACTGATTCAAAGTAAGATACTTCCAAAATCAGATACAACAAAGCACTTGCTTTAGGTACCAGAATCTCAAACTAAAGCTTTCTTCCTGTTACATAAAATTATTTAATAACTGCATTTATAGCCACACAGGTTGCCTAATTTAATTTTGTATGACATAAAACTGAATATGCTGTTCTGAATTGTAACCAGTGAGTTTGTTTAGCACCTCATATGTGCCTTCAGGCTTTTAAGGAACTTTGCCCCTATTTAAAATAAGAAACCATAATAGCTAAAAGAATAATCTAGTATTATTGTTATGTTAAATTAGCCAATATCAGGTACTATGCAAAGCCTCGTATGTAATTCAGAGGAGAAAAGCCAGCATTCTGCTTTCAGAACATGCTCTCTGGAGTAGATAAAGCTTCATTGATAATGTATGGCTGCAAGGCTTGTAGTTACATCTTTGGTCAGAGATCAAAGCCAACCAGTTCCACCCATATTTAATTAGGGTTGGTGGCAACGGGGAATCAGTCCCAGCATATTCCATTCCCAAATTCCCAGAATTTTAACTGACACAAATGTTTACAATTCTGACATTGTTCTTCATAGAAGGAATATTTGTTTGTTACAAATATCATACAGACCTCATTGACTGAGTGTCCTGCAAAACATTTGTTAATTGCAAATGCTTAAAATCCAGACTCTCTATAGTCTGTTCTTTTTTCTCTATGGTAGCTGGATAGAAGAGCAGTTCAGGTAAACTAAGAAAGGGAAAATGCCTTCCAAAACATTCCTTTAATGATCACTTTTGAGAGCTTTTAGTTCATTCAACCAACAGATTTCCTCTCCTTGGCAGAGAGCGTATTTTACCTCAAGAATCTCTTGCCTCAAGAAGTCTTTTGCTACAAAAACAGTGTTTGTTTATTCAGTGTACTCAGTGAAAGGTGTACTTTGCAGAAACCCCAGAGTAAAATTAGCTTGCACTCAGCCTTTTAATTAAATCTTATATATTAGACATCTAAAAAGTGAGCCTTCCCCAGTTTAAAGCTGCAGGATGATGTTAACTAAACATTATTAGAAAACACACCCAGAAACCTCGGACTGTACAAATGCTGTGCTCTGAGAGGAAAGACTTAATTAAGTTGCCAATTTAAGATGATGAGGAAGGAAAGCATAGCATGTCTTTTTCAGGTTGGTTTGTACTCTGTACAATAATTCACTTTCAAATGCTTGTAACTCTATCAGTTTGTAGCTTTGGGGCTGAATTTTCCAAGCAGGGTGAATGACTTTAGAAGTTCAGTGTTTTCTCTCACTTTTTCTTTTGAAGGATTTTCAAAAGAGGCTGGAGCATCCCTCAGGCCTCTTGCCCTGGGCATTCAGGAGCAGTCTGTCTGGGAGGGATAAAGCCTTCACCATTCCTCTATCATCAGTCCAAATTTAACCAGGCACACCTCAAGAAAGTTCAACTTATACGAAACCTGAAACACGGTTTTCCCACCTATTTCCAAAATCTGTTGCAAGCACTATCACTGAAGCAGCTGAATATTCCTCAGATGAATACTTAATAACCTGTTTTCAGCTTTTCTGTTTCTGGACAGAACTCCTCCAAGACAGCTGTAAGAAAGATATCTCACAAGGTAGTACTGCTTAGTTAAATAAAAACCTTACTTTTCAAGATACGGCTCAGTTGTTTCATTGTGCAATCTCAGACTGACCAGAACTCTGGAACGAGACTCCCTTGGAGAACAGGGTTTTATTCTAAGGTGAAATACACCATCCCATCCACAGCTCCCACTTGCTGGCTGCTTTAGCTGCCCGGGTGATGCAGCACTGCTGACATATCCCACTCTGGATCAGGGGCTGGGTGCTGAACATCTCTACTGGTGTTGCACAGCTTTTCACACTCACATTTAAGCAGGTGAGTCCACACTGATGATGTGCTGCTCCCACCTGCATTTCCAGAATTCTGGAATCACGTCACAATCATTGCTGCAAGGAGCTGAGAAACACTTTTATTTTCCCCTCCCACTTAGATGTGGAAGGACATCATTACCTTGTCCACAGAGCTGTGAGCTGTGGAAATAAGGCAGCAATCTGTACTTCTATTGCAAAAACTACACCACTGAAGCTTTCTCTTATAATGCCATGATGGCCATGAAGAAATATCTACACCCACATGTGATATTTGGCTGCATAAGGGCAAAACATTCATCCTCGAAACTGCAGCTGAAATTCCTTTATATGCTCATTTTCCCCATGACCTTCCAAACAGGGTTCTCCACGACCAGGGCCAACGTTTCTCTCGAGGGGATTTGCAATGGCAGATTTAATTGTGTGGCAAGTCTGATGCTCTGCACTCTTCCAAAGAGCATTTGTGGGGAGCGTGGCAGCTGCTGGATTTCCCCTCCAGGAGTGAAGAAAGCCCCACTCCTCCACGAGAGGGACTGGTCCTCCTGAGGAATCCCCTTCCCAGCACATGCCATGATCACCACTTCCACCTGCAGGCTCCTGGGCAGGCTTGTCTACGTGTTCTAAACCAGGAGCAGCACCTCTCCCTTACAGGATCTTGTAGCAGAAGTATTCCTTTTAGGAACTGTAACCCAGCACTGATAACCTCCAGACAATAAGTTAAACAAGCAATTTAAGCTCCTTCTGCTCCATATGACTCTTACATTAGTAAAAATGCCTTGGGAAGGAACTTGAAGAAATAACAAATCTATCCAGGTCTTAGCAGAGATTAAAGCTTTCAGCAAATGAGAAAACTTGGACTTAACCATCAGTCCTCCAGAGTGGATCCAGATTTATCACGACTGTATGTTCAAGGTAATTTTGCTCTTTTTGCCACTTTTTTAAACTGCACAAAATTAATTTCAGAGGGAGCGCACCAGTGGGAATTTGCTGTTCCTCTGGAGACTCAAAAAGGGCTTGAGGACATCCCTCATGTCACTAATAAGAACTGGTATCACCTGAAACCAGGTCACAACACATGCTTTCACTACAGCCCGTTCCAGTAAAGAGCATTTCTTTCTAAATAGAAAAGCATTATATATTTCACTTCAAGCCATCAAGTCAAGCCCAAAGGTTATTCTAATGCAAAAGTTAGACAAGAAGCTGCTACTTTTTGGGGGAGACATCTGTAACTGAACAAAACTTAAAAACTGTTTCCCAGTATTTGGGAATTTTACAATCAGCAAGAAAACAGTTTGATGCTAGCTTCATGTTTCAAAGATCACAGCATGCAGGTAAAAAGCATCAGCACAGGAAGCATTTCAGAACGATGTACCACATATTGTCCATGTACCCAAGGTGGGAAAGCCACCTGGCTCATCACACCACAGAATGCTTGGCTTGTTTTTGCACCTTCCAACCCAGGCCCTGAATGACAACCACTACAGGGCATTAAAATCTGGTCCCCCCACAGTGAAGCATTTTTTTTCTATTTCTGTAGCAAGCATGTAAAACTCAACCAATTGATCCTGAAGAAGTTAACAGCCCAGCTGAGTAAAGGAAGTATCAAACTTCAGGAACAGATTACAGCTTAACAGGCCTTAGTGACCACAAGAGCTCATCTTGAACTCAGGTGTAAGAGCAACTTCTTGTCTGCAAATATACAAAAACTTGGATACACAGCTCCTTAATTTTATGTGATTACCAACATCTAATGCAACAAAAGCTACATCAAAAACGACACACTAATTATTTTAATGTCTGTTTAGTTTAAGTAACACTAAATTAGCTTGACAACAAAACCAATGCATATTAAACACATTTATCCTGTTTTTAGATACACAGAATACAATTTACTAAAAATTATTCTGTAAGGCTGAGTCAGTTGTAACAATCCAGTTTCTCTTGTCACACTGGTGTATATTAAATGCAGCAATATCTCCAGATTTTACCATGTTCCAAACTCTAAGTTCTATATTTATTTCTCTCAGAGGCTGGTGATTTATAGCTTCTCATAAATGAAAAGCCATCATTACTGGAACAGTCATGTATTCAGCATTCAGGAGGGCTAGCAGGCATAACAATTGAAGTACTTCTCCAGAAGTCAGTGTATCAGTACAACACGTGGCAAAATAGTTTCCTAGAAACCTGATACTGTGTGTAAAACCTGCAGTGTTTGTGAGGTTTAAGAGGTATTTTCTTTCTGAGGTTCTGCCCTGCCACATACAGAGTGTCCAGAAGCACCTCGGGTTGTAGATTTTTCACTGAAGTACTGAAAGAGTTTCATGAATGCTTAAAAGATGGTGTTCAGCTTGTGTAATTACTGGAGAAATAGGCTACAGCTTACCTAAATAGGGAATGCAAGGAGTCATCTTCAAGCTGCTGATATAGTCTCTAAGCCTTTTGTAATTGTCTTCTTTACTCATAACATACTCCAGCTTGTCAAAGGTGGCTTTATCCTTCCGACTCAGTAACTAGGGAAAGAAAAGAGAAGGCAAAACCAGATGAGTTTAAGTTTGAGCATTATGATTTATCTTTCACCCTTACAAGCACAGATTTCCACTTCCCCATTGTTGCTGCTATTGGCATGCAGGCTTTTTCTGGGGTTTTGGTTTGTTTTTTTAACTCGACTGCTCAAAATTACATCACTGACTCCTTAAGGAGGAGCACTTAGTTTACAAAGAAAAGCAGCTGTTCTGGCTGTTAAATTTAAGAAGACTCCTAAAAATGAAACAGGTAAAACCGCTGGTGTCCTGGAGGATCCTCCTGCAACAATATAAGTTATCAAAAGACTCCTGTAGCTAACACAGCCCCGTGTGCTGCCCACATCAGCAGCACTGGTGCCAGTAGCCTTTCCACTCTGATCATCCATTGTGTGCTGGCCTGGGATGGGATGGGGTCAGTTCTCCTCCCAGTATGGGCTGTACCTGGGTGTGTGCTGCCAACAGGGCTGTGAACACAGACATGGTTTTGTTATTGCTGAGCAGTGCCTCTGCAGAGTCAGGGCCCTTCCTGCTCCACACACCACACCACGGTGTATGTTACCACTTCTTTGTCAGCTACCCTGAGGAATTTTATACTAATCCAGATTCCAAAAGAACCAATTTCCAAAATACCCTCTGTGCCTGTGAAAGCACAATAAAGGACATGCTCACACCTGCTAGGTTCAGCACAAAGGAGGGAAAAAGAGAGAGTTTATTTACATTTGACATGTTTTATAGGATTCTCAACTCCACAAGGGACTGGAGGACATGCCACTTTCTCCTCAATCCCACTGGAGAAAAAAGATGCTCATCAAACTTTCTCTTATCACAAAAGGAATGAAAAACAGAAAATACAGTTAAATAAACATTGGCTATTGTTTACATGAAACTGTGTGAAAATTCTCTGACTCCAAGGTTAAAACAGAAGGCTTAGCAAAAAACAGGACAACAACTGTCTTATTCTTGA
This sequence comes from Platysteira castanea, assembly GCA_013397175.1. Taxonomy (NCBI): domain Eukaryota; kingdom Metazoa; phylum Chordata; class Aves; order Passeriformes; genus Platysteira; species Platysteira castanea. Next base: position 107,642 of record VYXC01004913.1, read on the forward strand.
ATTGAGATCCATCTCTAATAAAAATTTTCCAAACAGATGAATGCCATTACAATCTGATAAACAGCTTTACCTAAACTACAATTTCAAAAATAATGAGTGCAGATATGCACATATCCATGTACTTGAAGGTTTGGAAAAGAGTAAGGATTTTACCTATGGCTTTTTACAGAAGGCTCATGGACGTGTATTCTTCTGCCAACTGGCAATTTTACTGGCTCTTGACATTACAGAAATGTCCACTTTGAACAGAAAACTTAAAATCATGGTTCTCCTTCATTATCCATTCCTCCTGCCTCCAACCCCTTCCTTTGACAGAAGTAACAGCAGCCAGGCTCTCTTTGTAAGACTGGGAAAGTAAGTTAAGGTATTTTCAAAACATCTTACTGAGCTGCTGCTGCAAAACTGCCTCAAAGTCTTCATTTCAACTCAGAGTCAGAATTTAATGAAGGACATAAGATGTTCCTGTAGAAGATTTTGGCAGGAGATTCAGTGTTGCAAGTCCCAGTCACAATTTTTCCCCTACGATGCAGTTACAAGGGTCAGATCACTAAATTTCTATGCATATTCCCTTTTCACTTCAGTTAAAGATCAACCTAGGTGAGCCTAACAGAAGTGAAGTTTCCCTTCTGTAAATTCACCTTTGAAATATATTATTTTTATTTACATTTCCTATATCCAGCTTTTCATGAGGACAGATAAACTAAACACTGGCTTTCAGGAAAAAGCCACTAGTTGAAAGTGAATTGTTTCCCAAGACATACTGATCACTGACATTCCAGCAATTAACTGGCATCTTTAATTTAGGTTTGGTTCCAATACTCAAATGAACAGCATCTCCCATTCTTTAGAACTGCAAACTCTTCCAGGAGAAGGAAGCAGGAGACTGGCAGGACTCCTTTCCAACCATCCAAACACAACATTCATCTTTGGAAGTTCATCTCCTCAAAGCTGGTTCCAGTTTTATCAGCCTGGACTAGCTTGCTTTTAATAATATCCTAAAATATTCTGCTGTCATTTCACGTCTGAAAGGTTTGTGTGGTTTTGCAGACTGAAAGGTAAGACAAGACTAACAGATATAATAATGGCCTGACTTCACACTTGAATGAAATGAATTGTATTTTCCACAAAACATGCTGATTTGCACGCTCTTATTCAAGTCTGATGTCTCTTCCCAGGCTCCTTGGATCACCTCGTCCCAAGCTGATCCTGTGTGACCTCCCCTGGTGCTCATGGGCCAATCCATGCCATGCCTCCACCTCCTGCACTAAGGGAGAGAAGCACAGGGAAGCCAAGCACATCAGAAGTGTTTCTGTGAGGGCCAAGCGAGGAGCCATTTCTTAGTCCTATGGTTTTGGAGCTGCTTCTTTTTTAAATAATGCTTCTTCTTCCGTTTCTTAGACGAAAAGAACAGTAAAGAGCTGTAAATACGCGGAGACAATAAAAACTAAGGCTGATGGTTCCTAGCAGCAGGGAAGGGTTTGGAGCCTTCCAAATTGCTCTTGGTTTCTAGCTGTGGTGTGCCAGCACTGAACACAACCCTTCTGGAATGCCAGCAAGCAGATAGGAGGTCTCAGGATGCTGGCTCACCCCACTTCAGATATTTAATGATTATTTGCTTACACTGCCCAAATCCTCACCGGTCATCCAGAATTCCTTTACATTAAATGGAGAGAAGCTGAATATTCTGTTCTGTGAACCTTCTTGGAAAGGCTCACAAAATTCTTTTCAAGTTTTGAATGGGGCAAATCACACATTAAAAGCAGCACTTACTATTCTCCAGAGTTGAGAGTGTGCAGGCAATGAGCGAGACAAATTTCAGACAAATTCAGACATACCGTCAGGAGACATGAATTTCATCTTTTTTAGGAACATTAGATTACCAAGCAAGTATTTAATGGCTCCTTTCAACTCTAGATTCCAACCGTATAAGGTGGCTTTTTTTCTTAGGGAGTGAATACACTTGCAGCTATTTTCCTGACTTTGTAAGTCGAGTTGATTGAGGGTTGGTACAAACCATCTCAGAAATGCAGAAGAAATCCTTCCTCGTTGAAGGTTTTGGAGGGTTGCTGTAGAACTTACCCCAACGCCTTTGTGACTCAAATAAAGGCTTGGAGTGCCTTTTCTTGCTTTTAATACACACAAAGCCAAAGGCTTAGAATTATTTCAAGAATTTATAAGCTGAACTTCCAAGAGAATGACAACTAAATCAGTTTGCAGCACACTGCTGGGAGCTACCCTGCAACTTGAATTTACAAAGGTTTCTGTAAGATGATGAAAAGTACAGACTCGCCTGGGATTGTATGAGGAATCAAACACCTGCAGAAATGTGGGGGAAGTTACCTGGAATTCAGAGGCTGGAAGAGGGGTGAACTTCAAAGACTGATACATATGTCAAGAGCACACAAATAAACCTTTTAAGTGCAAACTAGTGCACAACCAAGCCTCACAAGAAACCGGGGACTCCCAGTTCTCAATGGCACCACCACGGTAGTAACTGTGTGGTTACTATTAATATATGGTGATAGTTACATTTCATTTGAGTCGTGTAAAAAAAAAGATTTAAAAATCAATTCAGCCTCACAGCTGTATAAAACTGTTGAGGCATCAACTCCTCGACATAAAATCTGAAAACCAGAAGTTCTCCTCGAGATAATTTTGAAGTGTTAATTTCACTAAGACTCCCTCAGAGAGATTTTTGGTATTTGGAAGCAATGTCTAACTTAATTGTGCATTTGCAAAATGTGACAAGAGTCCTAGATGAGTATCTTGGCAGGAGTGAATTCTATTCAGTTTTGGAAATATTTATCAACTGAACAACATTTTCACGCAGTTGTCAGACAAACACTTTTTGCAACATCCAAGGATGCACTGATGTGCGTTCAGTGAAAGGTTTCAGCTTTTTTTAGTGATCTATTTATATATATACCTTGCACACTGTATTGCACAGGAGCATTTCATTCACCTGATTCTTTCTGTCACACTGAATGTCACATTCATCTGAAGCAGCTGCCTGAAGCAGCTGGAAAAGCACACAATGTATGGCTGAATAAGGACTGTTTTCTGAGCTCTGAGGTCTCAGTGAGCAAAAGTAATTCCTAATATCCTTCTTATCGAGGATACAATGATAAAACAGCATTAATGCCAGTCAAAAAACAGATGACAAACAAAAAGGATTCCAAAGAATACTGTTCTTTCACAACTGTACAAAGGCAGAACCACAAATATACTGCCTAACGGAGCTGTAACTATGAAATACTAATGAAAAGTGCTAGAGTTAGTTATCAGTCAGAGAAACAACAAATCTCTTTATGGAAACTGAATCAAGAGTCTCCGAACATCTGCTCTCCATAGTAAAAAAAAAAGAAATTTCCAACAGCATAAACCCCTAAATGATTAAAGTATGACCCACTTTGGCATCCAGAATTTTCCAGCAACTAAATACAAAATAGCTTCTGGCCAAATGAGAAGCCTCTGCACTTAGCAGAATCTGCAGGGAACCATTTTTCAGAGGAAAATATTTCTACACCAGAACGGAAAAAAAAAATGCAAGAGGAAACCATCGACTTCAGAGGAACTAGAGGCACTATGTAGGCAGCAGAATAAAAGTGAAGCTGTGTGTAATGAGTGCAGCATCCCTGAGAAGCAGCTTTGGGATGCTGTACCCAGTGAGGGCAGAGGAGCCCAGGTCCCTGCCCTGCTGCTCACTCACCGCCCACGTCTTGGTCAGCCTGAAGATGGGAGCGCTCTGCAGGCCCGACACCACCGCCATGAGGGCATGGAGATTGTTCAGCTCGTACAGCTTCTGGGGGAAAAACATAAATAATAATGATAAACAACGCTCCAGGGGCTGCCAGGAGTGAATGGAGTAACAACAGAAAGGGGCAGAAACCTTGCAGGGTCTAAAATGAAGTGTAGCAGGGAACTGCTGTGCACCCAGACCACTTTTATGGCACCTCCTGATTTTCATAACTGCATCTCTATGGTTTTGGATCACACTAACTAGCTGTTTCCTAGCCCATAGAGAACCCTTAAAAATATCTGTACAGGCACACGTCTTGGGGAATATATTACAAGTGCCAGAAATTTTCTGACACTCAAACCCAACGAATTCCTTTCATAGCATTCAGTAGTACTTTAAAACAACGTGCCAGAAAGGACAGCCCAGTGGTGAATGATGTCATCATGTCAGTACCTAAAGTTCATGCAACTACCAAGGCTACATCAAAGCACTTGAAAAATATCTTAGCAGGATGAAATCAAGGAGGGACATTTCAAAAGCCACATACCTGGAGTACTCCTCTCACTGAAAGGCCATTTCTGGGGTATGACAACTAACTAGTGGAAAGCAACAGCCCAATCAAAATTGAACAGAGAAAACATTAATGTAAAAGAATTTTCTCGAAAACTCTCTACAAAACACTGTGTTTAAGTGCGTTTTCTTACACATTTGGAATTTCCCTCCCTTTTCTTTTTCCTTTCCCTCTGTCTCCAAAACTATCCACTGCCTTGGCCAAGTAACTACTGGTACTACTGTCACGAAAGCTTAAAAACAGTCTGGAAGAAAATGCCCTTCCTGCATCTCTTCTGCAACTTCAATTGTTCTGATAGCTGTGAGCACCAGAGATCCAAACTACATTCATTTTTGGTGCAGTGCGCCCAAACTGAGGTTTTACCCCGAACAGAGAAACTCTGCTAAAGAGAAACGATAATCACAGCATTGCAAATCCTGTTCAATCCACTTGGAATATTCACCAAGGTAGGTTAGGATTCCAGGAAGAAAAAATAAGGAACCCTTCCTATTCAAAAAATGGTGGAAATCCTTTTTCCTACTTGAAACTCAGCTTACTTCTTGCTTAGGAAGCCTTTCATGAGGCAAAAGGACTAAAAAACTGGACCAAAGGAACACTGACTAAATGCTGAACATGAAAGGAGACCTCAGATTTGGAAGGATGAAAGCACTACCACAAGGATGGTTTTCTGGCTAACAGCTTTGGAACAGGGCAAATCATTCTCTCTCCACTTAGCACACTGCCAGGAAACTTACAGCCTTTCATGGAACAAAGTCTTCACATGTATTAGTTAGAAATGCCACTTCTAAGGGCACCACAGTCATGTTTCCAGTTTTCCCATGATTCCAGCAGGCCCTGCTGACAGTGGGAGTTTGCCCACACCTTCTGATGAAGTGCTTCCCTCCCCTCATCCCCTTTTGGGAGGACTCTTTAGTAACCTTTTAGTAATCTTTAGTGTAAGGGGCAACCAGTATTTGTGGAGCAAGGTGGAAGGGGTTGGATGTTTGTCATACACCACGCTGCTATCATCCTTCCAAGCAGTCCTGCAGAAGTCTGTCCCTCCACTTAGGCAATAACCCTTTTTCCTCACACACACATCCCAAACAGGGTAATAACGTTCACTGCCCCAAAGGACAGTGGAGCTGATTAGAAATGAAAAGAAGGGCTCCCCCAGCTGCTGCCAGCATTGAAGCAGAAGTCATCACCAACCAGGACCCCACCCCATATTGAGAGGAATGCAACAATTAGGTCTAATTACTTCATGCATTAAGCAGTATAGATGAGACACCATTTAAGGACTTTGAGCTCTACAACAGGTTGCCTGCACAAGGAATTCACAGTGGAGTGGATTTACAGCTTCTCTGAAGCAAAGGGAACCAGTGTGACCCTTGGCACCAGGCTGTGTTGGTAATAGCTTTGGTGTACACAGAAACTCCTTCCAATGGCCCCCNTGCCCAAAGTGAGCCCACAACACCCAGCACTGGCCAGGCCCATCCTGGCATCAACCAAACCCCAGCCCACCTGGCTGCCCACATCTGCTCTGCACCGTGGGCACACAGACCTCAACCTCCCTCTCCTATGGAGGGACACAGATCACAAAGCCAATCTCTGCCTCTTTGTATTTTGAACAAAACCACAAGAACTGATTTTAAAAATACANAAGGGAACCAGTGTGACCCTTGGCACCAGGCTGTGTTGGTAATAGCTTTGGTGTACACAGAAACTCCTTCCAATGGCCCCCAGTGCAGTAACTGCATGGCAGCAGCCACATGTAAGCTAAGCCAAGGTAACCAGCACAGAAGTAAATTAACTGATAAAAAAACCCCACCCCATACAGAGTTTCTTGTTTTTGTAACTGATTTTTACAACTGACAGGCAAGCAAAGCTCAATTATCTGATTGTTAGAGCACATAATTGCCTCCAAACCAGCAGCATTCCAGCAGGCACTGCAGCCTGCAGGGCACTGGTGAGGCCAGGCATGGTCAGGGTGATGCCTTAGGTTTTAATTTCTATATTTTCCAAATCCTGTACTGCCTAGTGTGTAACTCTGAAGTTCCTTGTAGCTCGTNCCTGGCATCAACCAAACCCCAGCCCACCTGGCTGCCCACATCTGCTCTGCACCGTGGGCACACAGACCTCAACCTCCCTCTCCTATGGAGGGACATGGATCACAAAGCCAATCTCTGCCTGTTTGTATTTTGAACAAAACCACAAGAACTGATTTTAAAAATACATGAGATGAAGATACATTAGCTCACCAGACATCAAAGGATGTTTAAGAGAGATCATTAACAGTTTATGACCACAGCATGATTATTGAGCAAAGCCTGTGGAATCCTACACAATTAGGTCTTGCTTTGCCCAAAGTTGAGAGTCAAATCCCATAGGAGTGAAATACTGCTTCATTAAAAAAGGGCTTGTCAAGACAGGGAATGCATTTGAATACGAAATTAATTAATTAACAAATATCTCACATCTTTTTTTGCAGGTAACCCAGGATGGTGACAGCAGTCAGCTGTAGTAAAAGGCAGCCACCATCTGACAGCAAAAGCTTGAAAAACATCCCCTTCTTCTCACTAGTGTGAAGTTTCACTCTGTTTGAAGGGCCATATGTCACTCTAGATTCGCTGCCCCTTTTCTTATGAGCATCAGTCCAAAAGGCTTTAGCAAAGACTGAGGGCTCCAAAACGTTTTCTGAACTGAAGTCTATTTTTCAAACTATATTTATTAAGTTGGTATTATTTGAGTAAAAGGTCATTTCCTTCCAATGGCAAAAGCAAACACACCATTTCTGTTCTGACTGATGCTGTTTAAACTGACTGTACACCTCGTGACAGGCAGAAACCAGTTACTGATGTCAGCAGACACAACCACAGCTAAGTCAGGTATCAGACAAGTATTTCCCCATGTGTATTTCTGAACTGACCAAATCAGATGTAAAACCTTTGATCATGGTGAATCCCACATCCTCTTCACAATTTAAATTCTTACCTTTGCAGTTTTAATGTAGTGGCTCAAAACCTCAGCTCGTATTTTTAAAGTCTGTGCATGCAGAATCTCTCTAACAACCCAGAAACTCACCTAGAAAGGAGAAAAAATTCTTCTTAAAAATACAGTTTCAACACTACACTTGTAAAAGCTTTATTTATTTTTATGGAAGTATGATCTATGGAAACAGACTTGAGTTCAGGGTAAGCTTGAGGCTAAGATCACACACAAAGTAAAAGGCAGAACACTCAAATTTGGAACAGTGCTCTCCCAGGAAAGTAAAATAATGAAGAAATGTTATGAAAAGCCTACAAAACGAAGGACTATAAACACTAACATTGAGTCATATCCATTGGTTTCCTTTTCCACAACTCCAAGCTGCGTTACTCAGCTATTACATGAACTGAACAGCTTCAACTTCAGTTCACTGACATTTCCAACACCTCGGAAAGCAATTAATCCTGAACAAAACTGGAACAGAAGGCAGAAGCTCTGCCATAACCCAGCTTATAGTTGGCACTCTGCTTTCTGCTGTGCCAATTGCCTGCCAATCCAGCCCAGCACCACGCTCTCAGTTAGGCTCTCCAGGACTGACTGCACTGCAGTGTACAATCACTGCTGTATTCAGTGTACAGGATGGCTGCTGCACTTCAAACTTACCTGAACAGCTCATAAAGGCTGTTTGGGAACGACCCATTCTCCAAAAGGGTCTGGGAATGTGTCAGAACTCGACTGTTTGCTCTGCTCTGCTCCCTCCCACCCTCTGCCCTCATGAAGAGTGATAAAAAATAAACACTTTTGTAACTGCAATAAAGCAGTAGCAAAGAATTAGCCAAGGGTAACAAATACTGCAGCTTTTCTGCGTGTATTCACTATGAGTTAGGAGAAGAATTAATTATCATCAAGATCCAGCATGACTGGTATTTACAAAACTACTGAAAATGGTGTATGGAGAAATGTACATTCTCACACATAAAAACCTTTCAACATGGCGTGTTGCTTTGATTTTTAAGTGATACTAAGCTACTTCTTGTAAAGTAATATTATGTATGTATTCAGGTTCCTGCCCAAAATCTCAATTAAAAAATGAAATATCCTGTTCCAATTTGTACAGTATGAGAGCTCCTTAGACAGAAGAGCACAGGAAGATCCACACTTCCAAAATGATTACATTTGCAGTGAAGCTACAGAGATCTGATGAAAACTGGGTTGTCAAACCACGACAGCTCTTTGGAACCGAGAAATGGAAGAATGACAAGAAAACCCACAAAAAATCCCCACAAACATCTTGCATAAGAACCACTTTCCTTTGGTCTGTTTGTCTAAGATTGTATTAGCCAGGAAAGAATTAACCATGGAGCTCAGGTTTCTGTTTCCTTTCATTTTTCTTCATTTTCTTTCCTCTTTTTCTTTTTTTGTCCAGCAAAATATCTGCTGACAAACCGTGTTATCCTCACAAACAAAAAATGGTTCCATGTGATTAAAAAAATCTCAGCATGTTGCCATGCTCAAAAATGGCAGATGTTTTGAAACCACTGTTTAAAGTTAAAAGGAGATAATATGGAAATCTGTCTTACTTTTAATGGTACATCATCAAATCGTAATAATCTGAAAATGATAGTGATGGTACCTGTATTTAAATGACAGAGATTGCCATTCCTTTTGTTTAGTTATAGAACAATTTTGCTTTAAGGACGGGGCTCCGAGTGCTGAGACAATCTCAGGAGCAGTGAGAGGAAAAGAGAATTGAAACTCCTGCAGCTTCCCTATTGTTTAGAAAAGGAAAATATGCAGATTGTTGCCAGGCCTTCCCCAGTATTTTCTTTAATTAAATATTCTGAAGGTGTCCTTACTGAGTCCTGCCAGGAGCAGGGAGTTGCACTCGATGATCCTCATGGGCCCCTTCCAACTTGAGATATTCTGTGATTCTATCAAATACAGAAGCACTGAATACAAAAAATATTTGACAGTACTTCAAAATTTTATCATAAAAATCCTGACCTCAGTTTGGTGCTCTGCTGTAGTAGTAGAAGAAGAACTTTTTTTCCCTGACTGATCAATGAGTTTTTAAGATGCTTTCCCACTGAAGATCAAGAGAATCTAAATTCTTAACATAGATTTCTGTATCATAGAGAATTGGGTAAGGACAACACGCGCAGCACTACACCTTAAGATGCCAAATCTCTTTGATTTTAAGTTAACAGAGTGCTGATGGAACAGGAGAATTCCTGGGATGGGCTAGACTCTGACACACTTGCTCGGAACACAGCAGCACTCAAGCATTATCATCAGCATAAAAATCCCCCAATTTCCTCTGCTGGGCCTGACTTCTGTGGAAGCCCACTGGCCTCACAGAGACACAAACACGGTGACACACAAATGCTCTTGTTCACCCAGGGAAGCCTGGTTTCTGTCCCAGTCCCAGCCAGATCTCAGCTCAACACTTCCAAGCTCTTGCAGGAAAAAAGACCCCGAACAAACCAGAGCAAAACTTCCTTGGAAGCTCAGAGCCCTGCAGTCCCTTCAGTGACAGAGTGGGCAGGAGATACAGAATTAAACACACTTAATCACCTCCACTTCAGCCACTTCCAATCCTCTTTCATGTGTTTTTACCAACATAAACACTGGGTTTTGGCTGGTCTTCTCTATTAACTGGGATCTTTAGACAGCACCATAACCGAATGTATTCTGCATACTGAAAAAGCAATAATTTAAATAAATACTTTTGTTCACCCTTTACTTAAAGAGTACATATTTGTTCCCTATATTCCTCTCTTGCTGCATTTCAGTGTTATCATACCAACGCCAATCAGCTGGGTGACTCACAGCCTTTGGGGGTCAATGCCTTTGATACCAGCTCAAGGCAGTGTTTAAAGCCTTGACATATAATTGTATATTTCTATTCTTCCTTATTAAGGTCAACTGAGAATAACAGGCTTAACTTTGAACATACCTACTCTTGAATCACATCTTAAGATTTTGAAATTATCCCACGTTTGCCTTATCTGAAATACTAATTCTGTTATACTGGTGCTTTGGCGTTCACAGTCATTGCTTCCAAAACTCATTGTGTTTTCTGTGCTAACCAAAAGATACAGAAATTCAAGAGTAACTCTTTAATAGTTTCTGGATTTTTCTTTCAGGTATCTTCCATGCATACTGATCACTCCATTCCTTAATCTCCAATAATCCCAGTTAAATTCACTGCAATTGAGCAGCACTACAATATTCATTCTACATATAATGCTTGCATTTGGGTTAAAAAAGGATGCAAAAAGAAAAAATCAAACTAAAAAGCCCCATAAACAGAGTCAGTAAAACATAAATTTTTCCTTTTGCAAGTAGGATCTCTTCCTTCAAAATTGTTCCAATGCACTGAATCTAGTTGACAAGTTTCTGTAATATTTTAAGCTCCGTGGCAGCACAGTTCCACTCCCATTTAAAATAAAAACCTCAAGAAAGAGGTTTTCAGTTGAGGGACTCTGATAAGAGAGCAGTAGTGGCCTTTACATAAACAGTTACCTTAAAATAACTGTGTTTGTTTGAAACATATGATGAACGTTTATTTTCAAAAGTTAGGACAATGTGTAAGTGAATTTGGCAATTGTGCACTGCAGCAGCAAGTATACAACTGACTTTCAGAAGAAAGCTGAAAAATGAGATCAGAGTTTAAAAAAAAAGTGAAGAAGTTCCATATTTAAAGGACTAAATAAAATAGATATGTAGATCTATGTGGAGTAGCAGGTAACAATGAATTCTCCAAGAATAGAGAGTACTAGCATGGAAGGATTCAACTGATTTCTCTTCCCTGGACTCTGTTTTTACAGGCACCACATACAATTATCCCATAACTAATGCTGGAACTGCCCTGCTTCATCCTCAGTGGAATGTAATCAACTGCACAGAACCACCACTGCTTCCAAAAGGCTATCTGCACATCCATTTGCTGAGAGGCAGCTGTTAGCAATTTCATATTCTCTTTACTTACAAAGTGAGAGCTGTTCATGGTTTTCCCTTGGCAAGCTGGGGCCAAAGAGGAAAGAGACAGATGCATAATGCTTGACTTAAACCCAGCCGAATTTCAAAGGTTAGCAAAATTCTGATGACATGTATTCCTGCCTGAGAAGGCCCAAAGTCCCTAGGACTTTCCCAATTCCTTATTTAGGACCAAGCATTAGAACCCCCCAGGGAGGTGAGCAGAGATCCTTGTCCTTTCCCCTCTCCTCTCCCATACTCCAGCAGGACTGATGGCTTTCCTTGATGCCAGAACAAAGGCTGATGTAAACCCCATGGAAGTCCTTACTCCTCTGCTAAGGTTTCCCCTCCTTCCTTCTGGCTGCTGAGCATAAATTACCAATTCTTTAGCATGTCTGAAGCTGACTTCAGGCAGTTCCTGCACTTCTGCACTGCAGCACTCAACAACAATAACTGAGAAGTGAGGTCCTGCATGAGTTACACTGCCTAACACGGCTTTTACTACAGAAACATTCCACAATGTTCAGCAAAGCTAAACATTGCTTTGAAGAGTCAACTTCCATGAATAAGCAGGGCAGCAAATGTTGGAATCAGTGGCCTGTCAATGAGATTAGTGGCAAAACCATTAGTGTTTTTATATTAGCCTTTACATTCTAATAGAAGCAACTTTAAAAGCTAGATCAGGAAAATTTCAACAAAATGCAGAACAGCAACAAAAACAAACAGACAAACAAAACCAAAACCCAAAAAACCCAAACAAAAATCAAAAACCAAACCAAACCAACAAATCCCAAATTATTGACCAAACTCCCATATCTCAACAGATGGTACACTCACAAAAAGTTTGCAGTGTAACATTTTCTCTTTGGTCCAGTGCAGAATCAGGCAAGTGTCCAAAACCCAAACCCAGACAAGCATTTCAGTCAGTAGGTTAAGAAATATTCTAAGTGCTGTCAGTGAAAAGTAACAGGATTTGATCATATCCTTAATGAGAGCAATCATGAAAAGTGAGAAAGTACACAAGAATTGATAGAAAAAATCCCCTGAAAATTGTAGAGGTTTGGTCTGAGTTTCAGATAATTAACAAAGATCTCTGTAAGTCTGAGACTGGGTACAGAGGTTAAGTCTGAAGACGGCTTGTAAGTCTGAGACATTATAAAACATTTACAAGAGGAGAGATGAGAGTAAGAGAATTACTTCATCTGAATGAGAAAATATGGCATTACTTATAAGAAGCATCACAGCTTTGAGAGATGACTGGGTAACTACACAGCTGGACTCCTCCAGCTTTAATTGTGGAGAGAGGGAGACTTCTGCTCTTCTTTTAACAGTTGATTTTATACAGAGAGATTGTTACATAAGAAAACCATAAACCTCAAATATGCTACCTAAAAGTTAGGCTAACTAGAGAGTTAAAGAACAAATTTTGTACAGAAAAATTGTTTGGAATTTTTAAGAGTTTGCCTAGAATCACCTTAAAAAGGTTACCATGCTGACAAGAAGCTTCTATTTCTAGGGACAGAAACATCTATGTGAAGCATAAGATACTCAACACAGAAGGAAATTACATCTAATTACTAGTCCAGAAATCCTGTATGGCAAGCCTCTAACCCATAATTATGATTCTGTCTTCATATAAAAGACAGCCAGCAGTTATGGGCAAAATATGCACTTTTCATCAATTACTGCTATTTAAAACACAATCACAGCTATTTCTCCAACACTGGTTTGGTTTTTCTGCGTATCCTGTTGATAGAGTATCTGTTAAAAGGAGTTCCTTAAGTTGTCAAGTAATCAGCTGGGATCCAAAATAAAAGTGATGTGCCAGAACACTTAATCCCACAGACTTTCTAAACTGCGTACATGTAATAATGCTGGAAAAAAATAACTCACATGGTTGAATCTTCTGGTGAAAGCAACGGCATTCGGTGCAGAACTGTATTTCTCTTTTTTATTCCAGCCACAGCTTGCCAGCTCCTGGGAGAACAAGGATGAAAATTCACTTCTTTAATTTACTGCACAACACATGTTCAGAGCCAAAGGCATACAGACACACAAATCTTGTAAGTTTTAAAATAACTTAGCAGAGCAACGAAACATTGAAGTAATACAGTTACACTTGCTCTGATTCCTTCTGCAAACTGAGATTCCACAAGTACCACTTCTGAATTGTGTTACTGCATTATTACAATTCATCTTTTGCTGAATTAGGGCTTTCCTAATTTTGTTACCACAAAAAATCCTGCTTCAAATATGAATCTGAGCTAGAGAGCAAAATGTCCTTTTGTTTTTAATCAGTTTCTGAAGATATTTAAAGAGATGATACACCTTGTTCACTCAGTCTAAGACATGTCCCATAGTTTTAACTTGGCATGTTGTATTAAAGAAATATCAAAAAAGTGTCATCTTCTGCAGTAACAATAAAAGAAACACTATTTTCAGTTTTCCCTTCCAAAGGAGCCTACGTTGGGAAACGACATCATCTTGACATTTTGTCAAGACATCATCTTGTTACTTACTATCACTTAATTTGAACAAAGCACTTTTCATTAAAATCATAAATAACTAAATGTACCCAAATGAGCTCTTCAATTTGTGTGCAACAGCACATGAACAGATGCAAAGACATGCAGCATTCAGCACACAACCTGTTCCACAGTGCCACCAAGAAAAATAATCAGTATGGACACAGCTTAATTATTCAAGTGGTAGAATAGCAAGGGACAGCCCTTTGTTTTCACTTGTTCCTGTCTTCCTTCCAGATCATCCACTCTGAAGTGCTCTCAGTTTTATCACCACACTGAAAATTACTCACTGAAGCCACATTCACACTACACATCCAGCTACCATATAACATGGGTAAGATGACTCAACATGTAACCAGTAATTGCAGCATTTAAGACAGTTCAAAAGAATTTGGTATTGGATAGTCTAAGCTCTAATTTTTTTGACTTTTTAAAATCAAGAACTTCTTAACATCTTTCCAACCAATGTCCCAAAACTACTACAGAATCTCATGCCAGTTAAGAGGGACCCTGAATTCTCCTACTTGCAAGTTTGTGGTGGGCTGGTATTTGTTAGAGAAGACTCAGAGATTCCTGGCCAGGCACTGGGAACAATGTGGAATTTCTGGCTTCGTGCTTAGGGCCATTCCTCCAAATTTCACTAGGAGGTTGTGCCACCTAAACCCTGCCTGGAAAATCTGGCATGTTCAGCACAGGAATGCACGTGCCCATGTCCTCACAGCTGCTCTTCAATGACTGCATGAGACAACCCCACAGCCCTGAATCACTCCTGTTCCAAAGGAGAACCAGCTACTGGAGAAGGGAGCCATCCAAGGGACTCTTGGTTACATTCTCTATCCCTCATCACCTCCAGTTTCCACTGGAATCACAGCTCTGCACTCAGAGGAGCACAAGGGAATTCATCCAGTGGCATCTGATAATCTTTCCTTAACAGCAGGAAAAAATTAGTTGTCAGCTCCGCTTTTGGGAAAACATGGTAATTTCTTACAAATTCAGGCCATATCCTTCAATTTCAATTCTCATCCCTGAGTGAAAAACTCACAGGGATTCTGGGCAGAAGCTCCCCATGGCCCTGGCCCTGCACATCTAAGGGCCCACAGGGTACAGGCATCAGTGACAACGGCTCTGAGAATACTGCAAAACAAAAGATCCTGCTCCTGACTGGGGCAGGAAAGACACATATCCAAATGCTTTTCCAGAGGTGTGAGGCACAGTCACACAGGCACTCGGGAGCTGTGCCATCAGTTCTGGTTCCTCAACAGCTTAGGGTGACATCCACACCACGGTTCAGGGACAGACACAGCAGAGGCACAGAGCTTCCAGAGTTCCAGAAGCATTCTCCCCTCCCTTTAGGAAGTGTAGGGAATGCTTCTCTGTCTCACTCGCAAGACCCATCTCCCCTGGGCAGCCAACTTTCTTTTTTCTCCTCTAGATACTAAAATAAAAGTGGATTCCCTTTGCCTGTCAGGTTTCCCAGCACGAGCACCTGACCACTCTGCCTCAGGGGACCCCTGCTCAGAACCCTCCTGCCCCTCTCTAGAACTTGCTTGTGAGCTGGCTGCCCTTGGCACTGCCCTAAGATCCACCAGCAGAGGAGCAGCCACCGAGGTTTGTGCCTTCCCTGGATTTGGCCTGGAGCAGTCCCACACAGTCCCAGCAAGGACAGACCTGACTGCACTCACAATGGCAACAAAACACTCTCATACACCACACTGGAATTCAGAAACCACTCTTATGATTCCATAAAAATCCTCACTTCTCTGTTAAACAGGCTGTGCTGCCTATTCCATTAATCTGTTTCTTGATCTTCCTCTAGGATTCCACTTCTTCCACCAGAAGGTTCAAACCTGAAGTATTCCCCAGGATTATTTCCTTAGTCTGCCAGTCAGCCCAGGCACAGGAGCTACATCACTACAACTACCCCTTTCTTATTTAATGTGGTACATTTAAACTGATGTGAAAAACTGAAAGACTTAGGATCAAGAACACAAAACCTGAACTTCCTCTGTAACTCATGTTGGTTTTCGTTCCCTTTTGAATACATAGAATTTTATTGTCCTTAACAAAACACTGTGGGAACATTCAGATTATAACCTGTACTACATTGCAGAGAGCGAGACTGTGTTCCTCATGAAAACCCTTATCTAGGTCAAAGGGAAAGTTTCAAAAAGAGGAGAGAAGAAGCAAGAATTAATAGTGGAACCATTCTACAACTTCAGAATAAGTAGAGATAAGAATACTCAGTAAGTGAATATTTTCTTCACTGCCTAGCCTGGTGAAGCAGAGGGGATGAAGAGGTTAAAGACAATAACCCAGTAGAGATTTTCAGTGTGAATACATATGGGCAAATAATTTTGGATTATGTACTAAAACATATGAAACAAGTAATCAGATTTTCCAACAAAAGCAAGCTGATGGGTTCTGCAAGGGGTCATGTGGCTGTTACTGTTAACACAGCTACCAGCAGCACAGCAGGGCAAGTCTGAGACCACTTTCTGCTTTACAGCCACTGCTCTCTAGAAAGCCACAACCACTACAAGAGAGAGAGAGCAAAACCCAGCACACCACCTGCCATTCCCAGGGAAGAGAAGGAAATCTTACCACTGACTGGGGGAACTTCATAACTTTTTTTCACTAAAAGTTAAAAGGCAAACTGGCTGCTTTCATACAAACACAAATTTACGTCAGAGAGGTGTGCTCTTTATCATCTTTCTTTCTTATACTGCAGCCCACTGACCATTAATTACCAACGGAACAGTAATTCCTTCTCCTTTCTTTTCTCAGAAGTCACTTGCAGATTTCATTAAAGAAGAAGGAAGGTGGTTCCCAGAGCCCAGGAGTGACAGAGCCTGCTTACAGCTCAGGCAGAGGATCACGTCACCATCGAGTGTCTAACCATGGTAATGGCTCACGTCCCTGCTTCTGGCTCACCCCAAATGCACAGGGATCCACTGCTTTCCTTAATCCCAGATTCTGGGGGCAACACCAAGCTCCCAGTCTGTTTGTTCACCAAGCATGAGACGGTGAGTTGTGGTGGGCAGCATGCAGGAACTTGAGCATGCACAGTATTGCTAAGAAATTTGAAAATAAACAGAAATAATTTTGTTTACTTGCTACAGATAGAGGCAAAAGGCTGCTGAAGTTTGTAAGTGTGCTGTGAACATGTTCCTTGATTTTGATGCTAAAAGAAAAATTACTACATAGTGCTTTGAAAAGTATTATACAGCTCAGTTTTTTTTAAGATAACCAAGATGAAGTTCTCATGTTGCTTTTTATTTTAAAAAAAGCCATCTGTAATAATTAAAAAAATATTTTAACACAATAAGGAAGATGCAACACAATAATTTAAAAGATATTTAAAGAATACGGCTCACACAGCCTAAAGATGATGAAAATTCATCTCCAGCAATTTTAAAAATCAGGCATTTCTGAGTTCATCTCTCAGAAACCTTATTTGAGAAAATAAATGAACACACATTAAAGGCTAAAAGCTTTCCTTTAGACACCATTCTGCCATTTGGGAAGCAAAGGGAGATGCACAACCCATATAACAAAGATTTGCTGGCGAATTACAAACTGCAGTAAACATCCTGTTTTCAGATCACAGCACACTGGGAAAAATGCTGCTCATCATCTCCCACCATGCACACAGATGAGAGCTGTGAAACTGGTATCAGTATTTAGAATGAAAAATCCAATTCTATCAATGCTTTTCAGTCACCCACTGAAGACTCAGTTCAGGAGCCCTTTCATACAGGTGAAATCTGCTCAGTGGCGTTTTGTTTTCTAATTACAAACTCCACAAGGCTTGAGTGTACATGCCAAGGGATGCAGAAAGATTTACCAGTTGAATCAAGACATGGATATGGCACAGCGTGGTAGAAACCTGAAGGAAACTCAGAGATCTACACCACGTCATTAACCTGCTGCCAAGACACCTTGAGGTAAACTAAGCCTTCCACATCTGATATTCCCTTCTGCAAACCAGGAGAAAAGCAATTTAATCATGTTTAGCCTTTTCTGACGTGACAGCTGATCTTTACAGCCCTTTTCCTCGGGGGATTAACACAGTTTAGAGCCCTCTGTGTGCTGGGAAGGAGCACTGATGGACAGGTAATACCTGCACAGGTAATGCTGCCAGAGCCTGCAGCTGCCTGCGTGTGACCCCTCCACAGCTCCCAAACAGCCACCCTTCCTCGTGGGTGTGCTCCAGTGAAGCCATCACACCAACTGCTCTTGTGCAACACAGAGATTTCTTACCAGTAATTACTTTCCAGGTATATTCACCTACACGCTCATATTTTTTCTGAATAGCCTTGGAGTGCTTTTAACTGGCAAAATACATTTATCCTGATCTTCTAACAGCACCTCTCTCTTTTTTAAAGCTCTTCTCCAAAGGTTTAAAGTTTTTCACCTTTTTATCTGACTCTTTTAAATGTTTTCCTCATATGTGTGTCTGTCTAGTACTTTTGCTAGTGTTAAGTGCTGCTGTGATGTAGGTTCAAATCAGATGAAATAGAAAGCCCTCTGAAGGATTAAACCAACAAAAACCCCAAAAACCTAAATCAACAAACTAAAAACTGAACCAAAAAAACACACAGATGCACAAGGGCTGGGAAACACCTTGCTGAAATCATATGAAAGCTGAATCATGACAACATCTTTAAGTACAGATCAAACAGCAGCCTTCAAAAACATTCCCAGGTAACAGAAATGAAGAAATCAATAATCACAGCCAAGAGATTGAGCAGGTTTCTCCACTTGAAGCAAAAGATTCTTCAGCGTGTCACAAGAGTGAGATGACAAACCTGCTGCCAGTGAAATAGTCTGTGACGGACTGAAATGACTGATCACCTGAGAAAGACTTTCACAGTACTGATAAAATGGACAATAAAGTGAAAAATAAACTCTCCGAAGTGCAAAACAATGCCCACAGGAAAATGGTAATGGTCCAGAAATAAGGAGAAACAAATTTATCATTTATTATAGTCACTGTGAAGATGCTGAAACGAGCTCAAGTCAGCTAAAATCTGAAAGGATTACAGCATTGCATAAAAACAAATGAGAGAACACAAATCATCAATGTATTCTCCCCATGTATCCACAGATCACACACACCCTGAATGTCATTACAACCAATTTCATTTCCCAAAGGAAATGTGAAGCAGTTACGGAAACACGGGACAGGATGAAGTATTAAAACAGGTATCAGTAGCTGAAACCTGAAACATTATGATCAGAATAATCAAATCAAGATGTCTGTCATTCAAAAACACTGAATCCCAGATGCTTCATCTCCAGCACAAGCTGAATTAAATACCAATACTAGTCCCCAAACAAACTATTATTTCCAGATATTTTTCTGTTAAAAAATCATCTGCTTCAAAGCTGTGTAAATTGGGACAAAAATTAAGATTTATAGACATGTACTTTGCAATTCCAGAATTTACACTCTGGCATCACTTTTTTCATTTAAACTGGAAAAGAAAGCCAACAAAATACTTACCTCTGGCTGAATTGCTTTAAATACAGGCACATCCATTAGTGTTATTTGACCCTGGAATAAAGATTTCAAAAAAACATAAGTTAAGATCAAAATTAACCTCGCATTCCATTCAGGTGCTGTGCTGCTTAAGAACTGCAGTTGTTCTGTTTCCTTTTTTAATTTGGCTTTCATTTTGTACCCAGTTTCAGAGGTTTCAGCTTCTACCACAGGGCCATCCTGCAAAACCAAAGAACAAAATGCTCCCAGTTCTATACACAAATTATAAACAAATTATGAGATTTTTCTCAGGAGCATAATCCTGCAGTTAGCTACCCAGGCAAGTAAGAGCTTGGACTCAGAAACACAATCTAAGAGCCTCCCCAGGAAGACAAGGACCTGACTGCAGATGCTCAATGGCAGCTTCTCTTCCAACTCTAAATGTTAGTCCAGCTCCACAACTCTAATGAAACATCCTTACAACTTTCCAATCAGTACTTGGACCATATTTGAGTAACTAAGCAAAGCAATTGTTCAGTTGCTCAGCAACAGTTGCAATTAAACACAGCCACCTCTCTTCCAGCAAGGCAGTGTCAGTAAGTGCATTCTCATCCCGGGATGTCTGCTTAGCTTTGAAAAGAGGAAAGCCAAAGACCAGGTTTTGCATTTTGAAATATATTCAGAGAGCCTGATTTTAAGTTTATTAATCCTGCACTATTTAGGATTGCTGACAGCCTATGCATCCAAGAAAAAGACCATTTCTTTCAAAGGTAGCCCAGAAATAACAGTGCCATCCGAGTTAGGTATCACAAATTTTCTTTAAATAATGAATCCAGGGACCTTGCTCTGTTCCCTCAGCTGTCAGCTGCACAGCTTTATTCCCATTTCCTTGAACACAGCAGTGCCCCATCTATACACTCCAAGGTACACACTGACAGGTTTGTGACTCTCACAAATCACACCTGCCACTGGATGCCACTGTGGATGGCGGAACAGCTCCTCAGAGAAAGCCAACCTTGCAGGGAAATTTTCACTGGGATGCTCTGGTTGCAAGTCAGCAAGTACAGAGATGTACCTGTGTTGTACTATTTTTTGTTATCCTTCTGAGTTGTAGCCTTGGAGTCAGAAATTTTCAAACACTTTCATGTAAATAATAGACAATGTTTACTTAACTGGCCTTTCTGTTTTTCATTCCTCTGTGATGAGGGAAAAGTTTGACGAGCATCTCCTTGTACCAGTGAGATTGGAGAGGAAGTGACACCATCCTTCCAATCCCTTGTGGATTTGAGAAATATATAAATATAGGAGGACAAATAAAGCTCGTCCCTTTTCATGCTCAACTCAGCTCAGTGTGTCAGAGTGGTTCTTTCCCTTGTCCTATAGTGACATACCTGCTCTAACGAGGCAGGATGTGTTTTGCAAAGACAGCCCAACCTATACTTGGTAGCACATCTTGACCTCTAAATGTTATTTTTATATAGGAATTCTGACAATCAATGATAAGCATAAAAAAATTCTATATATCATTTATCTGTAACCAGCACACTGGACACAACCATCTGGGTATTTTGCAGCCCAACAGCAGAGGAGTAACAAGCCCTTTAGGTGTTTTGCTTTTACACACTCTCTGTGCTGGGCTCTGCTGTGGTGGGCTGCTCTTTCCCCAAACAGCACCCAGTGGGCTGGAATGTTGATGTGCTGGAGGGCAGGAAGCCTCTGCAGAGGGACCTGGGCAGGCTGGATCCACGGCCAGTGGCACGAGGTTCAAGCAGGCCAAGTGCTGGGTCCTGGCCCTGGATGGCAACAACCCCAGGCAGAGCTACAGCCTGCAGGGAGAGGGGCTGGAAGGACACGTTAGGGGAAGGGTTAAACTCTTCCTTTTCATTTCCACAGTGAGAAACCCACCAGCCACAGAACACCACCTCCAGTCTCCCATTTGTGTGCTTAAATCTACCAAGCTTTCTCAGAAATGTGTCGTTTTTGGTGAATATCCTTAATATTGGGTGCATCATCATGCTTCTCTGTAAAGCAAGTTAACAGGAAAACTGGTTGGGCTTGGGAAGGTGAAAGGAAAAGAATGGGCACTTCAGTAAAATTCAGATAAGTACATTAAAAGATCCTTACAAAAGACACAGGCATTTCAATAGTTATTAACATTTAACTGCAAATCCTCCTCACTGAAACAAGATTACAATAACAGCACAAGAAGAATGAGCCAGGAAACTGATTCTTTGTTCACACTGAAGAGAGAAGACTTAAAAATAAATGCTGTCTTTCTTGCCAGTCCTCCAGAATCCACCCTCTTCATCAGCCTGAACTGCCTTAGCTAAATCTGACTTGCTTCAGTTGTGACTCCTAAACAAATCATTACTTTAAGACAGGAGCAATACAAAACATTTATGAAACACAAAGTATTACTAGAACTTCACACCAGAATTCATATATCAAAATAAATCCATACATTTTTACCGGGCATATTAAAAAGGACATTTTAACACTGAAAAAACACACAAGTGTCAAGGTTCAGAATTAATGTTCATTACTAAAAATATCTGAAATTGCTGTTAGGTATATTACAATGTTTTAAGAAGTCTGACAATTTAAAAACCTCGGGAAATTTTAACAGAGAAACCTCTTTCTTCCAGTATCATGCTGGTATTAGGCTGATGGGGTTTTTTTCCTTTGCTGGTTGACACATTTGTGCTTTTATTAAACTCTTAAGTAACACTGTACCACATTAGCACTTGTTCAGGAAACATCCCTCATTGCAGTGCCTTTCTTACCAAGCTTGACATTTCCATTACGAGTTCCAAGGGCTCAGCAAATTGCTCATAATTCAGAGGAATCAAGGCACTGAGAGCTGAACATCGAAGCTGATTGCTAAAAAGCCATTTGAGTTTGCAGATATGACAGTAACTCACATTAGAGTCTAAAACTACATTTAACACAACAGATCTTTTGAAACATTAACTTGCTCATATTTATAAGTCTAACAATTGAATTTTCTTTTAAAATGGGCTCGCTCACTGCTAAGAAAGTAAATAAAGCAGACTGAAAGGCTGGCAGTCTAATTAACAGCACTTGAAATGACAAAGCTTCAAAAATAATTTGAGTTTTATGTTATGTGCCATTTCTTAACTCTAACAGCAACAAAAACCTCCTGCATTGACCATCTCAAGGGGAATTTAAACCCCAATAAACAAAGCCCCTAGCTTGGTTTCTGCAAGTGAGAGATACAATGCACTAACTTTTCTCACTCCAGCTCCTTAACCCAGCCAATACAAATTCTTGGAGAGCTTCCCTCTCCCAAATGTGGTTTAATGCTTTAATATTCAAACCAAAAATTATAAGTGTTCAAATCAACTTGTTACATGAAGCACGCCAACCATAACTTCTCTGGTTTTGGAGCTGCCAGCTGCACAGATTTTAAAAACATAAAAATAATTACATGTGCAATACCAAACTGTGAACTTGTCCTTACTTATCATTTAAATAAGTGTTCTGATAATGCAAAGATAGGGAAACTTGGTATTTTCTCTCTTTCCAGAAGTGATTATGCCTACCAAGTTTGTTTTTATAATAAAGTATTTCATCAGTGCACAGGCACAGGGCAAGCCAAATGGAGGTTTTGTTCCTGTTTGCCCTAGATCCTAGATAACAGTCCTAGAATATGATCAGGAAAGGTATGATTTTAATACATCACAGCTGTATTTCCCAATTCTCAACCACTTGAAGAGCTGTACAAGAGAAAACCACCTTTCAAAAGCAGTGCACGATCATCTTCCAGTTAACACCCTGGAGTGGCAGCTGGAGGATCCCTCCCCAGCCCTACACAGCCATAGGAGTTTTGCAGGGATAGAAGATCTTGCAGGGGGAGTCTCCAACAGCCAAGTTTAAAAATATTTTAGCTCTTGTGGGTGTTGAGAAGTTGGACTCGTTAACAATTAAGTACTTCAAAATACTAAAATTATTACCATACAGCTTCATATAAAGAGGTTTTACCCCTCTCTAGGGGAGGTTGGCCAGGTCAGAAATTTTACATTCAAACGACTCAGAACTACGTTTCTGTGTGCTGCTTCTTCGAGGAATATGCAGAAGCTTAATGAAATACAATTTAAAAATATTTCCTGATTCTTTCTCTTTTCTATGAGGACACGTGGATTACCCTCCTTCCATAAAAACCCGTAACTTAAGAACTTCTAGTTCCAGTTCAGACCACTGCATTAAGCTGCTCTCCACATTCCTGTATGAAAGTTCTCACTGGACCTGGGCTACATTCCCACCTTTCTAGTCCCTAGTCCTTCTCCAGCACGAACTCTTTCTATCAGGCCACTTGCTGTTTGCACTCCAGGTTTTCCTGCCATGTACCTACCCTGAGGACAGGGCACTTCCCAGACAGCTCCCTCCCAGACAGAAACCCTCAGTGTAGAGAGAAACTCAGTTTCTGTTTGAGATGAAAAAAGTCAAATGTCTGCATTCTGCTCACTGAAGAATACTGCCATCACCTGATTTTCCTTGAAGCCATGTTGGTTCAAGCAGCACTTCATAAATTGTTCCTTAATCTGAATTTCTAGAAGGAATTATATCTAAGCCTTCCAACTTGGCTTAGCACGGTCTCTCTGGGATGCCAGGATACTTTTTCCTCACTGAAAAAGTAGCTAAGCCTCTGTTAAGCACAGCATCAGTAGGAGACTAATTCTGCAGTCCAGAACGAACACCAGGGGATTCAAGTTCCTGTGTTGAAGCTCTACTTGTTTTCTCACAAAGTCCACTCCAAAACTTTTATCATTAATAGTTCCTCCACACACTATAATTAAGTTGCTTCTTCTTGCTCTCACTGGGAACATATTTACTCTAATACTCTTCCGTGAAGTAAAGCTAACAGGATGTAGATAACCTGATATTTCACTGTTATAAGAACATCTCTGAGAACTCCTCCTTGTTTCATCGAAACCGTTTTAAAATAAACTGTTTGCACATTGTTTCCAAAATAAGCAGTATTTCCTTCCAACAACCATTCGACAAAGCTTCACTGGAATTAAAAAGAAAGAAATACACATACATCTTAGCATGAGCTTACTCCATGGCACTTCCAGAGACTAGGGCAAAGAATAAAGAATCCTTCTTAGATAACTAGGTGGGAAAAAAAGCAATGGATTCATACAGCTGCGCTTCCCTTAATTCTACCTCAAATATTTACACCGCGGTGGTGAAGTCGAAGTATAAAATGGAGAAGTGAGTCAAAAAGTAATAAATGGTCTAATAATTAAACAGTAGCTGTCTAAGGAATAAGAATTTACTGTAAAGCAAAAAATAAATATTTCTTCAAGCTGAGGTTGGCCAGCACCTTAATTTGGAGCTCATGTCCCCAAGCATTCTCCTCCTTCCCTTCAGCCTCACCAGCCTCCCCGTTCCACTGCCACTGCACCACTGGCAGATCCCTGCCCCACAAATTGTGCCCTGTGTGCTCAAAACCACACTTCTGCCTTGGATGAAAACGGGGAGCATTCACTGTGACCACGCCGACCCTGGACACACAACGGCCCCCCCGGACACCACGGGGCACTCCTGGCACCAGCCTGGCTGTGGCGTCCAGCCCGGGAATAAAGAACTGAGCAGTGACCAGCCTAAAAGCAGGCCTTTAAATCAGAGATGGTCTCCTTACTGCTTACATCTACAAAGCTGTCCATTGAACCCTTAAATGTGTCCTACTTCATACTCATTGAATGGGATTCTTCTTCCCCAAAATCTATGCAACACGCAGGTATTCGGCACAGCCCCTGGAAACTTTCTATAAGCTGCAAGGTGATAAATTTGCAACAGCAGCTGCAGGGCCTGAAGATCTCACCCGTTTCTGTCAGTTGGCCCTTTCTAAAGCAGCCTTCAACCTTCGGAAGAATTAAAACCACCCAGGTGGTAACAAGGTTGTAACTGACTATTACACCTCTATTACAACAAGAATTTCCATTACTGCTCAAACTGGGGCTGGCAGACTTTTGCTTATGAGACAAAGGACCATTACATGAAACAGCACTCCTCCTGTGTGCTCAGGACAGTGTTAGATGACTGCCAAAGGGGAGAATACGGAAATAAAATCACCAAAAATATCTGCACTCGGGTTTCTGTTTGGCGTGGTAGCAGCTTCTTGAAAATAACAGCATTACAAGTGATACCTTTTGTTGTCCAACTTGTCTCTTACCCACT
Source organism: Platysteira castanea (assembly GCA_013397175.1). NCBI lineage: Eukaryota > Metazoa > Chordata > Aves > Passeriformes > Platysteira > Platysteira castanea. The sequence continues at coordinate 133,105 of VYXC01004913.1, forward strand.
AAATGACTAAACAGATGGAGTTTTGAAATAACAATGATGTCTCTGAGACAGTGGGAACTGAAAATACATCTGTGTCTCTCATTGGTACTGAAATCACTAGCATGGATCTTATTTCCAGCCTATCTCAAACCTAATTCTCTTTCAGATTTGTGTTGTTCTTCCTCCAGCATAGTTGTACTTCTCCCACCTGTGCACAGTGACCTGTTCTGATCCAAATGCACTCGATCACACAAGGTACAGGATGGGGCCTCACGATGTCTATGTTGACTTGATCAGTTAAATCTCACCTCTGCACTACCTACTACGTACTGGAACTCTTCTCCATTGGAGCCAAGGTTTCCTAATCCTTATTTACACAGTTGTCTACCTGCCTCTTGTGCAGCAAACCGCTTTTATGGCTGTTTTACTGGCTTTTTCACATTATCTTTCCTCTCAATCAACCAGGTACTTAGGCAGCCCACAAATTATTTCATGAGCTGACCACTTTAAAAGAAATGGTATTTTTTTAAACAGTACTCATTCAGCTGTCACAGAGACATGTCTGTAGCCTGCACTGTATCCATTTTAGAAGAGCTTTCTCATACTTTGAAAAAGCGACTGGCAGCACATCCATGTCCAACCCAAGAGGTACTACCCACCACCAGGAAACCTCACACACTTCTGCATCCTCAAGAGCTCAGCCCTACTGCACCACTCTGGTGGTCTTCACATTAACACTGAAACCCAGATGAAGATTTTAACTCTGTTACGGCAGGACTTAACCCAGGAAGAGTTAAGGGAGTGGCCAAGAAAATAAAAACAAGCTTAAGGGTCAAAGGTACTTTTCCTCCAGGGTACCTAAGGTTTTGGCAAATTTACTTATTTCTACAACCTTCAGCAAGAATGATCAGAAAAAGACAGCACTCAAAGCAAGGAAGTCCTACTGGAAAAGCAGGTAAGTGTGCCTGGGGAAACAAACATTAACAAAGAAGTGCAGCTGGGTAAAGAACCATTGAAAAAGAAATTAGATTAATTATTTCCTTGCCAAAGGACTGAATACTGATGATTTCGCTCAATTGTTCAGAATTCTACATGCAACATATTTCATATTGATTTACAGTAAATTAAACCTGGTATGAAGAACTAGATACTTTAAAAGGAAAAAGGATAAAAGCAAAGACATTTCTTTTGAGGGACTGAGAAAACAGCAAAATTACGCTTAGTAGTAGAAACCAAAAATACAGGCACAGCTTCATAACTGTAATGTGAAAGGCTTAATTAAAAGATTCCTGCCGGTGAGTAGAACTCTACCCACTTTGAGGCATAACATGAAAACAGGAAAAACACTGGATTTGAATACAGATTTTTATCTAACCAGGATTTCCTAAGCAGGTAACATTTAGAACACCTGGAGTCAAAGATTTCTGCACATGAGAGAAGGAGGATTAGATGGTGGAGCATAAGGATTATGACATGATACAAGACCAGGCACCTCTGTACATTCTGCTGTCGAAGTGAGTGACAGCAGCTCCACAGAGACTGACTGATCCATTCTGGTGCCCAGCAGCACCCACCACTGCCAAACAGCAGAGCCATTCAACAGACTTATTCTGGCCTTAATGCATAACTCCACTTGAATTCATGTCCCTAGCCCCAAATTCCCCAAGTACTTAGATCTACTTCATGTGCAGGAATCATAAGATAAAACTGGAAGGATAGCCAGCCCCAAAAAACATCTTCCCCTGGAAAGTAGGTGATTCCCTGCCCAGCTGCTCCTGACAACAGTGCAAAGAAGAGGCCCAAACCACATGACTTGGGCCTCAGTCAGGAATAAATCCCATAATTAATTATGATCCCTAGCCAAGAAGAATTTAATGTGTAAGTACCACTTCATAATCCAGCTGCTTTAAATTTTCAGTGTTCCCATTAAACTCAATTTAGTCATTAAAATTTCACTGAAATAGTTATTAACAATTACGAACCAGAACAAACTAAATGGGAATATTTTGTGACACGTATTACTCCATATCAATAATCTCCCCAGGACAACTCCTCATGAATTTCATCACTTGAATTACAAATGCAGTAAGAGCTTAGCAATCTTTCTAGTAACATACTCGAATCACTTAGAGGGACCATCTGTTGTCCTCACCTCTACTGGGAGTAAAAACAAAACAAAACAATTGCCCAGTGTTTTGGTTAAACATCTCATTATTCTATGCACCCAAAAGAAGAAACTCGAAAAGCCTCCTAGAGTGAGATTTAACAGAGTTAAGAATTAAAATGGCTTCAGAAAAAAACCAAATACAGATCAAGTACAGTGTTGCAACTAAAATATGCATGCCAGAATTAAGGGGCATCACACAGCGGTCTATGCTACGTAGGAAGGATAGAAAGAAGGGTAGGAAGAATAACTGGACAGCAGAGCCCAAAAGATCGCTTAATTTCAAACAGAATAGAGACAATGAAGAACTAAAGAACAGGATCCATTTTTAAACCCCATGTTTTTAAAACAGAAGTTAAGCAAAAAGAATACATGAATGGAGAAGCAGAGGAAAAGCTGCAAAGGAGACTCATACACAAAGTAATTAGAATTCCTGGACTTGCTTACCGCATATTCCTCTGGTGTGACCTTTAGAACATCAAATACCACTGCATCAAAGCTCTTCTTCAGCTCAGCTGAACCCTTGTCGCTCAAGGACTCGGAGCTGCTACTCTTCTGCAGAAACAAACAGAAACACTGAGGATATTTTGGACCTGTCCTCTTCTTTTTGTCTTCTCTTCCTTACACTCCCAAAAGCAAAATTTCTGTTCAAATGTCACTGTTAACAGAATTTCTCTATTGGGTAAATTATCAATTCAAAGTCAGTCACAGAAAACACTTTCTCCTGACATGGACTGCAAAAACTCAGACACTCAAAGTGACTTCCAGATTTCTATGGATTTCCTTCTAGCTAAAGGAGGGCAGGGTTAGATTAGGTATTAGGATGAAGTTCTTCCCTGTGAGGGTGGGCAGGCCCTGGCACAGGTTGCCCAGAGAAGCTCTGGCTGCCCCTGGATCCCTGGAAGTGCCCAAGGCCAGGCTGGACAGGGCTGGGAGCAACCTGGGATAGTGAAAGGTGTCTCTGCTCATGGCAGGGCTGTTGGAACAAGATGAGCTTCACCATCCCTTCCAATCCAAGTAATTCCATGATTTCAAATGAGTTCCTCAAAACACAACAGTTATATTTCAATGCATAATTAAATTCCTTTTTTGCTGACAGGAAAGGTAATAACAACAACTCTATCAACAACGACACAGTCACAGTGAATTTCAAACAGCGAAAATATCACTATGGTAAGGAAAAAGACAAGGTTTGCCCCCAAGGAATAGTTATCAATTCTCTTCCTCTTTCTCTTAAAAACATGAAAGCTTACAAAAATTACACTGAGCTACACATGTTCCTGTTGAAGACATTTGGCATAAGGAATTTTAGTGTTGTTTTTAAATTACAGTAATCCACATTTGCAAAAAATACCAGATCCTAGGATATTATTCTATGAACATTTATCTACAAAATAAAGACTTTGCTTCTCTGCAAAATACAAATGTGGTTCAAAAAATTAACGCTTCATATTGATTTCCTATGTTTCATATGTGGTTTTCACATTAAAGCAGTACATCTGTGCTATGAGCAATCACTTCCTCTAGCACAGAGACGCAGACCTAGATTCTATTCATTCATTCCTGAGGGAATGGCCTGAGGTTGGGTCAGGGGAGGTTTGGGTTGGGTATTAGGAAAAGGGTCCTCCCCCAGAGGGTGCTGGCACTGCCCAGGCTCCCCAAGGAATGGGCACGGCCCCGAGGCTGCCAGAGCTCCGGGAGGGCTTGGACAGCGCTGCCAGGGATGCCCAGGGTGGGGCTGCTGGGGTGGCCAGTCCAACACAATCAAGGCCCTTTCTGACAGTCTGTGTCATTTCCTGCTAATGTTGAAAGTTTTCAAGACCGTGGACATGGGTCCTTGAGAATTCAGCCACTTGAAATAAACTCTTTTCCATTTTCAAGCACTTTTGTTATAAGGACACGTTATAAAGTAAATGGTAATTTAATAATGGATGTCCACTTCTAATTAGATTCTGACAGTGCAATCTCTCTGAAAATCTGCCTTTGAAAACACCAGCAAGAACTCCAAACCAGACAGGCATTTTCAGTAACCAATATGCTTACAGAAACATTTCACTTACAAGTCCTCTTTCCTACTTCTTAGTCAAGAGAGAAAAAAAACCAAAAACCCACTTGCTTAAAGTAAATTCATGTAATTTTGCCAAAATATATTTTACCCAATTTTATCAGACATCGCATAAACATTCAAGACTATTTTGCTGAGTAAAAAGGTTGCTTTCCTCCAAGAAAATTTTTCAGGTGCATGCCAAAAAATAGTCAATGATACGTGAAGCAATTACAAGGGGAGTACAAGAATCTGTATAAAAATAAACAATGGTCTTGGAGACTGATGCCAGCTTTCTCGACAATATTTGTGAAATTGTGCTGGAGATTATTTGCTTCCTTTTGGTAACATGACTCCAATTTTGCTTTCACCTTGTCTGTGGTACTCCCCATTTCCATATGCAAGTGCATACCACATAGAGCTGCTATCAAAACTCATCTGTAAACATGTAAATGAACAAAACATCTTTGGTACAGTCCAGAGATTTGAGAAAGGAAGCAACTATAGCCAGGACTTTGTGGCTCTCATCACTACTGACTTTGTAGTGTTCTAATTTCAGCCCAAGCCTCTTCCTTAACAAGTAGATGACAAATGGAAAACTACATTCACTTCAAAGCAAGGGGCATCAGCAGATGAGGCCAATCTCCATTGCTTGGCTGACACACACACTCAGCTCACAAGCTGTTCATTCCTCGAGGGCAGAGGCTTTTCTCATGGGCAGGAGGGACCCCTACCTGTGCCAGAATATAGTCCAAGAGACAAAGGGAACAACTTTATTCCACTGCTACTGTGTCAGACTGCCCCTCGGTACACACACACAAGTACCTGTCAAAGAAAAGAACATTTCCCACCGGCCTTGCCAACCCAGTTTAACGTGCTAAGAGCATCTATTCCTGTTAAAACTTGAAAAGAAAAGCTTCTTTGTCTAGATGTGATGGAAGAGAACACGGACAAAGGCAGCTTTGGCTATGGCAAGACTGTAAATGCAAGCTCACGCTCTATTTTGGTAGGCCAAGTTCAGCTCTTTACATTTTATTCACACTAAAGTGGGGTGTAGGAAACCAACACACAGAACAAGAATCTGTTGGATGAGACCTGTTAAAAGAAGAACTTCTATTTTAGTGCATTTAAAGTAAAAATTCCTTAGTTACCCAGTAACTGAGGTGTTCAGGCCTTACCTCTGAAGCAGTGGCTGCAATATGAACACTGCTGGACTGCCCGTTCATTAGGTCCATACTGCCCACACCATCAATCTTCGGCCCTACATTTACAGCGGCAGGATCATCTCCATGGCAACCGAATAACCATTCCTACAAAGAGCAAAAAGCTATCAGAAACCACTCTCTTCAGGGGTTTTAATCAAGATTCAGTGCCTGAAATCTGTAACAAAATTAAAGGACTTCCAAAATGGCTACACCACTCTGAGGTTTAGATTGTAGATTCTAACATGTATTTTAAAATTACCTACTTAAAACCAACATACACATGAAGGTTCCATTAAGATCCATTAGTTACTGGCAGTATTGACTCACCATATTCTCTTCCCCTACTATTTTCTCTATACCAGGAATATGTAAATACATGCAGTAGGCCTAACAAAATGAGGTCTGCAACATCAGCTCATACAGGATGTTTTTCCTTTTATTACCAACCTAAAAAAGTATCTTCCAGATGTTAACTCTATTAGCTAACTATAACAAGGTATTATCCACTCACTTCCTATCTTATATGACTCTCCACCAGCTTCAAGTGAAAATTATTACATTGAAAGCAATTAAAAGTACAAGTGAAATTTATACTTTTCTCCACAAATTACCTGAATTATTGCTTAGTAAAAAAACCCCAAACAAACAGAAAAACACACGAAGGAAAACCCCACACACTAACTTTTAATGCATCCTTGCAAGAATACTATGGCTTTTCATTTCTGCAGAGAAAAGTCTGCAAAGAAATGGAGACCTTTGGCATCCACTATAAAAACAGTAAGACTACCCAACCCCAAAGCGTTACAGAGAGTAAAAACTGGTTTGTGCTTAAATTAATGAGCTGTTAGTGCCCTCTAGTGTGAAAACTATTATAAATCAGCTCCCATGGATCTATGTCTGTAGCAGGTGTGACATGGTCCAAAGTTGCTGCTGTCTCTGAAATTCACTTTTGATTAGTAGTTTAACTCAGAGCAACTGCATGGTCTGAAAATAAATGGAGAAGGGAAGTGACAGGGAACTGGGTAATTACACATGACAAAATGGTATTACAGCAGCTCATACTTAATACCTCTAAGGAATTAAATAAAATAATCTGAAAAGCTGTATCTCCAAGTGACCTAAACCAAGTATGTCACACAGACAAGCCTGGAAGGCAAGAAACTGCAATATTTAAATACAAAAATATCCTCAAATTCTAAAGTGTCACCATAGGAATGCAATGCAGAAAGGAAGGCAATGAAAGAGAGCAATGTGGCAAATAGTCAAACACTACAGCTTCCAGGTATTTTTGAGTATTACCAGTCCCATCTGAGCTGTACTTCTACAATTCAGGACAGCCATCCACATTTTTCCCTTTGTTGTTTTGCAAAAACTGACAGAGCTGTCTCATTCACAGGACAGAGGATGCTACATTTCACTTTAACGTTACATTCCCAGCCCACCTGCTTTAATCAAGACTGATTCCTCCACTAAAAATGCACTCAACTGCACTTAAGCTTTAGCTGGTATTATAGTAACAGATCACACAGAGAAAAAAAAATCTCATCTTTGGCTTCTGAGTGTCACTGCTGTCCTGTCCTTTCCCATCTCAATTAGCCTTCAGATTGTCTTGTGGAATACTGCCAAATGCACAGCTCCCCAGTGCCTCTCTCCTACAGCTTTGTCCTTTACTGAAGGGAGAAGCACAGAAATAAAACTCTAACTGATGCATTAGAAGTTTCATTTATGTAGTGACAGTAGAGGACAGAGGTATCACCTCTTCAAAACCAGTTTCAGGCCCCCACCATGCTCAAAGTGGTACATTCATCCCAAAGTAATCTCCTCTGCTAAAAAACCCCTACTCTTTAAAAATTCTTGGGTTTTAACCATTGTATTTTTAAGGAAAGTAGACATTTTGGCTTTGTATGGCACAGTTATGGGCCGGATTGCACACTTTCCTCATAGTGTCTTTAAAGGTTATATATTTGACCCTTGGCTCATGAATAGGCTTCAATTGCTCCCCTTCCCCTTATTAATGGGAGGCAAAAAGGCAAAGAATTAGGGAAGTCCTTTTGTGCAAGGAAAAACAAACACTGAGCCTGGGGCTTTTTTTTGTGGAGGTATTTGGATGGTGCTAATTAAAAGAAATTAAGAATATCATAGAGGCCTATGGAGTTGGCAGATCAGCCTCACAGCAACGAGAGCAAATGAATTCCTCTATGAGCAAGTGTTAAAGCCCAGTTCCCCCAGTGACTGGTCTCACCTAACCCACAGCACCCACAGGAACTTCCTCCCTGTATTTTCTCACAGACTTCCCACCTCAGAGGAGCTGCCTGGAAGGTACAGCAGTGCTGCACACTGATCCAGGTTTTCCTCTTCTACCCGGTTAGGGTGATGGGAATTGAGAGAACTCTGTCTCTTAGTGAGCTGTGGGACCACCATACTGAGCAGCGATTTCTGTGAAGCACATAAACATGGGGTTTGAATTATTTTTTTTTTAATAAGCAGGAAATTGCTTAGGAAAAAAACCCTCCATGCAAAGGAAACAGAAATATACAAAATATACAAACTGATGTTACAAAATATAACATCTGCCATCAAGCTGTATCCTAACAAAGCTGTCCACACACTGATAATTTTGTGCCTACTGCTGCATTATAAGAGTATGTCTGATACATTTATACTTTTTCACACTTTGTGATATGGTAAGGAGCTGCATTAGAACTGAACTGCTATAAGTATGTATTTATCAACTTTAAAGTTCCAGAATTGGCAACCTTTACAATGTTCTCATGTCTAGCAGCTTTCAAAAGTACATCACCACTCCCATAACAAGGAAAAGTCACAGCAATAGTTTTGGTCAGTGTGCCACTTCAGACAAATATTAGAAAAAATCCTCACACTGGAATAACTAAATCACTTGCTTCCTATACCGTCCTTCTGCACAACACCAAAATAATCTGTGAACAGCAATATCAGAAGGTGATGAGGAGCAGAGTTCAGAGCAGCACAGCTGGGTCTGTGGAATGACTGTTGCCACACTGCAATAGTGAGTCACAGTTTTCACTGCGTACCTTGTATATCCAATTACCAAAACTGAATTACACTGAGTAATTTGAACTTCCAGTCTGCTTCTCCTCTCCAATTTAATAAATGCCTTTGTGCTCAGAAATGTATTACATTGGAATTGAGAGTGTTTTATATGATGCACAAAATACCTAAGCATTTATGCCAGTCTGAAGCCTCAACACACTGTGTGGTATCTTCCTACCTCTTCATGCCATACATACTGTAGAGTAGAAAGCAAACTAAAAGTACTGATACAAATATTCCTCACACCCAAACAATGAAAATATCTTTACTATTGTTGTGGTTTAGCCCCAGCCAGCAACTCAGCCCCATGCGGCCACTCGCTCACTCCCCCACAGTGGATGGGGGAGAGAATCAGCAGAATAAAAGTGAAAAATCTCCTGGGTTGAGATGGAGACAGCTCAGTAGGGAAAGCAAGAGCTGTGTGCTCAAGCAAAGCAAGGAATTCATTCGTTGCTTCCCATAGGCAGGCAGGTGTTCAGCCATCCATCCCCAGGAAAGCAGGGCTCCATCCTGTGTAACAGTGACTTGGAAAGCCAAAAGCCACTCCAAATGCCAGCTCTTCCACCTTCTTCCTCCAGATTTATATTATGCATATGGCCTAGAATAATCCTGTTGGGGTCAGCTGTCCCAGCTATACCCCCTCCCAATTTGCAGTGCACCCCAGCCCACTTGCTGGTAGGGTGAGGAGCAGAAAAGGCCTTGACTCTGTGTAAGCCCTGCTCAGCAGTAACAAAAATATTCCTGTGGTATCAACACTGTTCTCAGCACAAACCCAAAACACAGTCCCACACTGGATACTGTGGAGAAAATGAACTTTATCCCAGCCAAAGCCAGCACAACTAAGCAGGGTCTGCTGCCTTCGGTGAGCTTTTCTGCAAACTGAGCCACGGCTGTGCTGACGATCATTCCCTTCCAGCCACTGAGCTGCAGATCCCCCCAAAGGGAAGGCAGCTCGGTGACGGGCAAGGGCAGCAGCAGGGTGTGCCCGAGCACAGCTGCTGCAGAGCTGCCCTGATCTCAGCACAAAGGGGATCAGAGAGTGCCCTTTGTTCCGGATGAACAGCTCTGCCAGTGGAGCAGACCGACTGACTGCCTCCCAGCTGAGTGAATCAACTGGTGCTGCAAGTGCTCCTGCCCGAGTTCACTGCTGAAGTGACTGTCTCAGCGACAGCAGCACGGGGCAGCGGAGACAGGGCTCTACCAAACCACCTAACCAAAGAATTTCAGAGCCTGAGCTGGCTTCAACCCACATATTCCGGTCTGGTGACTGGGGACAGCAGCCTCGTGACAGGGAGCATATCCAGAGCCCAGGGATGGGGATCTCACTGCCACCGTGTTTCAACTGTACACTGCAACTGCTGCACTTTGCTGAGCTGAACTTGCATTTGTACTGCGATTTCTGTGAATGTTCTATCACACTGCTAAATCAGAAATCCTCTGTAACATCAACTATATTCAAAATTGCTAATTTAATATTAAGCACTACACCCTCCACGTGTGGAATATCTGAAAGAACCTGGGCAGAGCGTACACAGATGTCTAACAGAACACTTATGCCTGACACCCTTCCACAGCAGATATTCCTGACTCGGTTTGGGTCAAACATTGTCCCAAAAATACTGTACAAACAGCATTTTAAAAGATACCCTAAAATTACATTTGAAACTTCCTGCCCAGAACAGTACAAAACCTTTGAGGAAACAAACACAGTGAAGTTTTAGGAACAGCTCAAGAGTCATGATGACCAATATCCTCTTTGTTCTTACTCATAATGTCAGTCAAAGTGTCATTTGTTTTGATCACAGATCCCCACTAAGAAAACGGAAGTGCCTTGCATGGATCATCATTATCTATAAATGCAGAGCCACTACCAAAGGCTTTAGGGACCAAAAAAATCTGTTCCAGACACAATGAACCTGAGCTCCTGATCTTGTGGAAACTAGAGAGTGGAGGAGAGCTTACTGCCTAAAAGGCAAAAGGTGAGACAACTGCTAAGAACCAACACAACCCACAGCCAGAAAACCTAAGAAACCAAACATACTAAAAAAAAAAAAGCAAACCACACACTCCACACCAAACCAAAAAGACCCACCAAACCAAAAAGACCCACCAAACCAAAAAGACCCACCAAACCAAAAAGACCCACAATGAAGCAGAGAGTCACCAAGGAACAGGCTAAGGACAACAAAATAAAAACAAACTGCACCTTCCAAACTATATCCTTTGGTTTCACATTCGAGCCACCAAAGCAGAAACCCATCCAGGTTACTGCACTGTAAGAATAAAGATAGTATGTGGCCTTAAAGAAGAGAATGGCCTTAAAGAAGAGAAATGAAAGTCACCTAAAGCCATGCTTTAATTCAGTTTTTGGTAAGCGCGATGATATTAAGATAGCAAAACTGACAAAAATAAAAACTTCCACTAAAGACAAAATAAAAGCTCAAGTAACTTAATATTATTCCATTCTCCTGCAGGAAGTTTATCACTGAAAATAATAAAATACCACACACTACGAAATCTCCAGGTGTGTGAATCTTGGCAAAGCACTGCCTGATTTGCCACTTGTGAAGACTGAGATAAGAGACACAAGAAGACACACATTGGATAGAGACATGACAAAATCAGATAGGGAAGCATAATATTAAAAAATCAGATTACTGAGAATTATTAAATATGCAATACCACTACAAATACTAGAACTAAAATCATTTTGAAATACAGCAAAGTGATATAATACAGGACAAATAAAGCTATCTGATGGACAGAAGAATAAAAAAAAGTAAGTCAATCATTAAAGGACACTTGTAGCTGATTGCTGTAAAATTTCTGCTGTGAATTTCAGTTAGAAATAAGGCCACTAAAGCTGTAAGCATGAAGAAGCCAGATGAGACTCAGATATCTGCATTAGTTATGGACCAATACTACCTGCAAAACATTGCAGAAGAGACACTGATGCTGTACTCTATGCAGCTCTGGTCACCTTGCTTCCAAAACATTTTTTCCATGAACTGCATGCACAGAAGGGCTTGCAGGTGTTCTGCAGGTGTTCTGCAGACAGTGAAATTTCTTTCTTAAGTGGAACCCACGGGACCCCAGCTTGCTTACAGTACAAAACTGAGATCTGCATGAGGATACAGTTGCCACGTTTAATCAGGAAGATGCATCAGAACGCAATAAAATGAACAAAATCCAAATTTATGCTCAAATCTGAATAACAGCAGTTGGGTTCTTGAACAGTTTTCAGACAACACCACTAACAGCAAATATCCCACAGCTGCTTAAGCTGCTGCTGGAGTCCTTCCTGACAGGAGCCTTGTCACACGGGGCTGCACCAGCAGCACAGCTGACCCAGTGACACAGACTCCTGGCCTCCACAGTCCTGCTGGAAACTCAAAGCACTTCTGTACTCACACAGCTCTCTCATGTCACACATACATTCCTCCCCTAAGCATCTGCTGCTCAACAGTCACAGCAGTATCAGCTGGTTAAGCTCCAAGACAGATGAAATTAGAATCCATGGAATAGCAAGAAAGGGAACAAAAAATTCTTTCATTAGGTTTGACATTGAAGTTTTAAATAAAAAAAGAAGCTTCATTTAAACACGTTCATTTAAATTTAGATCCTCTTTTTTTACGTTAGAAAAGGCTTTACCTGGCAATTAGGTAAAATTATTATTCTTTAAGAAGACACAATTCACAGAGCACTTTCACTATAATTTGTTCTGAATAAATCTTATTGCTGCTTTTATGCACCTCATTCCCCAGCTCTGGGAATGGAAGGAGGCTGGGGGAGAGAGAAAAGAAGTAGAGAGAGATACCATTAAAAGAATAGCAAGGCTCTGTCTCATTCATCTTTGTTTCCAGCTACCTAAACCTCTTCTCCACAGTTCTCCAGCACCCAGTGCTCTCCTTTTTAATCTCAAGAACTGGTACAACTTGTAGCTCCCATTTCCTCAGATGAGATAAAGAAAGAAAAACCAAAACTGAAAGACAGAGTACCCTTCTCCACGGCACAAGTTACTCATTTACCAAATCCTATTACAAAATTTAAACCATTAGCTCAGTCTGTCATCAACTTGCAACAACAATCAAGAGGTTCAGCTCAAAATGGCAATTTTTCCAGGTCAGTTACACACAATTAGGAAGGAGATCCTTACCGCTCCGACTTGCACCACTCAAAAGCAGCTTTCCTCAGTGGACTGACCCAGGGCCAAGACTTAACTGGTGGATATTCTAGCACAAGGCAACAGATTTTAGCATGAGAACTGGTACACAGCTGCAAGCAGTGGCAGATCCAGGCCCTCACACAGGCATGAATCGAGCAGAAGGAAAAGGCTCACTGCAGGCAGCAAATGGAGTAAGCCAAAAATGTGAACATGAGTACGTGCTGTTTAGGTTTAGCCTGAGGTTGTAAGAGCTTGGCCTTCTGCTAACAAAAAGCCTCTGCAGCAGAGGCTGAGTGTTAAAAGACAAAACGTAGGCGTGCTAAGAAAATAACTGCACAAAACCCGAAGAACTTTCTGCTCACAAGCTGCTTACAAATCACCAGGTCCCTGGCACTTCTTCCTTCAGAGATCACCAATAAGCCTCTGTTAGTGGTTCTGGAGAAAAGGGCACAGAAGAAAGCTTTATTCCTTTGGATCTGGCTATTACTTTGCAATTGCTATCAGAAGAGGGAATCTCTGAATTTATGAGACATAGTTTGGTTTCCTTCCCATATGCCAAAAGAGTAAGAAGTAGGGAATTCTTTTAGCACAGAAAGTACATCAATATAAGGTTCTACCCTCTTCATCTCCCTCGCACAACTAAAGCCAACCCAAAGTTTAATCTCTTTGAGCAACATTTCTTCTCATCCTGAAGAAGAAATCCAGGCTTTCTCAGTGAGGAACCAGAGAATCTCTCCTTGCCCAAAGACACACAACAGGAGAAAACATAACCTAGAGACATTTCTGAAGGATAGGAGCCACTGATATTTATTTTCAAGAATAAGAAGTAAAAAGATGGCAAAGAAAATAAATAAGATTTAAACCAGAAGCAAATATTTTTAATTAATTAGGCTGTTCAATAAGATGATAATCTTTCCCCAGTTGGATTTTCCAAGACCTCCACCACCTGGCCATACAGTTGTCAGTTTTGTTTGCAAACAAGAGGAGTAGTAAATGATTAATATCCTCTTGATTAACTGATGCTCAGTTTGCAAAGTGTTATTATGGCTAAGAAGTGCAGGCACACTATCAGTGGAATTAATAAAGGAAGAACACATCTGTGTACACCACTGTGAACAGGGAAATCACACTTAAGAGCATGCAACAGTGGAGCATTGAATGCTGCTAACATGGACTTCAGGATGCAAAAATTCTTTTCAGAGGGACTTAGATCCAGTTTTGCTTTGTTTGAGGATAATACAAACATCACATGAATAAGGAAGAATTATTAAGACTCTGCATCAGCAAAAATATCACATGTCACTGTGAAAAGTCTCTAGAACTGTCTTCTATATTCCTAGCTTTTTAAAAATGATTATTTTCAACAAGGCAACACAAAATTTCAGCAGAAGGCAGACTTGAAGAAAACCATTTCTGTAATGATCTGCACATGGATCCATGCAGGTGGCATGCCTTCTCTCAGAACAGAAAGTGTTTCACAGGAAAAAGATCTGGGAAAAATACTTGAGTATAATTTTATGTACAACCACACACTTGTAAGTTCTGAGACAGCCTGAGCTTTGCTACTGCGAACAGGCTACAGGAACTCTGACACCAGCAATCACCACAACTCGCATGCCAAAACCACATGTAAGAAAAAAACAGCAACAAAAACAGAGCCTGAGGATCCACGACTTTTCTGTGTAAACCTACACATCGCACAGGGATGTAAAGAAAACTCAAATATCCATGCGACTCATTAAATAAACTCCTGCAAGCATTAAATGCAAGAGTCAAAATTGCAGACAGCCAAATCAAAACCAAGATGATCAAATCATCCTAGGACAGATTTTTAACGAGAGAGAAATGAGAAAAGTCCCAACTGTTGCTGAGTAACAGCCTCCAAATCCACAGAATTAAGGACTCGGTACATCCGCCAGCCTCGAATGCACCCTTGCCTTGTACAGGAAGGCAAAAGAGATTGACATTTAAGGAAAAGAAGGCAAAACTCCTCCCCCATGGAATGTCTGACTTCCTCACTCAGAAGAAAATACTGTTGAGAGAACATTTTACTGTGTTTGTTTGTAAAGCCACTACTAGACAATAAGGACCTTTCTCAAAGAGGACACACAGTATTTTAGTCTGGTTTGAAATTCAGCTTTCGGAGATGAGTACAGTCTTTATCAATAACATCTGACAGCAACATTTCAACTATGTTCTCTATAATTATTCTTTTCTGAATATCATGCATCAATATGCACCGTTGCTATAGAAATGGTGCTAACAGGAAAAAATCTATCAGCCTATGAATTGCCTGTTTGGTAAGGTGACTTTTATGGGAAACTACAACAGACATTGGGGAAGAGCTGGATCTTCTGTCTGTGTCACTGTCCCCTGCATTCATTTACAGAAGTGTGTCAAGCCCAGGGTAGACAACTTCAACAAGCAAACAACACACAAACCAGTTACTTATCAATCTGAGCATCCCATTCACCTCTCTTCCACATTTCTCACTCCCTTTGGAAGGGCCTCAGTAAATCAGCCAACTTCTCATGAAAGAACAGACAAAGACCCAAATACCCACAGTTTAACGTTAAATACCTTTCTCTACCCAAGGTCAGTCAGCAACTGGTGACCACCAAAGCTCTGCCTAATAAAACATGACATATAAACCGAGTTACACAGAGACACAGAAACTGAGTTAATTTGAGTACAGGACTCCAGCAGTCAGATGGCCCACCCATATACCAGCAACCTACTCAAAGTGTCTGAAACTGTTGACCAAGAATATATTTGCTTCAACTGAAATAATGCAGAGTGAACGTTTCCATGAAGGAGGGCAGTATATTTTTAAGACTGTATCAGACCTTTTCTTCTTATCAAAATAGAAACTTACAGTAGAACATAGGGCAATGCTGTCTCTTTAGACACTCAAGACACACAAGAATTTATTTGAAGGCCTGAAATTCCGGTAAACCCATTTATTGCTTGTGCACTAACAACAGTCCAGTCACCAGAAAAATCTCAATGTGATTTCAGGTAAATGTACAGTATAAATGAGAGCCCTGCTGGAGCCATTTCTAAGCCATCTATCTACATTATTGATGAAAGGCTCTGCCCTAAAGAGGGAATGACATAATAAATATCTACAGAACTTGTATAACCGATGTAGAATACAATGCTTTCCAGAAGACATCAAAAAGACACTGAGATGTAGCAGCACAAGCATTAATTTGAAGAGCACAGCTGGCAAAGAGTAAGAACCAGCTATACAAAATAATTTGTATACCTACCTCTAAGGGCAGTAAAGGCAAGCCTCAAATTCTTGCTACAAAACCAAGAGAAAGACACTGCAGGGGTAAGATTAATGACATGCCTTCGATACAGACTGTCAAGCAGGATTTTTAAGACTATTCCAGCACTATGAATTCGGCACAGTATGTTCACAAGTGATATCCTACCCAGCTACTTGGATATTTGAGCTATTCAGTGGATGACTGGATAATTATTGCTCAAACATATCCTTAAACTTATGAAACGCAGCTGTGTCCATTTCTGCCAAATCAATGAAAGCAGACATTAAAGACTGATTTAAGTGCAGATATGTGCAAGCAGATATTGGGTCCAAGAGTAATGACAGAGGTATCCTGTATACAATATAGCTGTGACAGAGATTCGAAGGAGAATGGTGTTTGAATGTAAACTACTGGTTTACAGCAGATAACACTTTCCTTCTAAGGAAATCATGCCATTTAATGTTTCATTTAACTAAAAAGATAATTATATCTATCTTTTTGTTAATCTTTTAACTGATGAAAAGTAAATCTAGAATGCTATAATGCAAGAAAGTGCATAGCATGACAGGGCAAGTTATCACAATTAGGATATATAACCCATTGTCACGTGACCATGAGGTGATGTTAACTTTATCATTAAAAGGCTCACAGATTAGAACCTTCCAAAAGAATCCCTTATGAACTGCTACTTCAGTAATACTAATAGCCAAAATCTATAATCTTAGCAAAATGATTGGAAAACGCTTTGCTCTCTTTTCCAGGTTCACCAAAACCATCCCAGTGATAAAGCAGCACAAAGCTCAGGGAAACCACAATTAGAAGATCTGAAGCAAAGATCCTCAGGTCCAAAGACATCTGCCAGGTAAGCATTCCTGTCCCCTCGCAACTTCTGGCAGGAAATCCTGCAGGAATTCTGTCCTAAATTTTGCACAAACATCTTTTTTTCCCCCCTTCTGCAGAGAGGACATTTGGCCCAGAATAACCAACAGCACTGGCTTATTCTCAAGCAACAGACATTGGTCATTCTGGACAAACCAATGGAAGCAAATTCTTCACCTCACCTAAATTAAAATACAACGATTCTTTGAGCCCTGCCATGCCCTGTATTGCTGCCTTAAAGCAACAATTCAGTCACATAAACATATAGCTTAGCTAAGACAAGCATTTTTGCTCTCATACAAGATTCACCTTGAATAGGAGGAAAAAACATGACAAAATGGCCATGACTAACACAGAGAACTGAAAGGGTCTCAGCAATAGTTTCTAAGTATTTGGAATGAGTACCCTAAGTTACAGTTTGGACAAGGATTTGATACTGCTTTGTCATTACTGTCATTACACTGTCCTTGTTCTAAAGGTACAAAGAAATCTGTCAACATTAGCAGTATGAGTGGATGCTGCACACCAAAGGAGGTGCAGCCTAGCTTGAGCAACAAAAAAACCTCAGTGAAGAGAAAGCCGTGCTGGGAACACACTCAGCTGAGAGAGCTGGACAGCGAACTCAATTAAATATATATGTGTGTGTGTATGTGTGTATTTAAACTAAATTAATTAAGAGCTTTCAGTATTGTCCCAAAGTCATGATCATCCATCTCATCAAACTAAAAAACCAAACCAAAACACAAATTAGTAATACATTTCCCAGGAAGCAAGTAATACATTTAGCAGGAAGCAAGTTGCCTTTAACCTGCTGAAAGAATGGTTGAAAAAGTCAATACCTTGGCTGTACTTTGGAAACACTTTTATCTTTTAGTTTCATGTTCAGCTTGCCAAGTAGGGGAGGTTCACGCTGGTCCTGCTGTTATTTAAACATAAATGAGAACCAGCCACATCATAAATAGGGTGTTAGTACCTTACTGTTGAAATACCCTGAAGTCACCAGTCACAACATGGTCAGTGTGTTTTGGCAGGAGATACTTTTGAAACAGCTTTATCACTTACAAGCAAAGATATTTTAATGACCTATACAAATTTACATTTCACTACCTCCAAGTCAACAAAGAAAAGCTACCTAAGCAAAAACAGGCAACGCAACTACCTGTTTAAATGCAATATAGGGCTTTACAGGGTCCTTCCGTGAGAAGACTCTAGTTTGTTCACAAACAACAGAGCAGTTTTCCAGGTGAGCTGTGTGTGGCTAATAAACACCATAAATCTGACAGAGCTGGCAAACATCAGACAGCAGGGCTGCTCTACCAGAGACTGCTGCATAAACCAGCTCCATCACTGACAAATGAAGCCAATTCCACATCATGTCCCCCTGGGACCCAAGCACATGCTCAACTCAGCCCCATACTCAAAAGAGAACACAATTCACAGGTGGCATCTCCAACCTAGGCAAGATTCCTTTATCTTTTCCATGATATGTTCTCTGATTTTAAGGATTGTTACATTAAAAAACATTGGCCTCCTCAGCATCAGAGAAGATGCTAATTATGAATTCCAAAAGACAGCAATTTTCTTCCTGTAAGCAAAGCACTTCTACCAACTTTAGGAGAATCATAAATACAGAAGAAGGCACAAAGAAACAGCGATCAGCAAGTCTAATGATAAGATCATAGAAACACACCCTGCTGCCCTGAGGAAAAAAAGATATCAAATTCCATTAACGGGCTGGAACGTAATAGGGAAAGATGACACCAGAGAAAGAGACAAGCAACAAAAACTTCTGTTGCTGAAGTCCATCACGTCTCCTCATCTTCCCTCCCTCACTTCAAGTAAAATCAAGAAGATATCCACAACATTCAGTACCAGACACAGAAATCTGACACCTGAAAGCAATATAGAACTCTGGCAAATCCCAAAGCAGCAAGGGAAGCCTGTCTTTTCCTGGTCCCTGGAGAGATCTCACCTCTGTCCATGTCCTTTAACTCCACTACTGCCTGATTCTGTTTTCCATTTAGGACTATTACCTCATAAAAAGAGACAAAGAAAAAGTATGTAAAATCACTTCCTAAGTCAGGAAAATAAGAGCTAGCTTTAAAACAAAATAGGTACAGCTGAAATTAAGCTCTAAACTCCTCTACAACATACCTTTGTTTACAAATGAGGGATTTAACCAAAGTTTTGCGGGTGCAATAGCTTAGCAAGACATCTCTTATGTTTGTCTGATAAATAATGCAAGGAGCTATCTTCCCTTTTTAGCAGTATCACTTAACAGATGCCAACTGGATTTCTGTGTCTGTCTAACAGTTCAACACAAACACAACACACCTCTGAATTGTATCAACATACAGATCTGCACAAGAGATTTCACATTTTCCAAAACTACTCTTTATAAAAGACTTCTTGGCCTCAACAACACCCTTTCAATTAATGTCTTTACTGTCTCGTGATACAATTCAGATCAAGAATTATTCTTCAACAAAACCACATCAGCCTCAAATCAATAGTGCATATTGTTCACTCCTCTTAGTCTAAATATGCTTAAGAATTCATACCCATTTTGCATACTTAGTAAGTTTTTCTATAAGCCCTGACCTAATGTCACCTAAAAATACTCTAAAACTTTCCATTGTACATACAAAAAAATAATTTAGCAATGTGCAACAACAAACACGAGGATATTTGTTTCCCCTCTCCCTCCCACTCATATGGCACTCATGACCAAAACCAGAAGAAATTACAACAGTTCCAACTGATGGTCTCAAATACAGGTTTAGACCTCTCTTCTTAACAAACCCATGTCCCTGAATACCAGCTTATACACAGCTAGAGAAACACCTCTTTGAAGGGAAATTAAATTGCCTTATCTGAAACATGAACTAGGTCCTAATTGAAGAAGCCTTCCCACCACTAAGACAGCCTCAGAAGAGTCAGGATTGACTTTTCAAAAGTATTAAAGGCAAGTCACAGCATGAAATACAGTTCAAGTTCTGTCATCACATAGGTCCTATCCACATTAAAAAAAGAGTCAGCGAGTTAATTAAGTACAAGGGCAAGTCATTACATGCAGGCACTGAGGAAGCTACTCACAAGCAGGTCCTAGAGCACTCCATCTGCTTACCTACCATTCCTCAAAGGTAAAGAAATACTGTACCTCAAAAGTAGCTTTTTTCACTTCATATTGCTTTAATGTGCCTTCAGCTTTATAAAACACTGTACCTCTGGCACCCATTTCCAGTAAAAAGCTTGTCTTTTTGTTTCAACTCCTGACTACAATGTGGTTAACATCATTTTCCTCTCCAAATTTCTTTAAAATTATTCCAGGTGGACACTTGACCACTTTAATAGATTTTGGCAGCAGAGCTGAACAACCTCCACAAATAAAGTCATGTTTTGCCAGCATATATATAGCTACGCAAGGGTATAAAAGATAACCAAAGAATCCCAGTTTCATACTGGGATACTGATTTCATGCAACTAGATTTGGTACTACTACCTTCCTTTGTCCAACATAACACAAAATATGTACTTCTTTAAAGCACCATAAAAAACTTAGCAAAGCGTATCACTAAGAATACCAAGATCTATTATCAAAGAGCTGTCTGGCAAAATCTGTTCAAAATAAATCCAAAATAGGCCCAGCCTGCGAGGGAAAAAAAAACCCCAGAGGAGGATTATAAGAAACTATAATCAGCAGAGCAAACAACCAGCAATGGGTGGTGAGCAAAGCACTTTTCAAACACGAAGTAGCAAAGCCATTTCTACTATAGAGGGACACTTGCTATCATATAAATAACATGGAAAACAATTTTTTAAGAAACCACACACCTGACACCATCAGTGACTGACATATTAAAAGGTAATAGTAATAAAGTCTCACAGCTAGGTAATGTTTAACCTCATCCTATCTTGAGGCAGACCTGCAAGGGGCGGGTTTTACCCACCCTAACAAATGCCTCAAGTGTCAGGCTGCTCACTGTCCACCACACTCGCGTCTTTCAGAAGCAGAGGGTTTGTGCGGAGCTAAGCAGACATCTTGCTAATACTTTAGTAAATTTGCACTCTGAGCTCCAGAAAATACCTGCAAATCACTTAACTGCATGGAAGGACTGAACTCAATGGATTCTACTCTTATACATGATTCTTTTCCAAAATGCCTGTTGGCATATTTCTGTGTAAGTCTGATCAATAATAATATCAAAATTATTTAGAGGTACTTACCAGACGAGCCTGATGACTAATGCCTAAACAAACCAGTCAGACTAAAAGTACATGACTAATATTCTAAAAATAAACGAGATAGCTGCCACTACTCAGGTAGGCTTACCAATAAAGCACATGGGAAAAGTGGCTGTTGGCAGAGTGGTCTGGACAAGCCAGCAACAGCAGCACTGTTGAGGTGCCCTTTAACCACCCAGGGAAAGTTAATTACAGGACTGTGGGAGAGGAAATACAACAGTTATGAGTCCTCCACATAACCATGTGCTTTATCAGTACACTTCATAATATTAAAGTTACTAATTAGTGAGAGCACAAAACAGTGATGCAGTAATTGGAAAGTGAGTAGCTGGAATCTTTGGACCTTTCTATCTTCTTCTGATCTGGCACTTAGAATTTATGTGCATTTTGAAATCCACAATGAACACGTAGGAAACTGTGCAATGCTACCAGCATCCTAACACCTTGCATCTGCTAATTGCAGAGGCTTTTGGAATGCCCCAAATACTTTATGGACTTCTGGACATGATCAGCTATATTACCAAATTTACAGTAATACCATCATCACTCTCAACTCACTTCACCAGCCTACTGTAAAAGGTGAAACAATGGTAGAGTTTAGCTCTATGCAAAAGGAATTTTCAAAAGTGCCAAAAGGATACTAAAGTGCCTCAAAATTTTCTGCATAAAATCTGAAACAAAGTTTATCCCAAGCTCCAGACTTGTACCCATCTAGGGATTCAAGGTAACCAGAAATCAACACTCCACAAGCTCAGCTATAAACAAATGTCATCTGATCCACTTTTAATTTCAGCCAGTTTATGGGAACTTGATTTTATACTTGCCAGTTATCTCCACCACTAATGCTTTTTCCTGTTCCTTTCTCTGCCATGACATTAGCCCAAGATTTTGTATGGCTGAAGTGAACAGCGTGGGGGAACTATCAAGCTGAAAATGAAGGCAAGGTTGGGGGCGGGGGGGGTGGAGAGGAAAGCCTAATTTCTCAGCTGGGTTAAGTTCCCTGATGCAGTTCTCTCTACTACATTATCTCTATGCCAATACAGTGTGAGAAGTGAGCAGTCAATAAATAAGCTGCCTCACTGCACATGGGGTCACAACCTAATTCAATTACAAACCGACTTAAGTTAGTTACAACTGTGGAGGACCCCAAAGTTATCAAGCAACAGAAATTCAGAGCAAGTAGAAGATTAAACAAACAATCTGGCAATAAAACAAGTGGATTAGAAACAGCCATTTACAGAGTTTATAAATTCAAGTTTTACACAGGACTCACAAGTCCACCTGTGCTTACACACCTCCACAGACAAATTCATACACAAAGCTTATTATAAAGACAAACAGTAATTTGAGACCTTCAGCTTTTCACTAGAGGCTTCTGCCTGCCTACACATTAATCTGGAAAGGATGTATCACTGCAGAAAATGTGCTTTGTACTAGCCCTGTTTATTCACTTATTGGTTTGAGTCTAGTCACTCTGTGACATTATACTAATTCTAAATCTAAATTAAAATATAATACTACAGTCTAGACAATTACCCCAAACCCTGGGCACATTAATAATGTGATAAAAACAACCCAATTTACAAACTGCATTAAGATCACTTTTTTCAGGATCTCTGCCAGTTTTATCTAGCCACTATTATCTAAGAAATACACGTTTGACTTCTGAAAAAGATCAATATCCCTCTTCCCCAGCACTATCAATCTGAGCCCATTTCAATGAGAACAGATTCCATAGTCTCCAAGCTGTCCCTTAATGAATAATGAGGGAGGCACAAATCAAACAGCTTTTAATGCCACACTACTACAGCAACGGTCAGAGCATGGGCAGCCAGACCTAGGTCACTTCAGACTTCATTGATTGCTGCCAGCAGCACTGCTCCATTAAAGAGGAAAAGAGGTGACACATACACATCCCAGAGCGTAAGTGCCGCTGAGGCAGCTCCAAAGCCAGCAAAACCTTCTGCACCACATTTTGCACCCCAATCACTTTAAAATGGAATTACAGCATGAGAGCCAGGGTATCTCAAGCTCCTCGTCTGCAAACGCTGTAATCCATTTCTGCTCTGAGCACTTCAGCCCTCGGACAGCTGATGGACACACAGGACGAGCAGTGTGAGTCGAGAGATTCACGAGCTCCAAGAAGTTAATAGTTTGGGCCAACCACTTTTTGGCAGAGGAGATTATAGCAGGCTTGACAATCACATTCCCTTGCTGGCAGTTCTGCTTATACCTGGGCATGCTGGTTTCAACTCGTAAACAGGCCTGTCATACTTCCTTACTTGCATTAGGAACTACGAAACTATCTAAAATGCATGCGAGGAAGAGCCAAGATGACTTCCAGTCAAATTTTCCAGGTCTAATCAGTTGAGGGGGTATCAGTCTTCCAGTCAAAGACTTAAAAAACTGATTTTACTGCTTCAATGTGATTGCTAAGAACAAGTAATAAACGTGAGTCACCAGAGGGCACTAACACTTCTACCAAACGGCAAATGCGGTCCTTCAATTAGGGAGGCTGATAATTACATCCACATCATCATGTATATTTTATCTGGATTGAACTTCAGCCAGCTTGTTCTAATCCATGTTCAAATCTCAACTACATACTGATGAGGCACTGAGCTACATTAACTGTTGTGGTCACACCTGCAATACCTGGGAGAGACTCGCAGGCTCCTCAGACAGACCAGGGAAAATAGGGCAGGCACACAGTCACATGCAACCTCGAGCTTCCCTTGCCTATGGAATCTATGTGTACATCTAAATAGAAATGAAATCCTGAAACAGGCATGGAAAACAGGCCACAAGTTCTACATCTCATAGAAACAGAATAAAGAACTATTCTTAAGAGTTTGAATCAAGATCTGTCCTATCATAGGGGACTGCAAACAGTATCTGCCTGCAAAAGAAAAGGGAAAGGCTTCCTCTTGCCCATCGAGCAGCAATGGATGTGTTGTTCTCTCAAGTCTGGCATCAAATCAACTGCCATGTTACAGCCTTAATCTTTAACAAAGGAGGCTGCTCTTTACCACTGAGAAATAGGCAGGTTTTTAAGCCACAAATATGATGCTCAGGAGGGGCTGATAAGAGCATTTCTTGATATTCTGACCAAGCAGCTCTAGAGCCTCTCAGTGCCAGGCAAAGGTGTGCACTGCAGCACAGCCAGGGAGCTTCTGGGGCAGGAAACCTTGACTTGTTGATGCAGCTGATAGAAAGAGCCAAAACACACCTAAACAGTGCAGACCTACAGAAACAAGGGCAAAGCTTCCAGGCCCTCTAGGGTACACAGCTCCTTCTTTTCCCAGCTTTACCTAAACTGTCATTTTTGTACTCAGGACTACAGGACAACAAGGACAGGGGAAGAGAAAGGGAATCCTATCCTTATGGAACAGTACACCTCACGCATCGAGCTGTTGTTTGTCTGTGCTGAAGTTACTGACATGTAAAACATTACAGTGACAATAAGGCTGGGGTAGGAAGGACTCCATGAGCAAACTCAGGAGATCTCCATGGGTTCAAGGAAGACACCACTTCTGCTACATGACAGCCTACAACCCATCTGGAAGCCCGTCAGGAGCTTCAAAAACACCAGCTGAGAGTGTACTAGAGTGGCACCCCTCAGAGCAGCGAGTCCAAGAGAGTAAAGAACAACCTCGTATGCAGGTCAGGAATGCTGTATTTTAAAATACTTCATGGTGACTCACTAGGTTTCCCAGTGCTTTATTTGCTGTACCGTAAGGTTTAGCAAACAGGTCCCTTTTTCTAGACAAAGTCTCCTATAAACTGAAACACAGACTGGGAACAGCCTCCCTTGGCCACAAGCTGCTTCAATGCCCATCATTTATGCCATTCTAGCTTCTGAGTCACAGCAAGCAGCTCCAGCACTCACAACTCACCCTCCCTGTTTGGAGCTTTGGGCCACCCTCTCCCTGTCCCCCCATCTTCTCCACTTCACACAGCTCCTCCTGACTGCACAGAGCCCTCAGACACTTCACACTGCCTTGCTCCAGTTCCAGTTTCGGATGGCCCTTTCCTGCCGGGCAGAAGCCCAGGTGGGACCAGCCTGCCCACAGCTAGGACTCCAATGTCATCTTCCCTAGAAACCTACAAGGCTTTTATGGATCTCTGTAAAGGAAAGAGTTTCAGTCACACATCCACATGTTCCAGGGGACTGAGCATGTAGAGCATCTACTTGAAACGCCCAACTGCAACATTAAGACACACTCGCTTCAGCAGTCTTTTAAGGTGATTAATTCATAAACAGACAAAACATGAAGCCCACAAAGCTTCTGCTCATGCAGTAACTATGACACACACACTTATATTAAAAGATGATTCCTACTGCACCAGTTCCAGGTATTTAAATGCAAAGGTTTTTAACAGAAATGTTTCCTTATCATTTTCAAAATACATTTCTAAGTGTGTTTTCTAACAAGAGCTGTAAACTAACACTTAGAAGAGAAATATATCATGCCTTTGGTGGCTTACACTTTGACAAAACACAACCAATTACACTCCCCACCCCTAAAGGATATTTTCAACTCAGCTATAGCTATTGAATGGAAGGAGGAGCTCAAATGACTCAGCTTCAAGCAAATATAAAGGAAAAGATTAACCCCTAATCTCAATGAAAAAAAACCAAAAAACTAGTGGAACAAACTGATTAAGATGGAGGTGTGGCTTATCAATTCAAACCTTTTAATATTCAAAGGCATCAAGCAGAACATTAGCACACTATGACTGCATTACCCTTCTGTACAAATACAGCCAATTTCAAAAACCAAAGTTTACACAAGTAGTTGAAGTTAAAGTTAGCCCTGTATCTTCATTCTTGTTCATTAGTGCTGAGCAGCATGAAGATCAATAAAACATCTGAATTATTACCATTTTTAGTCTACAGTCACGAGGCAAGATGAAAGTGGGGAAAGGACCTCTCCAAAATTCTGCAGGAAAAGCCCCACATTTCTACAGGAAAAAAAAAACCCCAAAGAAACAAACAAAACCCAGTGGTGAGTAAACAGGACGACCTCATGAAGGGGGTTTTCTTGGGGAGTGGGAGTGTGGGGGGGTGTTGCCTCCATTAGACTGAGTTCAGCATTTCCTATCAAAATGCAGCAAAATAAATGACAAGGCCGAATATTTCACAAGGAGGCTCACAGACACCAGGTGACTGCTGTACATCCTCCACACGAATTCACAGGTGCTCGTCCCCCCATCTCGGCCATGCCACACCAGCACCCCAGTGCAGAACACCCCGCCAGCTGTGCTGGGAGGAATATTTAATTCCAGAGCAGCTGGAGCGTTCCTTTACATGCAGCCCAAACTCCGAATACAGATGTCACCAGAGGGCACCCTCTCAATTCCAGTGACCCAGCTTTAGCCACTTCTGAGCAGGACTGCAGACAACCCACCAGCAGGGATGTGCAGAGGCTGTGGAAAGCAGAAATAGTTCTGCTTCTGCAAGAGATTTCCTTAAAAAAGAAAAAAAGCCCACCATAGAAATCACATTAAAAAAAATTTACTTACAGACCCCAGAAACATAAAATATTTTCCAGAGTAACCAGAGACTGCTCGAAAACCATAATTATCAACTTCTGTACAATGTTATGCTGTGGCACTTGATGGTGCCAACTCACTCCAGCTGTTTTGGCACCCATGTGGATCGTATCAACTCCCAAAAGCAGGGTCCAAGGCAGTACAGCTTATGCAGAGGTGCCTATGGAACTCCTCTGGCTCTGTTATCAGACACTACACTTTACAATAATACATGAAAAAAATGCATGACTAGTTTTCAAGCTTTGGTCCATGTATTATTCCTAATGCCCTGTCAAGAGTTAATAATGTTTTAAAACTAACACCTGGTGAGTTCAAGTTCATTAAATAATATTATGCACAACTAGTAAAACATGCAATAAGTCTATATACCAAAAAGGGTCTCAAACTACTGGTTGGCATGCACAGAACATTACACCCATATTGTTTAGAAATAAACACCACAGTACAACTGAAATGAAGTCAGCTGCAGAAGCAAGCAGTGATAAGAGACAAAGAGAAAATAATCATTGTGCATCCCATATTTTCCAATATTGAGAAAACCTAAAAAGCTGTAGGCCTATCAAACATTTGATTGCCTGGTTATCTACTGATCCCCTTTGAAAAGAAATAGTCTCCACCTCTTCTAGCTATCTGTGATTGCAAAGCTCCTTAATTCAGCAGAGGCACAGAAGGAGAGGTGCAGGATTAAGACCTCTGCAAAGGCACCTTTTGTCAGTAGAGGGATCTTTCAAATAGTGTCAGTATAGGAAACCTGCAAATAGATAAACACATCCACAGAATTTCACCAGGCCTGTAACTACTATTAAACCCAGAGGGCAAGTTACTCCAAACTATTACCTGTCATCACCACTCATCGTGGTTTCAGATGTCTACAGAATTGCTTTTCCAGCATCTGCTGCCAGGAAAGAAATAATACTAGACATAATAAACAGCATCTATTTGTCCATCCTCTAAAGATTCCCATCTACTGGAAGGCAACACGCTCTGAAATTACCCTGGCTTACGTGAAAGTGCTGCGACGTGGTGTTCACCCCATGCTTAAACCCACTGTCCATGCTGTCCCTCACGCCTGGGCACTGCCCTGTCACTCGTGCCGCCCTGCCCCTCGTGTCCCCACCCCTGTACGTTGCCCTGTCCCTCGTGTCCGCATCCCTGCGCGCTGCCTTGCCCCTCGTGTCCGGGTCGCTGGGCCCACCCCTGGGGCAGGACCGATGGATAGCGGTATCTCGCCGCCACAGCCTCCGCGCCGCCCGCTCCGCCCCGGCCGCCCTCCGGCCCCCGCGGTGCCCCACGCGCGGCCGCGGCTCTGCCCGTCCCCACGCACCAACACCCCCGGCCCCGGGGGAGCGCTCCACAGACAGCAACGGGGAGGTGTCCGCGCTATAACCCACTCTTCGGCCCCGCACGCAGGCACCGGGGGGGCGAACATCTGTCCCCGCAGCCCCGCATCCCTCCGTCCCGCACCCAGGCTGGTGCCCCGCGCGCACCCCCGCGCACACACCGGCGAGAGGGGGTTCGGCGCCCCGCTCCCCGCCACCCCCGTGCGAGGAGGAGGAGGAGGAGGAGGAGGAGGAGGAACAGGAGA
>VYXC01004913.1:161449-189212 GCA_013397175.1 Platysteira castanea
GACCCGCCTCCTCCCGGTGCCGCGCGCGGGCTGCGCACGCGCCGCCCCAGCGCCGCGCCCCCGCCCCTCAGCGGCGCTGAGGGAGGGGAGCGTTCCCGCTCGCTCCCACAGAGGGTCGGTGAGGTTGGAAAAGACCGCCGGGATCAGCGGGTCCAACCTGTGACCAGCACCACCGTGCCAACCAGACCAAGGTACTCGGTGCCACGTCCAGTGTTTCCCTAAATACCTGCAGGGACGGTGACTCCGCTGCCTCCCTGGGCAGCCCGTTCCAATGTCTAATTACAGACTCCTAGAATTGTTAGGGGTGGAAGGGACCTCTGGACATCATCCAGTCCAACCCCCCTGCCCAGGCAGGGTCACTGGAGCAGGTGACACAGGAACGCGTCTGGGTGGGTTTGGAATGTCTCCGAAGAGGGAGACCCCGCGCCCTCCCTGGGCAGCTGTTCCAGTGCTCTGCCACCCTCACTGCAAAGTTCATTTACATTTACATCTTCGCCCTTTCTTTGAAGAAAATCCTCCTGCTGTCCAACCTAAAACTCCCCTGGCTCAGCTTAGGACCATTCCCTCTTGTCCTGTCCCTCGTTCTGTGGGAGCAGAGCCGACCCCCACCTGGCTCCACTCTCCTGTCAGGGAGCTGTGGAGAGCCAGAACTCCTGACCCTCCTTTTCTCCAGGCTGAGCTCTCCGTGAGGCGCCGCTCCCTAAAGAGTGAAAAGACAACGAGGGCAAGGAAAAGAACTGGCCCCAAAATAAAAACTATTACATTGCTAAGAGCTCCGTCCTGAAGGGACAAAGTGCAATGACTTAACGATTTTTTTCTCTGCTCCCACAGTCGTTAGGGAATAATCAGCTTATGAGGGGAAAGCAAGGCCTTCCAGGTGTTTGCACCATTTCTGGAGAGAAAGCCCTCAGAAAACCACAAGGTTTTGCAAGAGTTGCTCTACAGTCGCCAGAGTTGGCAGTGCTACTGTCATGGGGAGAGGAATCGGCATCGCCACCTTCCCATCCGCAGCCCCAGCCAGGCAGGTTCCGGCCCCAGTGAGTTATTGCAATAATTAATAGCTGCCATTTATATGTATTCTGAATGCTTTGAAAGCAATGCCTACTCTCATTAAGTTGTGAATTGACTTATTTTCATCCTGTCGTGGAGTTAAGACAGTCACTGCTTCCTTCACATTCATGGGAGATGGGAGTCGGTAATTTGTTCCTGTACTGGAACTGCTGCCATTGGATCTATGGCCACCTGCTATGGGTTTTAATGAAATATAGAGCCACCTGCTATGCAGAGTGCCTGATTTTTAATAGACTTGCAGACTGGTGAGAATATAGGTACCATGACACAAATTAAACAAGTCCAGCAGGCTGGAAAGAGGGTACCAGCTTTTAAATCCGTGACAGGGAAATAAGGCAGGAAGGATTTGTGAAACTAAAGGCACAAATTTGACAATAAGCAATGAAAAGCATTACTTTTAGGTACAGTGCCATTTCCCCAATTTTAATAAATCTTTGTGCCTAGAAAGAGAACACTCTTTCCTCTTGGCTTTTTGGTTTGTTTTTTTTTAACACGGTAATCTGGCACAGTATCAAATTCATTCTGAACCAGAATAAATGAAAAGAAAATAAAATGCCCAATGCCATCCTGCTGCAAAGGTTTTCAACAGGTAAGTCAGTGGATGGAAAGAATGTTTCACCAGATTTGTAAACACAACCATTTGTAACATAGAAATAAGAAAATGTTACAGAATCGTAGAATTGTTAAGGTTGGAAAAGAGCTCTAAAATCATTGAGGAATAAGAGAAAAGAAAAAAGTAGTAAAAACACCTCAGAAGGGGGAAGCAGTGGGATTTTTTTGGTAAGCTATTCTCCTTCACTAAAGCAGGGGACAAACTACTTTATCTTGTAAAACAAGCTTCTTGGCATTAGCGGGGTATATATGGGTTAGGTGACAAATTTTCAAAGACATTTTACAATCCTCTCACTAGATGCTTCCAGAAAAACTACATAATGGGTTGTGAGGAAAAAAGCAATGTCATGGACCAAAAACTAACAGAGATTGAACAGGAGAATGTATAGTCATTCATAATCATGGTGAAAATCCAAAAGAGTAGGGTGGTTTTAATTTTGCTGTAAATACCCACAAAATAATCTAGAAAAAAGATGGTACAGGAAGAGATGACGTTTGTGGGAGACACAACATTACTCCCAGTTGTGGGGCAGATTGTGAAGATACTTGGAGTGACCCAGCTGTGTAGGAAGAAAATACAGTGACGTTCAATATTGATAAATAATCATCAGTTACAATGTAGTGCATACTGGAGGAAAGAATTCTGTGTAGGCATCGCAGAGGAGTCTAAACCAAAGGAAATAGCTTAAGAAATGCTCAGGGATCCTAGGCAGTGCTTCAGTAGAAATCTCTCCTCGGTTTATGAACAGAGTCATGCATGCAATGTATCGAGATGAGATGAGAAAACAAGAAAATGTTGTCTGTCTCGCCATCATTTTGTACTAAAAAGTTTTACAGAATGAGCAGGGAGAGGAATGTACATTAGACTGTGAAACTGAAATTCCCAATTCCACTCAAGTTTTACACCAGAGCCGCATGTTTAGCTGCTTTTCACCTATGATTCCACAATCTTTTCCGAGAAATCACCTTCCAATACTCAGTTACCAACTCTATACACATAGCTGATGTTCTTTATTATTTTATAGGTACAGATCTTCCCCATTATACTAAACATTCTGTTTAAAATACATTATTAGTTGAATGTTGCAGCTGTGCTGTTAGATATTCAAATTACAGGAAGCAGTGAAAAGAGGAAATTACTAGATGAAAATATGTGGCAAAATAGTTGGTTATAATGAAGAAAGCTGCTGTCAAAAGTAGCAGGAAACCGCTGTCCCTTGTGACTGGCAGTTTGTGAGGGAATGGGTGCCGAGGGCCAAACTTGAACCAACACAGTCATGGGAATTGCTCCAAAGGAACACAGCTGAAAATCTTACAGCCCACAGGACACCACACTGGCCATTGCCAACTTTCACCCAAGAGGACAAATTTAGGAATGGCATTTGTCTGGTCAGCTTGCAGTATTCTTCTGGATAATTATTTACTATGGATCTCAGAGGTTCTTTTTCAGACGTACGTGTCCCAGATTTTATTAGCAATGATTATTTTTATAATTCACTACCCAACAGGCTGCATCTCTCTGCAAGACTGTAACCAGCTTTGCTGTACCCAACCCTCCCAAATTACAGAGGATATAACATTTCCTTTTGAAAACAACATCTTGCTTCTTTAACGTAATCTACCAGTTGAGAGGAGGAAATTTATCTGTCTATTTTTAATTTCACACATAAAAACCATTTTTCCATTAGGCAACACCAAATGTGTGCGCTTCCACACAAACTGCAATACGCTTGCAGGAGCAGCTGTAATGAAATGTTGACATTGCAAACAACAAGAGCACTTGTTGTTGTAAATTCTAAGTCTACAAAAATGCCAGCAGAGTACAGTTTATTATACTTTTTCATTAACAGAAGGTAACATAAGCAATTTAGAATAAAACATTCCTAATTTAAGTTACTTTAATGCAATTGGCTTTACCTGTGTAGATTATAACCCAAATTATTCTACACATTTTAAGAAAAAAAGAGAAATAGTACTTCATTATGACTGGACATACAGTGCTCTGGGATTAAAACTATACATTAATATAAAATCAAATTAATTTTGCTGCCTTTCAGCCAAGCTTTCTGAGTACTGCAGAAAAGTACTCAAGAAGTACCTTTTTAATCTTGTAACAAATGATCTCAAAGAGTATATCTTACATTTTGGCATCTAGCTAGTACTTCATTAACTACTAATTGCTTGGCACTAAGTAAAGTTCTTCTGTCATTGCCTGAATCTAGAAACAGTTATTATCATAAAAAGTCATCAGTTAAAATCAGTTTGCTATAAGATGTCCCAGCTGGATGTCTGCTAAAGTATGTAGTTCCCTAAGGAGTGAGAATATAGTAGAAAATATTTTATTTATATAACCTGTAAGTGCTATTTTCTATTCTTACTCTTTGACTAAGTTATTCTGTGAGTCTGACTGCACTTAGTTCACACAAGTACATCAGGGTGAGAAACACTAAAGAAATAGAAAATATTGCTAAATTTACTTGTCAACCTATGAGAAGAAAATTGTATAATTTTTTGTTGAAACTGTGTAATCATTTCTCACAACTGCAGCACAGTTGTGGTGTCTGCCACCTTAATTCTGTTATTTCCTGATTTTAGAGTGCTAACCTATACAGGTCTGACTTTATAAATGCAATGCCATTAATATTAATTGTGCAATTAATATCCAGGTTCTAGTAAGGTGAATGTAAATGTCTGTGACATTTACACCTACATATTCCTACGTTTTGATCTGTGATGCTCTGTGATGTCCTTGCCTTCATTACAGGGGAAAATAGAAATCAGAATCGGATAAATATAACATTGTTGTAACTAGCACCATCTTCCTCTTTCCTTTTGGAGCAAGGTTTATGCTTAATACATAATGCACATATATTAGCTTCTACCCCTTAATAAGGAGGATGAGCTTCCTGCTTCAATCATGACAAAATGAAATTTTCAGTCCATTCAGTTAAATTTGAAACCAAGCATAAAAAATATTTTAAGTGACAAAAATGTCTGTACCAGACAAATCTGGTTCCAATAGACACTAAACACCCTATGTGTTTAGAGTTCAGAGCTGGAGGAGAAAAATGTTACTAAGAATGCCATGCTGAAGAGTAGATGGGTGTTTCACAGCTCCTCTCACTCACTGTGTTCAACTGATGTGCTAATATTTGCTCCCAAAGGTGTTGTGATTAATGCCAGAACACCTCCTTAGGCTTACACCTCTGCTTGTTTCTCATTTCCGGCAGCGATAAAGGGATGAGTTGGAATTAGAGCAACACAAGAACAGTCTGAACCAGCTTGGGGTTTTTCTTAATATTTTAAAAATCACAACTTTAAAAAGAGTGTATCCAAGCAGCAGCTTCTGAACACGCCCAAGCATACATGTAAATATATATATTTACATGTAAAGTGAGTATATGCATGCACACCCACTTTAAGAGGACTGCCTCTTCACATCTGCAAAACATTGTTTTCCCAAGGTCAGCAAAGGCTCTTCCACACCTCTCAGCAGCAAGGAAGCTGCACACAGATGACACGGTACTTCCTCACTGTCTCTCACACAACCTATGGATTTTCCCACAGAAAGAGAATACTGTTCTTTACTGTGCTGCCTTCCCACGCTCCAGATGTAGGGAACTCAGAACCGTGCTTTATGTTTGAGCCGTTTGCGACAGGGGCACTGCTGGCAGCACCGGGGAGGGAGCCAGAGGCAAAGCACGGATTGGCAGCACAGCAGAGGCTGAATGCAGGTGTCCTTTTTCTGCTTCCCTGGTACATCACCAGAGACAGCACATCACTAGAGATGTTACTGGTAAACTGCTTAAAAGGAAGCAAGCACCATTTTTTATGTCGTATAAATATCTATCTACACATTTTCTGTAAAGGACTGAGATGCTGGGATGCCTACATGATTTATGCACAGTATGGAAGTGGCACAACCATGATGATTTACAACAGGTTTTAATGATCATCTGGAGGGGAAGGATACCAAATATGGTCAACAGCAACTGTTAATTGAAACTGGTAATATTTCATCTATGTAAACAAAGTAATGATCACGTCTGCCACAAGATTTCAAGAGATTTATCTTCCAGGCTCCTTAATATAGTTACATCTGTCCCCTGCTTAAATCCCGTGTTCTTGCCATCTGCTCCAATGCACTTTCTTTCAACCTCAAGCAGTGATTAAACAACTATCTGGAAAAGAAAAAAAGTATTTTTCAATTTTTGAGCAAAATGTTTAACAACTGGAAAAAAAATGGAAAAAGAAACCCACAACCCCTTTGGCTCTCAGTTGTTTCTGTGGTTGGAAATGTTACTGGTGAGATGCTCAGCTGAAGTTTCCAGGAATCTTTACATCTGGCTGTACAACAGGAAACACTACACCTATAGATTCAAATAGTTTTGTTATGGAGTGTAATAAACTGGGAGCAGATTAAACTACTGTTCAGTTAATCAGTCAAATTGTCATTGAGAGGTAATGTTATATGGGGAAATCAGGAAGCATTTTGCTTAACAAAGAAGGAAACTTCCTAGAATTCTTTATTTGCGCTGTGGGAAGCCTTGATAGTTGTACTCCTTTGAGATGTGCTTTGTACTTACCTCTCCTTGTCCAAACATGGAGGAGCAGGAGGGACAGAGCCACAGTTCCCTCTCTTTTCTGTGTGAGGAGAACCAAAGAAGAGCATTTTCACAGATCTGTGCTCCTGCCTTCTGGGCAAGACTGCAGTCTGCTGGTCCTCATGCAGCCACATTAATTAGGGGAGCACTTTACTTTGCATCCATCACCCTCTGTAGCTGTAGATTGGTCAGTCATAATCCATCTCTTAGTGTTTATTTGGAGCTTTGGAATCCTTGAAAGGTATTAGAGATGCACTGAACATTTGTTACAGGAGAGGCTTGATGCAATGACAATACTGTCATACTGAAAAATTGCCTCATCACTTCTCTAGGAGTTTTGTCAAACTTTATTTTATTTTCTTGGACTGTTGCTTTCTCCTGTATAGAAGAAATTAAGGATATCACCTAATCATTCCCCTGGGCTTCATAGGAAGTAACTGGACTTGGTGCCTCTACTTTTCAGTTTTTGCTCCTCTGGCTGGTTTATTATGCTGCTTCTGTCCCCTGCCACTCTAATTGTTACTGCTTGCAAAGATGGGAAACCAGATTTTTTTGCACTGTTTATAAAACATTGTGAAGTATTTTCAGAAATAATGCATAACAAGGCAAATTTATGACAGCTGTTTTATCCACAGATAATAATCCTTGTCTGAAGATCTAGGAGTATAATGTCTACTGGAATAAATAGGTGCAGCTCCATTAAAGGGCTTGCCATGCACTACTGGAGAACTCTGCTATGAAGGATGTGGAGCGTCAGGCAGTTCAGCTTTAGATTTAATAAATACCTTAAATTACTAAGATAGACAAACGACGTTGTTTTACAGCCAGCATTTTCAGAACAACTTATGCAATTGTCTTGGGAATACCTTTGGGATAAGCAGAGCAGCAAGCCATCATCTGCTGTAGTCTCTGCATCTTGTCTGTAAGTCTGAGCTGCTGGTAATCCCTTTGGTACCATGCTGCTGCGTGCTGAGTGCTTTGCTGGGAGCTGGAGTTAGGTGGATGTTGGTTTTTTCAGGTGGATGGATGATGTTTAGCTCCATACCCGCCTCAAAGTTAGCCAAGTTATAGTATACTCACTCATTTTCAAATGAACAGAAAAAGGTCATGCCTTAGCTCCTCCAAGTCCTGCATTTTTTCCTGTGTATCTTGGGTACGGTCAGGATGATTGGGTTCAGTTACAGAGTCAGGCATTGAGAAAATGCTGAATGTTAGGACTTATCAAACACTGTTCTAGAGAACTTACATTGAAAGGAAAAGACAGCATTTAGGAAGACAGCTGCATAAAGTTTCAGTATTCTCTACCCAAACTGAGAAATCCATGTATAAAATTAATCCAGGTTTCTAGATGCAAATTCTGTCTTAACGTATGAAAGAGTTTTCTTACCAATACAAATACTATGGGGAAAGCAGAGACTTCTCAAAATTTCATTTTAAATAGAAGGGATAATCATGACATTTTCACATCCTTATAATACTCATGCTGAAAAGTCACTTTAACATTCATCAGAATAGCTTCTGATAGATAAAAAAACCACACAAATAAATATATTTCTAAAGTAAATAAGAAGTCAGTGTGTGC
Source organism: Platysteira castanea (assembly GCA_013397175.1). Lineage (NCBI taxonomy): Eukaryota > Metazoa > Chordata > Aves > Passeriformes > Platysteira > Platysteira castanea. The sequence continues at coordinate 169,319 of VYXC01004913.1, forward strand.
GGAAGCAAGGCCTGTTTCTTGAGAAAAATCATCTGATCTGGAGCACTTGGACTAAACAGTCCAGTGTTTATAAATGTGACTCAGCTGGAGATGGTTTCTGAACTTCTGAAATTTTGAAGAGATTTTTCCTGTATACTCTGGAAGAGCTTCAAAGTACACTCAGCAAGCAAATTTCAAAAATACAATGGGTGTACTTTAGCTGGTGTTCACCTAAAGTTTTACTCCAGTCTAATTGAGTCTGTGGCCAAACCTGATGTCTCTAAGCTAATTTTCATTTGCATATCATCCTTTCCCATTGAGATCCTTGGGAAGATTAAAAGATTTATTTAAATATTGAAATCTGAGTCTTACAAACCTAAACAAGACACATGCTGACTCTGTGAGAGGATGAAATCTGTTTCCAGAGTTGTCTTTTACTTTTCAGTAGAGGACCCATCCATCATGAGAATAAGGAACATAATCCATGATACTGATTTGGAAAGAGAGTTTCTGACAGTTTGTGGTTAATACTTCCTACAAATACATTAGAAGTAAACATTCAACACTGCTAAAATCTAAGTTCATCACTTTAAAATGTCCTCTCCAGCTACTTCTGTATGTCATGTAACATCAGAAAAAACACATATCTAAGAGGAGCATTATTACACCCTGAAAAACTAGACATTCATTATAAATTATCCTTTGAGAGCTGCAACAGGAAATACTTTCCCACCAATTATTCTGACATAATGTAGGATTGGAGTATTTTATTCTATACCACAGTTTATGACATTGCTTTTGACAACACGCAATCTGAACAGTTTTCAGCGCATTATGAACAGCAACTACAATTGGACCAATTTATTATCTTGTTCTCTCCCTGGAGAAGAAGTGTAAATAAGCTACATTGTTTTGCGATGCTTTGTGTTTTAGGTGTAACTCAACATACTCGTAGTTTTCAGTAGAGAAGATAAGATTGAAGAGGCACATTCTGAACTTGAGTCAGAAAGTAGAGTTTTCCAAAGGTCCTTCACAAGGACCATTCTTCTGGCCTTCTGCATACTGTTCAAACAAACTGAGTTTGGGATCCTCCGTCTCAAGCAACAGCAGCTCAGGTGGGGTTTATGGAGATAAGAGAAATATGATATAATGTAGATTTGGTGTTGGGAGCAGATTTTAGAAAATTAACTTAAAATCAAATGGTTTGCTTAATTATGGGCGTACAACAATAAAAATTGAAAAGGATACAAGTACTATATAACTAAACAGAGCATACGGAAAACATGAAAAATATGGTAATATTTTTAGCAATAGATCCTTATCTTAAACACTATTTTGCATTTTGCCTTCTGGCTTAAAATACATAACAAAAAATAAAAGGATTATGAAGAACAATCTAAAATAACTACAAGATAAGACTGTAAAACAAGAGAAACTAGAAACAGTGTAAGTGCTTTGTTCTATTGATGTTACTGAGAATGAGAGACAAATTTCATATCTCCATTATCAGCATCATTATCCAGTGACACCAGGAGGCCAGTGCGCTTGTAGGTACACACATCTGTAGGAAGCGACAGTTTCTACTCTCTTCAGATGCATATTAATGCAACATACTTTGGCTCTGGGGCTCTGTGCCAGAGAACAAATAGTTCAGCAAAGGAAACAAAGAGCTTAGAAGATTTTTTTTAATGGTTAGACATGTACATATATAATAACAATGTGCTGACAGGGAGAGCAACTGCAGGCCTTACTTGGTGATGCTTCACAGCATAAACTGATCACTTGCTAGAGAAATTTCTCTCCTTTATCTATTTTACATAAAGTTCAGGTTCATTATGCTTTGGTTCTAGTATCTGGGGGTTTTTATGACCAGCTATTTATAACAGATTATTAAAAAGTCAGTCTGCATCAATTTTGTTTGGAGGCAGAGGGAATAACCATGTGCATATGTGAAATTTATGTCACTGCATATTTGGAAAAAGAATGTTAGGATAGGATCTTAGGAAAAAGGTCTTCTGTTTCTCCCGTGTATCCTCTAATCCCATTTGAGTTAAATGCTTATGTTTGGATTCCTCCAGGAAACATCTTTCAAGACTTTTCCCTTTCAATTGAATAAATTTCTTCTGCTGGTTTCTTTCTATTAAGTAACTGGAGACAGGTATTTAAACCAGTTGCTGCATAATGAGCCATGAGGAAAGGCAGCAGGTTGGATGGATGCTTACAGAAGTACACTGAGAAGGTATTACCCAGTTCCCAGCTCTTATCTTCCGTAAGCAGAACAGAATGAGGGCAATTTGACTTACTAGCTGGTCTACTGACCTGTGGGAATAAAGGGAATAAAAATGTCACTGTGCGATAAAACAGGCAACACTTGCAAAGCAATAACAGAGTATGCATAATAGCTCAGAAAACATCCTTAGGAAAATAATTAAGTAACTTTATGCTTGTCTTTTTATTAGGAAAAATATAAAGGGAGAGAACCACTAGCAGCTGTGTGGAACAGAGCTAGCTTTTCAGGAAAATACACAGGGCCAGATCTTCCCTCCTACTTCTTCACATGTTTTCTGCTCTTCAGGCCCATGGAAACATGCCAGGAAAAATTAATTGGCAGAGGACCATATTATCTCTTCTGCATAGTTCCCATGTAGTGTCTCAGAGAAAGACCATGCAGCTAGGGAGCTGGCTGAAAAAGCTGCCTGCCTGGGGAAAACTGTCCTTGACTCCCACAGATCCCAGAGGATATGTCAGATTTCAGTGGGGCCTCTCTCTCTTGTTGATCTGAGACAATCTGAAGAATTCTGTCACTGAGATTTCCTTCTATAGATGAAAAGCTGGGGCTCATTTGAGCACTGGGATTTTTCCATGTAGAATGGGGGAAGTTTTGGCCAGGAGGATGAATGCTGTTTTAAGGACAGTTCTCTTAAACCAAGCACTACTGATGGGTCACTGACTAATTACAAGTCTGCAGCTGCCTCAGAAATGTAGAAGAGGATTTGATCCCGAGTAAATGAAACAAGAAGAGTATAAAGTCCTGGCTTGCTCCCACAAAACCTATCCCCTCCCCTACCCTTCATATCTGGAGTTTCCAGGCTCTCGGTACCCAGGAAGGAGGATTGATGTTGTTAAAAGTGGCTGATTCCTTGCTCTAATATATTATGAACATAAAGCTAGGATCCAGCCTGCTGATTTACACGAGAACTATCAACCAGCCAACCTTCATTTCAGTTTCCTATTAAGTACTACACATACTTCTCCTTCATGTCCAGTGGAAAATGCCATGGAGTAAAAAAAAAAAAAAAAAAAACATTCTGGAGTTCACATAGATAAATTACTTAAGATGCCTCTCCAGTTGGGGTCTGCGAGGCATATGGAAGAGTCGCAGCCTCCATGTCCTCAGCCCTTCAGCTCCTCAGGGGATTTCTGCATCCCTTCCATTAAGTGTCACTGGAGCCCTGTCCCCTCCTCCATCATTTCCTGCTCCCTTTGCTCTCCACCGCTCCTGCAGCAGGGCTCAGTAAGAAACTGTTCTGCGTGAGCTCCCTCCCATATGGCCATGCACTAATCCCCCCTCCCACACACAGTCATGCAGAGAGGGAAGAAACTATGGATGTGGAAGAGATGCTTCCTGGAGCAGCAGTGTCTGCTATCCACATTGTGTCAGGCAATTAAAAGGTGCAAAAGAATCCCGCTGACCTGTACTGTCGTTTTCTTCACCATTCTTTGCAACATCTGCAGAGCTTCCAAGTATCCTGAATTTGCAAATAAAGATTTTTTTTTTTTTAGGGGGAGTCTTAGGATTGGGAGGCAGCTTGCAATCATCTTTCCCCCCCACTTACAATGTCAAGGTACTTTACACAGGTTTTTAATTATTAATTTTGCTCCCTTGTCTTTTCTGATTGATCAAAAGAAAAATCAGCTCTGGAACTTACTGAAGAGTGAGAGAAGATAGGAAAAAAACATTGACATTGAGATTTGTGGGAGTTTTTGAAAAAGCTCTGCTCCTGCCTATTTACATTGAAGCTTTTTTTATGTATGCAGAGAAAGGCTGTCAGGAAACATACCATTTGTCAGGTCGGGCTGTCAGCCCAGTGCCCAGCAACTCCCTGTCCCTGCACAGGGATATCCTGGCATTACAGCCACTGTCACATCTCATTGCCTAATGCTCGCCCTGACGCCGGCTCCTGGCTGAGAGCGTGTTCCATCGGGTTCTCACTTGGGAAACACCGAGCGCCGTTCTGTGCCACCCGCCCCGGTGAGCTCACCTAACGACACCGGCAGGAACAGCAGCAGAATGGTTTCTCTAGGTGGCAGATTTACTCTGCTACAGAAGTCACAAGGTGTTAACACGGAGTGTTATGTTAAGCAGAAACTCAGCATCAGTGTAGCACAAACATCCTTGAAATGTCAACAGGCATTTAAAAACTTATTTCTCAAAACCACTTAGTGATTCCTGTGAAAGAAAGCCACAGTCTTCAAACTAGGAAAAAATAACCTCCGAGCACATAAATAAACTCCTTTTGCTTTACCCACATCAGCAGGATGGTAGTGTGATTAGGTGATTAAATGAGGTGAGGAACATTTTGACTCGAGAGGTCCTGGGTAGGAAATCTGAGGTTGCAGCCTCGCCAGTGACAGCCAGTCACCCAAGGGATTTGGGGCCTCAACTGGCTGTCAGGTGCCATTGATTGTCATCTTGCAGGTCACGGCCTCTCCCTCCCAGGGCATTCTGTTCTCCAGAGCCTCTGTTGTAATACAGTGCAATAGGAGGAACAAAACTGAAGATCAGAACCCTGTATTACTAAAACCCTTTAAGAACACATAAGAGACCTTGAGTTGAACTCAGTAAATAGCAGCCAGACCTCAGAGGTCACGAGAAGACTGATTTTGCAGGTGAAGCTCTTTGAAAAAGCCACTGTGTTGTTTTCAGCACAGCTGTGTTCGGGCCTTTTATTCCCAGATCTCAAGCATCTCAGTGAGATTGGTAACTGTGACAAACAGCTAATGCTTTTTCACTTAGGTCAAGAGTTTGGAAATACAGGCTTTAATACAATGCTGAAGAGAGTGATGACTTCAAAGTAAAAAGCATTCTAAGCAAAACAGAGGTGAGTGACTGCCTCTTTCACTGAACATAAACTACAGAAATATACTCTAAGCTTGTGGATTTTATGCATACATACAACTCAGTGCGAGTACATCTTTAATTGACTACACACTTCTATGGGAGAGAAAAATACAGAACCTTTCTGATGTGCCTTGGGAACAGTATCAGGAGTGATCAGGACATGAAGCATCTCTAACCAAATCTGCACATTAGAGCAGAAGACTGTCTGAAATAAGTTCTTCCAAGTGGGACAGGGAAAACAACATAATTTTTAGGAAGTTACAATCTTTGGAATCTTAATTTAAAGGAATATTCCTTCCCCTTAACCCTTTTGGAAATTACCCAAACAATTTTCTCAATAAGTTGTCTTTAATACAATTATTCTGATGAATACCCTTTGCACAAAAGGATTTCCCATGAGAAAATTGCTGGTGATAATTGTAACTTTTGTGTTATTCAATACAGTAAAATAAGACAGTCGGTGAAGGTGGTTTAATCTTATCCATTTCATTTAAGTTTGGAACTAGGCACTTGCCTAGTTATGCACCTGCACATAAGTAGCAGTTGATGATCTGGATTGTGGCACTTCTGGAAGACATGTGGACATACACAGCCCTATTTGCAGGTCACTCTCTAAGCCACGACCAACAGGGTATTTTTTATAATTTTCATTTTCAACTAGGGATTTCATGGTACAAATAAGGGAGGCAGACACATTTGAAACACTCAAATGGAAGAATTATCCATGACAATGTATAACATTTGCCAGAAAATAAATGCGAATAGTTCTTGAACTCCAAACAACAAAACTGTCTTGCAGATCATGCATCATTGTGCTAACTCAATTCAATTTCCAATAAATGTTGATAGTTTTTGAGCTTGTTAAAGAGACCACCAAATTTAGAGTGTCTGCAGTCTGATGCAACTGCATTTCACTGGGCAACCCATCAAGCTGTCCCTTCAGTGTCACTCTCCTCTCTGCTCAGAGGAGCAGGCTGGGCATCGAGGAGGAATTTTCCACCTCAGAACCCTCTGGCATTGCAGAGCCTTGCTGCTGAGCAAAATCTGAGCACGCCAAATCCAGCAGCAGCTCAGTGTTCTTGTCTAGACACCCATGACCCAGCCCTGCCATGCTGTCCCATCTATCCCCACACAACAGACAGGCCTCTCTCAATGATTACTTGATTCCTCATGTCCCAGACAGCAGATGGGACCCAAGGAGCAAATTAAAGTTGTTTTAGCTGCAGTGTCCCCAGGGCATCTGCAGAATGCAACAGTGCTCCAGCCATGCCCTTTTCCCTCCCAGCCCTTTCCTGTCTTGGAGAAATGAGGGTAATTCCCAGCTGTCTACACAGCTGTACCCTTTCTAGAGCTCCCCCGACACCTGGGAAATCCTTCTGCAGCCCAACAGCTTTACAACTGCTTGGCTTTACCCTGTGTTACTCGAGGGTGGCGGGGCAGGATCACTGCTGCCAAGCTCTGCTTCCCACATGGCACCTTTGCACGTGGGTGCAGTGGAAGTGAAAACACCGACACCAGCTGCAAAGGAATCACAGCTGGGATGTCTGCCATGGTCTGGGCAGCAGCCTCTGCTCCGGGCTGGCAGGGGAACAACAGCCCAGGCCTGCACTAAAATGATGGGCTGGTGTGCAAGAGCTCCAACACAGCTTTATTCCCAAGGTGTAAACACCGAGCTTTGGAGGTGCGGCCGGGCTCCCAGGCAGGCCCAGACCTGTCCTGGGCTGAGCAAAAAGCACCTGGCAACCCCTGGCTTCTTGTTCTAATGTTACCAAAAGAAAGGAGATAGTACCTGACTTCGATGGCTTTTGCAGCTTTTGTTACATGAAGTTACGAAATTTTCCAACATTTTCATGAAATGGTCAGGAAGGAATATGAATATTCTGAAGTCATACAACAGTAAAGACCCATACTCATTGCAGCTTTGCCACAGAAGCTCACAACCAATCTTTGGCCCTTGCCTGCTCTGATTGCTAACACAGCCAACAGTTCAAATTTGGAAGGAATTTGCTGCTGGTTTTCTCTTCCAGACTCTGAGCCCCCATGGGTTACTGTGCTTCATCTGGCTCACGTTTCACAGACAACTGACTCCTAAGGATTTCCAAGGATCCACTCAGTTCTTGAAGAATCCACACAGCTGGGACTACACCGTGTTTAACTTGGAGGGAAGGGCAGAGTAGATTTTATATTATGTGGGTCACTCCTTTGAGTTTTCCAGTTTGGTTTAATCCAAAGATTTCAGTGCTTATTTACAGAGAAAAGTACAACCAGGAATAATAGTAAGAAGTTCCTTTATCTCATTTCTCCTGTATTTTTAAATCCAAATAAAAGCTTCACAAAGTTCTGATTCACATAGCTGGAACCTATAAAACCAGACAAACATCAAAGCACCTCTAAATTTAATGCAAAAGTGGAGTTCCCTCGAGTTTCATCCATGACAGCTTGGCCCAAAATCATGATGGGTGGTGGGCCTTGTGGCTTCTGACAGCAGCAGTCTCTCTTAGAAGCACAAAGTATTTCTTAATTGCATACTCTTTTAAAAAAATAAAATATGAACGTTTTAAACAAAAGATAGATGAAACAAACCAACAAAAGGAAGCAGAATCACAACACAGTAAGATTAGACCTTCAGATGACCTGAAAGCTGCATGGTAATACAAGGGCTTTAACCCAGCTGTATGGTATTAGCCCCTTTCTAGCTCTGCTATGCAGCTGCAGTTACAAATAGCCTTAGAGGGTGTGCTGATGCTCAAGGAAAAAACGGGATTTTTGAGTCACAAAAAAAGGATATTTGCTTGGCTAGTTCTGTATTTGCCATGAACTCTAATCTGGACCCGTTGCTTACAGGAGATAAAAATTAATTACAGATAAAAGCTGCATACCCCAAAAAAGTCTCTGTTTCTACAGAGAAATTATCAGTTCACCAATGTGAAGTCAACAATTTGTCTTAGTTATTTGCTGGATTTTTAAAATTTTAAAACACGTGAACAGAGCATGTTTGTTTATCTAACAGGAGGTACTGCCAGCAGTCACCACCTCAATGTCTAAACTGCCAGCTGCATGCTGTTTATGGGACAGAGAGAAGTCTGACACCTCGAAAATATCACAGAACAGAATTTGATAAAATGGTTATCTGAAAGTAATGAGACTTTAAAACGGATAATTTTCTCATCCACTTTCCTCAATTATAGAAGGCATTGTGCAAATTTAAACACATACCTTCATGTTCCTTACACATTCATATCTTACAAGTATTCACTTTTTCACCTTTCTTAGCGAACAGGTTAAAGTTGCCAGGAATGTTCAAAGTACCACGTACAATGTCACATTTCCTGTTGGCTCTGATCCTGCCACAGACAGAAATCAGGAGAAACTGCTGCTGCGGTGGCCAGCTGGACAATCAAAAAGATCTGATGGGAACCAGGAGAAATACAGTGTACCTGGCTAAAAACACATACCAGTGCATGAAGGCAGAACGTAAGGGTACCTAAACAGAGGGAAAAGGGTTTTTTTGCAATGGAAATCACAAAAACTCGTCACACGTGGAAAAGGAGCAGTACAAGGGGTTCTGTGTCACGTAACAGTATGGTTAGCAATGTGCAGTAATGCACTGCAGTCACTACAAATTGGAAAGGAATTTAAGACCAAAACAAATACATTCCGACTGTGCTCTATTTATGGTAAAAAACATTTTTTCCTGGGTATCCTAAAACGTTTACAAATTAAAAGAATAAAAAAAGAGAAATCTTTATAACCATGTAAATAAACAAACAGAAATTAACTGAAATCTGACATGCAGCTACAGCAATGCAACGTGAAGTAATTGTATCAAGAGTAAAAAAATATGACCGGGGGTCTACTTTAAAACAAAAGAAACCCTAATACTCTTTGAAATGTGAGCACGTGGCAAGCCACGCTCCCAGGAGCAGATGTAACTCCCCAGGATTTGTAAGGGCAGAACAAACAGTCCCATATGTGCTCAGGTTAAAAGCACTCCCCAGATAAAGATGATCAAATTGGTATACAAACCTGCCTGCAGAAGAGGAGGCACAAGATAATCCGAAGGAATTTGATTAAGTGCTTAAGAGCCTATAATGAATTCAGGAAGTAAAACACCACATTATTACAGGTACCAGTGTGTTTATGTATTATGTAAACACTGAAAGTTAACCTAAGCACTAAGGTTGACCAAATGCTAAAGTGAGATGTTATTAAGAAAATACTGATATCACCCAGATGAATTAATAGTTTGGTTCCTGTAATAAAACATACAAATAATGTTCATAGTTCCACTGCAATAAAGCCAGCCAATACTGGGTGTTACTTCACAAGGCCAGGTGGGAATACTGGTATTTCTGGATAAAGAGTAATTCCGGTAAATCCTTCTCGACAGAGAACCTGTAAAAGGTGCACTCACAACTCACTTTCTAGAAACTTTTAAAAAGTCATCTCAGAATCATAAATTTTAAACAAAAATCACTGAAATAACAGTATGGTTTAAAAAAGAAGAAAGCAACCCTAAGATCTCTATCACTGTAAACACATGTGCTGGGACCCATCCAGCAGGAATCCTGCCCACCAGCTTTATGTAAAACTGAGGTTTCTAGAATGTAGAACACTTCCTGCTGCTCAGAACTGAGGCTGCAGAAGAACGTATCAGCTGTGGAAATACAGCAGCTTTTAATGCCTTATATTTGCCCGTAAAAACCCCAAAGCTGCAGGGAAAAAAAGGGGGGGTTTTTAGAAATATGACTCAATACTATTGTATCTTTCTGAAACACGAAGTGACACGACAAACTCAAGCATGACATAAAGTGACTCAAGCTTATCAGTGCTGGGGAAAGTAACTCCTGATGCAATTATGGATTGCACTGGTTTCGGTGATGGGATAGAGGGCAAACCCTCTGTAATGTGTTCTTTTACCCCAGGAAAGCTGTGCCCTGGCCTAGAAAGGAGAGATGATAGGACTTGGCCTACCTTCTAAGCCTGCTCTGTCTCCACACTTCATTTGCATTTGAGCTCTCTAGTTACAGTCACTGTGCCATCCTTTTTTACTTTAGGAGTAAAAACTTACTACATGAATACCACTCCCAACACCAGCCATGTTTGGAGAAATATTCACCCCGCACGCACCTAAATACATAGAAACTTCACATTGCTGAGGTGGTGTGGGATTGAAAAAAGAAAAGTGACTTGTCAACACATTAAAAACAAATCCAGCTGATCAGAAGATGAGTCTACTGTGTCCTGTAAGGTGCTCCCAACTACATTTCCAGAGATGGATGTGCTGCTCGTGCAGACATGAGTGCAGTGTGGGGAAAGCATGTGGCTTCTGTTTTGGTAATAAGTGGTTTGGTAATACATGGTTTGACCACAACAGCCCCACTGGCCACAAAGCACTAAAGGAACAGTTGCAAAGGTCCTCAAGCTACCCAGGACAAAAAATAGCACATAAGGCAGAGCAATTAATTGGCTGCTATATCCACATTGTACTGCTGTTTACTAGAAAATAAATTGAGTAGTGTGGCTTAAGCCTGTTTAATTTGAAAAGTGGTCTTTCCTTAGCTAGAATTATAGTGATATATTTTTACAAATTGAAGTTTTGCTTTTTAACATGATCACACTTGAGAGAGGCCCGGTGTCACAACTCAGCTTCACATTTTAAATACTGCCCTTAGAAATAAACCATAGAAATGCTCTGTTGAAAGCAATTTTAAATACCCACGAGCCACACTGCCTGCCTGAAGGGAGGTGAGGGAATTAAAAACTGAAAGAGAGAACTATTTCAGAACTAATAAAAGCTGCAGCAGAATGGACAGCATAGAGCACAGCACTCCAACCCTTTTCAGATCTGTATCTGTCCCAGCCTGTACAACTGTGTACCAGCCCAAGCTCTCTGCAGCACTACCATACTCTTGTTGTATCACAGAGAGGGGAGTACGGAAATATTGCTCCCATATTTTCTTATTCAGATAAATAAATTTTCAGAAATAGTGTTTTAAGATGCCGGCTTGGTAAAATGACTCAGAAATGACAGCAATCCGTGGTAGAACACAGCCCTGTGGAACTACAAACCCTCTGAGCCAAAAGGAGAAAATGAAGATGACCCTTGAAATCCCCACAGAGAGGGTGCCAGCACAGGAGCACACAGACAACTCCTGTGAGTGCTTGGGGAGATCATCAGCAACCTGTCAGGCCTGGAGCAATCCTGTGTGAGAAACCTCATCAGTTACGGGCACCTACTTGTGCTATAGAGCCAGGAGAGAAAGCATTTTCTTCTTGCTAAAAATATTTCCTTCCCCTCGTCAAAATGACAAAAGTATAACTGTGCCTGACCTATTTTTCATCCTTATTCATTCTGTGGAAATCCTGCAAAATTGACACCTAATTTTCAGGTGCTGTTGCTTAGCTTCCTAAATTATTAATGAGTGTAATAATTATCCCTTTTCATCATCACCTGGGACAAGGAATAGATGCAAAGATTACAATCACATCACCACCCTCACATCTGAGCCTTTTACAGTATCAGAAGATCCCTCCACCAGTTTCAATCCATAAATGCAATGTTACACTTGCATTTGATACCGTGGCCTAATGATACATTATGTTGGTCTACTGTAATTATAACAATAGCTACCCAGGGTAGAGCACAAAAAGTACAGGGGAAATAGGGACCAAACCCAGGGATGTCTCACTCCTTTCCTGCATTCAAGAGCGGTGCCAGCTGGGGACAAAAGCCTTCAGGGGCAGGGGAGCACCGTGTGTGCTCACACTGTGACATGGGTTTACACGGAGGAAGTGAGGAGGAGAGGGCAGATGGGACTGGTAATGGGGTCTGACAGGGAGCTACTGGCTGACAGGAAATCTTCAGACATCTTGAAAATATCCAGAAGTATTTCAAAAGTGAAAATAAGGGGTATTTCCATGCCACAGTATTTCCACAGCTGTATCTGTACTAGCAGAGCTGTGTCAGCTCCCATCAGAACGTGGCCAGCAGGAAGAGCTTTTCTGCTGGATTAGCTGTCCAGTCTCCCGAGGCCTATGACAGCCAGCCTCATCCAGCACTTCTGGCTCAGCTGACTCAAGATGTTCTGCTTCACAGGTGTCCATCAGCACCTGCCAGCTGGGAGCTACCCCCAGAAATCTGAGCACTCTCATACTTTGGACAAAGCTGGATGAGTGAGCTGTAACCACTTTCATCAGCATTTTAAATCTCACCTGGGGTGGGCCAGGGCACAGTCTCTGCTGCTGGCACAAGAGCAGAACAAGGTCTTCACTGGTCACAGCTGTTTGCAATAGCAGTGTCTTCCGTGGTCACACCTGTTGGCGACGTGTCTTTTCATGGCCTGAACAAAACTGAGGTAACAAAAGCATACCTGGTCACCAGCGATACATCTACACCTGTACCTTTCCCTGGCACAGCTGACCCTCACAGGACTGGAGCTTGGAGCCACAGTCCCAGCTGGACTCTGCTCTACCCCCAGGAGCTGGTTTTGCTCTCAAGGCTGTAGGTATGGAGATGTTCAGGCACCATACCTAAATTCAACAGGGATCATGAAATGAAGCTCCCGACCACCAGGATACAGGCTTTGGGAAGCTGCTCGTCAAGGAGGTGCATGAAACAGAGCCAGAGCCACCTCGGCTGGGCATCGGCCACCCTCCAGGACAGGGGCAGTGAGGACGGGCAAGGCAGAGGGCTCTTAAATAGTCCCCAACACGTGGCCAGCCGTCAGGAGACCAGGCTGTGCCCCGAGCCAGCTGTGGGAAAAGGGCAGTTGAGGAATCCGTGAGATAAGGGGAGTCTGGTTGCAGGTGGAAAACAGGGAACTGGAGCCCAACTAAGCAGGACGGGACAAAGAACAAATAATGAGCACCGAGTGATCTGAACGACCGCGTTCGCCCTCCCGCTGCCCTGCCCATCTGCTTGGAAATTGTTTTCAAAACAAGTCCTATTTTCCCTACGCCTGTCCTGATCCAAGCTCCCATCTTGCCCTTTATAGATTCGGTGCTGTCACTCAAAACCATTTCGAGCAGAAAAGCCGAACTGAGAAACAAAGAAAACTTATTGTTTAACATACACATTCTTCACCCCGATAAGTTCCTCTCAGCTGTGTTTTCCCTTCACTTATTCAGGTCAGAGCCTTTATTACAGGCACTCAGACAACGATGATTTCACATGACCGACTGTGCTACAAATTCATCACAAGTCCTGGCTGTGTCTGACATGGAGATCCAAACAAGTGCACCGTGTTGGAGCACCCTCACCCCCCGAAATGCACTCACTGACCTCCCCGGGCAGCGCAACGAGGTCACCGGGATAATGAGCGCTCCAAAGGGCTGCGAACAGCCCGGGCCGCCGTTCTGCTCCACCAACGCCAACTTACCAAAGGAGCCGCACCAACTAAAAGGGCTTCAGCTCCACCCTGTGGTCATGAGGAGCTTCCCAAACCATTCCTCTGCCCCTGCTCTGGACCAGGAACACCATACTGCAGTTTTAAACTGAAGCACTGGAGACCTCTGCATGGGCACTACTGTCTTACGGCTTGAGCTGTTCCAGGCCAGAGTGGCGTTTCCTTCGTGGCCGGTGCCTTTATAAACTGGGGATTAATCGTTACTCTGAGATTATATGCACCAGCCATCACCATGCTCTTCAGGATTTGCAAATTTTGAACATTTCACTCACCATCTTCCAAATAACCATCTGGCTGGGCCTAGCACCACGACCTCATCTCTCTCTGCGGTGATTTTGGGAGCGATTAGGATGTAAAACTTCTCTTTTCTAACTCCTGTTCCTGCCTTTTAACCACTCTTCATATTTCTCTGATGAGGCACTGCTTGCTGATGTAACCCTTGCAAATTACTTTTAGAATGGGGATGCTTTTAAGGAAACTTTTCCTTGCTCAAGTTTTCGAGAAGGGAACATGTCTCTAAATGAAGTTGCAATTTTAATGACAGGAACCTCGAGAAATTCAAAGCCAGCTCCAGCTCTGTTGGTTGGCCAATAATAAAATAGTTCATGTCTGACCTAATTAATGCTCAAATACACATCAGCAGCTCTCAGGCTCTAAGGCACAAATTTATGACAAGTGAGGTTCAGGCAAATACCACCTCTTCACCCACCACAAAACCCCCTCAGTATCCCCATCATGCAGTATTCTTTGGGGTGGCACTGAAATGCCTCTTTGTGACTCTGGGTTCTGGATTAGACAGACTTATGTCCTGTGTAAAATGTTAGAGCCCTTTATTCTATTTCTCATCACTGCCCTGGTCTTTCCAACCTGCCCCAGGTGCTCTTTCTCAACTTTTCAGAAGGTGTGTCACATTTTTACCTCTTTATTACCCCCATATCAGTATCTTTACTGTGGTTCTATTTACATTTCAAAGCGTTGAGACTGTAGCATTTGTCTGTGAGTTTTGAGATCCTAATTAGATGCAGTGCCTCATTTTTAGCTAAATACTCAAAAACATATGCAAAAGCTGAAATATATTTTAACCAATGTGTGCTGCATGTAAGCAAATCTGTGGGGTTTTTCCAGTCTGAAAAGCTTCCAAACCTATTCACTTCAAGCATTCCCTAGTGTGTTCTCTCTCACCTACGTAGAGAGGCCCATATTTATTTTCATTTTAATAATATTTTCACCACAAAACTGGTTTGATATGTTTAGCTATCAAACTATATCACATTCATCAATTAAGGCTTGAAAATGATACACAAACAACATGAAAAACCACAGCCATCCTTTCTTCCCCCACGCAAAATCTAACTTGCAAAACCAGAATTTCACAGCATTTTATAGCAGCTATTTAATTTTTCAGCTCATCCCAGATAAAGCTAGTTTTATCTGCAGCAACAACTTGTACAATGCATAGAGCAGAGCACTACTATGGTTTCACTTGCAGGAGAGAAGGAGGTAGCCAATGCATGGAGGCTCTAGCACACACCTACCACTGCCAGCCTGGGAGGTGGGAGGAAGGTGAAGAAAAGGTGCTTGCTTCTGCTACCAGAGGCAGAACTGCCTCCATATGAATGCAGCACGCATTCTATCATCAAACCCCTCAAAATCTGACCCCTTGTTAGCACAAATGCAGTGCCAAGGGAGTCTGTGAACTCTGCTTTGAAATAACCCTCCCTCCATCTGTGCCCATCTCCCTACCTTTTGGCTAATGCTGTTGGTGGTTTAGGAGGTTCTTGTCAACTGAAAGTATTTTTACAGTGCATGAGTTTTATTTCTATGGAAGGTGGGGTTTTTTCCCCAGGTTGTGTAGCGAAAACAAAACATGTAAGAGACATGACAAGCAAATTTCTAAGAAAAAAGGTTCTCTTTACAGCCAGAGCAGTTATTATTTCAGTCTTCCCTTTGCTATGTCATATAGCAAAGCCAGAAGATAAATATTTTGGGGTTTGCCATTTAGTCACTAGCACCAGCACCTTGTTTCTGGCCTTTCATTAAATCTTTGGCCAAATATAGCCTGATGACACAGCTCCAAATATTGCTTTAGCACTCAAGGGAGTTTTCAGGGAGAAAAACCCATTTCAGAGTCCTTCACCTTCCAAAAGACCACCACACCCACAGTTCATATTTTAACAAAGTTCTATCAGGTAGATTAAACCCTGGATAGAAACAAGCATCCAGCTGCCAAGCATCTAACTGTTAGACCACAACAAATGAGAAAAAAATCTCTGGCTTCTACCAAAATCATGAGCTGAAGGGCAGAAATGCTTTGATATTTTTATGAAACATTAACCTTCAAACGCAATTACCACAGGCACTGAGATTGCACCTGAAGGCTGCACTGTTGGGGAGAATTGCTGTAGAAGTGGCCTGCAGGGCAGGAACGTGGCAGGTAAACACAAGGAATGTCTGCACAGAGATAATGGGATATGGGGCAGCAGGAAGAGCGTAGCTTTAGGGGATGGAAGTGCTGCCACTGACACTTTCCACATGCCAGCAGAGGTGATGGTGACTTGGATGACATTGCATGAAGAGTAATCTTTGGAAACAGACACTCTGAAGCATAAAGCTGATCTGGGGAGCAGGAAACCAACACTGTCCCTGCTAAAACCTTTAATGCTGAAACCATTTCAGTAGCAGAAGAAAAGACTTGAGCTAGATTTACTCTGAACAGTTCTACATCTACATTCTACCTTGAGAACAGAGATAAAAGGAGCAGGTATTTCAGTCTTTGCAAGATTTCCATCCTTATTTTGCAGATCCATGAGTTAAGGAAGAGACCTAAGCATCCAAAATCTTGTGCAGCTACATGATCCTTATCTCCTGCCTGCATTACCTGGTGTCTGCAAAGCACAGTGACTGAGACTGTGTGCTGTGTTCTGAAATTACAGTGTGGGGAGAACAAGACAGGACTGAAAATCAGGGTTTTTTTTATTTCTGGACCACTGCACTACGGAGTGCCCTTCATAATGCTGGTGCACTTAGATGTGTATCAGGACAGTATCTAGCCCAGAGTGATTTCTTCTTCAAGCATCTGGGGTAGACTGATCTATTTAAATTCCCTGCACTTCACTGCTCAGCCTGACCTTTAAAATCAGCTCAAAAGCATTCAGAAGGTGTATGCAAATATAAAAGATGTAATTGTTAGAGCTCGTGTTTCAGAGAATGCAAATAAGAGTGGCATGGAAGGGGGTCAGGCCTGTTTGAGGTGTGATTTGCAGAAGCAATTGTTGTGGAAGATCCCAGCGTCAGCAGGCACAGGAGAAATGATACACGGCAAGTTCTGAACGGCAGCAATTTCCAAGTTCTTCTTGGCCTTCCAATTTTTTCTCCCTGGGATCAGCTTTAGGGGGTGTGCCAGGGATTAAGGGCCCTGGCTTGCACCACTTACGTTGTGTCCTGGACCGGGTTTCTGCCACCATAAACCAGAAGCAATGGGTTGGCCAAAGCATTTAGTGTTTCAGAGAGAACATCACCAAAACAGCTTCTCTGATACTCCACTGAACCAAACAGAAAGGATTTTGCTCCCGACAGCCACAGCTGTGTGTCCCAGGAATAGCGCAGGGATAGCGCAGTATCCCTTTGGATTTGCTCACGTCATCTGACAAATCTGCCTGCTCTGATGACTGTGATAAATTTGTGCTCTAAACCACTAATGCTGCAGTCGGAGCTGAGCTCGGGGGATTTTACAGCACTATTCCTGTCTGCCTCCAGCTCCGCAGGGGGCTCGTCTGGCTCCAGACCCGGGAGAGAGGCACCAGCGGGAAGCACAGGGAAGGGACATGTCTTACCTAATTTCTTGCTCCACAATTCACAGCATACAATCCATACAATCCTGAGTTTTGCTTCTCTGTTGATTTTCTGCTCCTGGCAAACTGGGTGCCTGAGGAGGGAGCAAATACACCAAATTCCACGGAGGAAGTCGTCAGCTGTGTTGTAGCTCAGCATGAAGCCAAGGTAAGCCCCACAAAGCCTCTGCTAGGAACATGGTATTAAAATCCTCACATGCAGATAAACTTCCTTCATTCAGGGCTAGATCTGTCCCACTTGCCTAGCACACATTTTGGATGGAGCCACAAAGGCCAGTCCTCACAGGATCCTTCCCTCTTGGAATAACACACTGAAATATGCAAACCCTCCAAAATGTTGCCTGAGATGTCACAAAAGCTGAGTCTCTTTTTTAGCCCTGTTTCCAGTGAGCAAAACATCCAGCCCATGTAACAATAGTTCATTCTCCTCAGGATTTCTGTTGACAAAGGAGAAATTAAAATCCCTGATATGTGTAACAGACTTCTATACCTGCAAAGGAGATGCAAATTGGGTAGTGCTCCCTGGCTCTGGTATGGTTCGTGCAGCTGCGTGTGGAACCGCCTTTCTGTGCCTGCTGTCTGTCTGGCTGAGAGGCCAGGTGGGATTCCCTCATGCATTTCTGTACAGTNCTGGGTAGTGCTCCCATGGCTCTGGTATGGTTTGCCCTCATGCATTTCTGTACAGTGAATCATTAATTACTACATCCAAACCCAGTCACTGTATTATTACTACATGTACTTGTATTCTACCTGTCTGTACTTTCAGTACTTCCCTTCCTTTTCCCCCACCTGAACCCTGTTTTTATTCCAGCCCATTTAGTTAGTTTTCCAGGATACTCTGGTCCTTACATGTTTGAAGATAGCTCCCAAATTTGCATCTTCCACAACCTTGTTAGCACATCCATGCTGTTTATCTTTAGGTCAAAACAAATCAAGGTCTTGGAACTGCAGTTCATGACAATTTACTGCCTTCCTTTCCAGATAGATTCTTACCTTCCAGTCTGGCAGCAATCTTCTGACCTCCACTTAAAGCAACAGCTTTCCATGTGTTATCCAGTATCTGTCCAAAGCTGAGGTAGCAAGGTCTCCTGCATATCCCTCATGGGGAATGCTCCCAACTCCCAAACAGGAGATATCCCCTATTACCACCCCTTGGTCACAGAAACATGAGGTTCTTTACTCACAGTCTCAACACTTGATCTTTTTTGTTGGGTTGAAAATTTGCCATGGGAGAGTAGCTTCCATGGTGAAGAACATTCAGAAATACAAATGTGGAGGCTACAGACACAAATATTGTCACCTCTTCAAGAGTTAAGATCTGATTCCTTGAGAGCCCAGGTTCAGAGTGACTGGGCATTCCCAGAGTGACAGCATTCCGTGGTGGCTGCCTGACAGCCCAAGAGAGCTCCTTCACCACGGTTCCTACCAGCCACCTTCTCTACACCAGGCCCTGCTGCTGAGATGGGCTTTCCTGCTCTCTGTGAGCACAGGGATTGAAGTGGCCTTTAATCCTCATGGTTTTCCAGCTCATCCCCATGGACACAAGCAAAGCCTGTGATTATTGCTGTGTGTTTACTCCTCATGTCAGGCTTTTTATTTACATCAGTGCATCACTGCACAGCTATTAATCATTAGCTCACTTTTCCTAATGAATATCACTTCTGTAAGAGAAATACTGCAGCCCAGCCCTGTGGGTAGGAAGGAGAGATTTGTTGTTTAACTGGGCAGCATCTGCTTTGTCCTGCTTTTTATGTTCCTAGTACTTCAGTGGGACACAAATTAGAGGGCAGCATGTGTGAGAAGTCTCCGTGGACATTGTCACAGCAACAGATTTTGATGTGGTCTCAGAGAGGACTGGAGTTAGCAGGGATGGCCCAAGGCTTTCAGGAAAGATGAGCATTCTACTGACAGCAGTTCCAAGTGGATTGAATTGCAAATGTTACCCCTGAACCAGTTTGCTGATAAGGCTTGTAGCTCTCCCAGCATCTGCACAAGTGTATTTGCCCAAGATACTCCACATACTTGTTTTTCCTGCTGATAAGGGAGCAGTGGTTAAGGAAACACTTGTAGCAATGAGTGTGTTCATGTCATGCCTGCGTAGGAATCGTTTATCAAATTCATTCCAGACTCACTCCAGTAGAGGCCCCTCCGATAGCTGTGACCCTTAGAAGCCAAACAGTACAGCAGGAATGTGAGAAATGAGGAAAAACTGGGCACCAGTGTGGTATGTACTCACCCACCACTCACACAGCTATTAAAGAGACTAAAATGAAATTAAAAACTTGAGGTTCCCTGGGGAGCCCTGGCAATGAAAGCACCAATCTCCACATGAGGAACTACTGGTAGGTTGAAATAACAATGCCAAAACTTCTGACTTGTTGCGGTGCGCGTTTTTCAGTTTTTGTACGTTTTATAGGTTCTTTGTATAATGGTTTACCCCCCACCCCCCTTCATGGATTAAAGTGGTATCCCCTTCTCCCCCTCTCCCCTCCCACCTCCCTAATAAAGTCACGTCCTACCCCTCTGCACCTGCC
>VYXC01004913.1:189249-316907 GCA_013397175.1 Platysteira castanea
CATCGCTCTGCACCTGCCTGCGCCCCTTGGCTCATCGGGCAAGGGTGGGCAAAGGACATACGGCTTGTCCTAATCCTTCGCTATTTCTGGAGCTAGCCGGGGGCATTGCCGTGGGTGGCAATTCGCGGGACAGCCAGCACTGACTCACTGCATTTTCTCTTTTCCCACGGGGAAGGCAGCCAGCCTGTCACAAACTGGGCTGGGGCCAGCTCTAAGTTAAGCAGATTCCAGGTAGTTGGGCTCCTCCAGGTTCTCTATTAGCTGATAAAAGACCTTTGGGCCACCACCCTGATGAGCCCACCAGGATGGTCTTTTTATGATGATGAACATCTCACCTTCAAATCCCTGATCAAAGTCAACTGCAAATGTTGTACCAGAAGGTATAAAAACTTAATTGTCACCATAAAATTTTCAAGCTATTTAATTGCATCCTGCTTTGTGTCTGGGGGCAGGAGGGGGGTCAGCAGCCAAAGTACCGGCACTGATGCTCCAAGGACTGTGGGACAACAACCCCCCTTTTAGCTCATGCCAAGTAGTGCAGTGAACACATCTGGAGCAAAAACTGCTCTTACTGTCTAGGGCTGGGGAGAAGCCAGGTTAGTATTTACTGCCCCAGCCTGGAAGGGCATCCATTGCTGGGGAGCATGAGCATGAGACCAGGCCTGCCCCAGAGAGAGAATGAATCTGCACCAGCACAGTCCTACACCTGGGCAAACTGCAGGAAAGGTGTGAATCCAGGAAAGCTGCACAGAGCCAAATCACCAGGGAGACACCTGCCCAAATCTTCCCATCCAGAACCAGCCAAATATTTGGATCCTAAAATCATCCTGAAATCAGATGCCTGTGTATTTTTGACCCAAGGACTACCCAAGCTGCTTCCTGAGGACGAATGTGCCAAAGCAGCTCATTCCTGACCCGCAGCATTGCAGCCATTCCTGCCCTGGGCTGAGGGCAGGGCAGCAGCTGCGCTCCCCACCAGAGCTGGGGGACAGGACCCACCCAGCTCCTCGGAGGAGTGGAGTGGCTGCAATCTGCACTCAGGGGCCCAGCAGCTAAGGGCTAATGAGGTCATTTTAGTAGTTTTGTAAGGCACTTGAAAAGCCACCTGTGCCGGTGAAAGCACAATAAAGGACACGCTCACACCTGCTAGGTTCAGCAGAAAGGAGGGAAAAGAGAGACTTTATTTACACTTCTGATGCTTTATAGGATTCTCAATTCCACAAGGGATTGGAGGACATGTCACTTCCTCCTCAATTCCACTGGAGAAAAAGGAGGAGCATCAAACTTTCTCTTATCACAAAAGGAATGAAAACCAGAAAAGATGGTTAAATAAACATCGGCTATTATTTACATGAAACTGTGTGAAAATTCTCTGACTCCAAGGTTAAAACAGAAGGCTTAGCAAAAAACAGGACAACAGCCACCATCAGCACTGTTGACAGTAAATGGTTGTTTTTCCCCAGGATTTCTGATCTCTGGGATAACCACTGCTGCTGGCTGTGGACTCCCTGGGTGCCCATGAGAACACTGAGCCTCTGTCCCTGGCCAGGGCAGGAGCAGCTCTGCATCCAAGTGGGAGCAGTAACCGGGGATACGATGCCAACTCTCCAGAGCACATCATCACAGCAAACACCCTCAGGAAAACCCCCCAGCAGCCGTGGGCAGAGCTCTCACAACACCTCGTGAGCCATGAGTGAGCAGAGCATGGCTGTGGTGAGCTGCGAGTGGGAGCGAGGACACGGCCTCCTTCGGCCTTCCCATCCTTCCCTTCAGGCACACGGCTCATTCCAGCAGCACAGTTGTCAGGTCAGCAGCTGGGGCAGATGGACTTGCCATTTTAAGATCCCTGTTTTCCCAAAGCAACAATCTGGAATCTGCCCACAGGGAGAGTGTTTCTTACAAAAAAAAGCAAAACCAAATCAAAAACAAAACACCCCAACACGAAACAGAGCAAAACAAAACAAAACCCAAACAAAGAATCCCAACAAAAACCTATGACAAAAAATATGTAACTGAGGGAGCAATAATCTCTGCCCTTCAGTTAACCCCAGAGGAGATGGTAAGTATTTTATCTACTTTTTTAGCCTTACTGGTTGCTGCAGCAATGACTTTCTAAATGCTCCTCAGTAGAGTCCAGATCCTGGCATGACAGGGAGCTGCCACTCAGTTTCCCAAAGAATGAGAAAAATCTGAAAGGCTCTACTTCATCCCAGTTATGACAGTCTCTATCAGGTTCAAGTTCTTCAGGCGTTCCTGATCCTAATAACCATCCAACGATATAAACCAAATTTTTGCAGTACCTTCTGGTACTGAGGAAAAGGGAAGTCAGTCCTCCACTTTCATTGCCTTCCCACCAGGGAAGTCCTGAGTCCTGGAAAAAGTCCTTTGAAAGTGCTGAGGGAACCAGTGCACACAGAGGTGTCACTCAGGAACAAAGCTTTGAACTGTGAGACACAGGCTATAGATCCACACCTGAGGTCCAGGGAAAAGGGACATGTTCTAGGTACAAGCCCAAGGGCAAGGCCCCATGTCCAAAGGGGATGTGTGCTGCCAGGTAAGTTCTCTGACTGGTAAGAACTGACATCCACCCAGCATCTTTTCAGAGCCTTCAGAGAGCTGTTTTTTACTGGCCATTCCTAGTTAGAGTCCCTGGTAAGGGCAGCTCCTCCTTTCAGAGGCACTGCTGGCTCTGCAGCAGCATGTTCTGCACAGCTGTGGAATGCTCGGGGTGTCACAGCCCTGCTGCCTTGGCCTCTGAGGAGAGAAGGGCAAATGCACAGAACAGCCCCATGGACAGTAACAATGCACAGTGGAGTTTCAGGTGGGGTCCAGCACGGATGGCCCATGTCTGACCCTCGTGAGGGGAGGGAAGGGCTGGGGAACAGCATCCTGCAGCTCAGCTCGAACTCCTCCTCTCTCACTGCAGGCAGAACTCGCTCCTTGCCAAGCAGAGCGGAAACTGCTCCCACTGCATCCTGCTGCCAACAGAAGCCTGGACAGCAGAGAAAAGGGGGTGAGAAGTGTCACTCACCTCTGTGCAGGTCACGTTTCACTCTGAGTTAGATTCTGTCATCACTGTATCCTCCTTCACTGGGGTCAGCACTGGGTGTTTGTCCCTCACGATCCCCTTCCACTTGTGACACAACAGCCCTTTGGGTCCCATTATAGTGTGAAAGCTGGAAAAACTTGGAGGGTGCTGGGAACATCCATCCCGAGTGCCCAGCTCCTGGCAGCCACCACAGAGCCTGCAATATTGGTAATAATTTCCTCCATTTCAGCCTAGGCTGCTTTGCTACTGAGCTGGGCTAAGGAGAGTCCTGAAAAGTGGGTTCAGGTCCCCAGAACTCATGCTTCCAGTCACATGTGTTGCAGTGTGCATTTTGTTATTTTCCTTACCTTTATTGTTACTTTTGAGATGGTTTAGCCCCCCTCCCCCCCTTTCCCCTCAGGTGGTGGGTCCCAAGCCCAAACTCCCCCCCCCGATCTCCCTTTTAAAGCTATTCCCCTCCCTCACCCCTCTATCCATCACCTGGGTCCCTCCCTTTATTCCAGTACCTTCCCTGTCCATCATCCCTAACCCTCCTTTAGCCCATGTCAGTCCCCATGAAACCCTTCCCCTCCTTCCAGAGACTTCTGTATGCTGCGACATCTCATTGGCCCTCCCTAGTGTCATTTTCTGTTATTTACCCTCATTGGTTGTATGTAAATGTATTCCCTCCCTAAACTCCTCCCGGTGTTATCCCTGATTGGTTGTATCCTCCCTCTGCCCCTGGTATCCACCCCCCTTTATAAGGGTCTGTAACAAAGAATTCGAGGTCCGGTCTGGCCAAGCGATGTTCGGGGAATAAAGAACTCTCTGGACTTATTGGTCTGTCTGGCCCCTCCTTCACCTCTTTGCCTCGAAGCTCGTCTCGGGAAGACAACTGATGGCCCAGTATAAGGAGCAGGGCTCGCTCTGCCTCTTAGCCGCTACCCAGCTGCTGACTCAGAAGTGCTGGGGCGGCCACATCCTCTCGCGTCACCCGTGCAGAGCTAGCCGGGGACTGGACGGAGAGCACGGGTCCACCGACACACACATGAGCAGGATGGAGCTGAGTAAGGACAAGGAATTCATGCTGGCTGCAGGAAGAACTGACAGGTAGCCAGGTTTCATGCCTACAACCAGGATATTTGATCTACCCCTCACAGCAAAAAGCAGGAATTTAATACATCTTCTGGAGACATGAGGATATTTAATCTGTGGGACCAGGAGAAAGGTGAAGGACAGCAATGTGAGATGGGTCCTCACAAGACCAAGGACTCTCTTCTCCTGACACTCATATCTCAGTGTAAGCAAATTGCTATTCCATCTGCTAATGGATCTAAGCAGCAGCACACATCCTTGGAAACCAGTCAAGGTTGTACACTTGCATCCCCTCTTGGAGAGGAGCTTCTCCCAAGGAAATTCCCAAGTGAACTGCAAGAGTGACAGCACAGGCTCCAGAGCCCTGTGCGCTCTGTCCAGGGAGGCTGGAAATGGGAGAAGAATTTGCACATTCCCATACAGTTTTACACAGTGGAGTAAAGTGGAATTCAAAGCCCTCTGCAGGATGGAACACCTGACTTTGGGACAGAAAAGCCCGGACTTGCCCCAGGTGTAACTGGATTATCCCAGTGCCCTCCTCACTGGCATTTGTGCAGTGATCCTGCTCCGCCTCACCTTCCCTCAGCGCAGCCGTCGCTCGTTTCTTCCTCCCCATTCCTCTCCCGTTGATTCTGCCCCGCTTCCCTTCCCCATACCACGACACTGGGATCACTTTGCCCGCTAGGTCTGCATCCCATCCCGTCCCTCTTGTCCCCTGCCTGTCCTGGCCTCCTGCCCTGGGCCGTGGAGCCGGGGGCTGTGCTGGGAAGGGGCAGGATGTGGGAATTTACGGCTGTCCCTGCACTAGAGCCGCTGGCCATGCCGCTCGTGGCCCGGCACCGGGACCCGCTGCCGTGGGTTCTGCACCGGCACGCAGGGGCACAGCCCCGGGCACGGCCCTGGCAGGAGCGGGGCGGGACACGCAGGGGCCGGAGGGGAGCGCTCGGGGCAGGGCCAGCCCGGAGGCACCCCGCGTCCGCCGTGTGCATCCTGCAGCCTTCCCAACTACGGGAAAGGAGGAATGCTGTGAAATGAAAATAAAGAGACTTTCCCAAAACGTCCCCTTGAGCACGGGGTTTACACTGGGTAAGTTCACTGTGGAAGGTTTTCCCACTGACTATACACAAGATTTCATACATATATGAAGAATAAATGTAAATGTCTTAGAATCCAGCGTTTTCTGTGAACCTGGAAATAATATCCCTCTGCACGTCCATGCCTCCAACTCTGCAGCTTTGGGCTGCGGCGTGAGAATGTGTAATCTAGGAATGGACGGAGCAGGAAAACCGAGCTGATCACATCCACTGGTCTGGCGTGAGGGGAATAACCACGTTAATTAATACAAGGGAACTCTCTTTTCACCACTCAGTGAAAACCCCCGTGGCTGAAAGAAGCAGAGAGCAGTTCTCCGTGTCTCCACAGCTTGTCGCTCTCTCACAACGCCAGGTATTTTCCAGCTTCAGGAAGTGCCGAGGTCGCAGGCGTGGGGAGGCAGAGCTCGGCTGCAGCCCCGGGAGCTGTGCGGGCAGGAATGAATCCTGCGGCTCCCCTCGGCCCCGGAGCCCTTGGCTTGCTCAGGCTGCTCCAGGTGGGCGCTGCACTGCCCCAAACGCTTTGTTACAGTGGGAATTCCCTCCCCTCCACCCTCTGCAGTGACACAAACACAAGCACAACCCGAGCACAGAGGGGGATTTTAAATCAACGCAAGTTTATGGAGTCCAAACTGTTTAAAGTTAAAGTTTATTTGTCTTCTTTGTAGGAATATCAATAAAAGTCCTCAAATGTATCTATATCTGTACATATTACAAGAACCTTCAAAAATTATTCACAGAACAAAAATAAATCTTCTTTAGAACAAACCCAGGCAATGAAATGCAGAAATGGATCTCAGAGACCAAACAGTCCAGTGCTACAAGCATAAAAATACAGTTTGAAAAACAAGTTTATTCCTTTTTAAAGGTGTACTTTGTTGAAATAAAAAATAAATTATTTAAAGCTATAATTCTAAAACAGTTCTGTGTAGTAACACTCTTATTAAGGCCCTTGAGACAGAAAATCTATTTTTGCAGGTAGGATTCCTGGCAGGCATGATCTGTAAGGACATGCTCACTCTCCTGGGAGTTAACTTAGTGTGGAGAAGGAAACACCTAAAAGCATCACCCTAAATTTAACCCTTTTTCCTCTGGCAGACTCAGCTGGATACCTGTGGCTGACCATGCCCGCCACTGATGGAAATACACGTCATGGTTCAGCTTGGCCAGGAATTGTTCTCCAGGAACAACACAGACGTTTTTGCAGAACACAGGCAGAACTCATACACACAAGTAAGTATTGCTGACACATTCCATGGACATGGCTGTAAAATCCATAGACTTCCAAGTTAAAATCTGGTGGGTTTATGCAAGCATCAAAACATGAAACAAATATATCATGGGGGAAAAACTCATAGCCAACCCAAAGCGATTACATGAACACAAAATAAAGCTCATTTCTTTGATGATTTATTAGATGGATAAAGACTTCATTAGTGGACACACCCCATATTCTCAAACTAGAAAATGCACACATCCTTTTCCATGCTCCTGTAGATTCCCTGCCTGAGTTATGCCACTGGAGAGGAATGTGGCAAAATGTGTAGCTGTAAGAATCTGTGCTTTCGTGTATACCTGCCCATTTCTGATACACCAGGGAAGTAACAGCTGGTAATTCCTAGAGGTGAGATCTACTTCCCTTAAAAAAAGGTCTGAATTCCTAGAGCTGCAAAGAACAGGGGTTTACAGGATGCTGCCCCTAGGCCATGCTCCCTTTGTCCTCTCAGTGCCTGTCCCTTGTCACCCAGCTCACCTCGCACACTGCAGACACCACACACAACCTGCCAAGAGGCCACACACGAGAGGCTGCTCCATCTCCCTGCCCTGCTGTGCTGGCCACGAGCTTTTCCTGAGCACTCAAGAAGCCCAGGTGGCTTTGAGATTTGGAGAGAACCCTCCTACAACGGTACCAATGTGGCCAGCACGGACTGAGACACCAGGAGGGGGTGACTTTCCTGTTCAGTCTGAGGAACACATGAGCATTCCTCCTCCAGGCTATTCAATTTTTCCTGCACAACTTCATCTGTTCCCCAGTGAGAGCAGCAGCTCCTTGCACGGCATTAGGCACAGCCCTAAGCCTTTGCTCAGAGTGTGAGCCCAAAGCCAGCGTCTGCCACGCTCCCCCTCACACGCTGCACCATTTACTGCCTCACTGCTGCAGAACCCACTGGCTGTGAGTCTAAACCCAAACGTGACCGGGCCCAGGCAGGGCTCCTGCTCCTGAACAGACACGTGGTTTAGTGCCACTCAGATTTCATCAGTCTGGACAAAATAGAAACTGGCACTTTCACATATTGTCAGCTTGAGGCGGCTGAAAATTTTTCTGGAAGGCTGCTCAGTAAGTTCCTAGGAGAGACAGCTGCCTGCAGGACTCAGGAGCAGTGTTTTGTGCTGCAGCAGATCAATTGCAGTCTTGCAGCACTGACTCTGCAAGCTTCACCCCTCCGGGGTCTGCAGGCAGCGGTTCCTTGGCAGCAGGAGCTGGAGGAGCATGCTTGGCACCTTGGGGGAGAAACTGCAACAGCAGAGAAACAACCAGCCCAGCAACGAGCTGTGAGACCAGAGTGAGGGTCAGGCTCTGAGAGAGCCACTACTTTTTCCTACAAGCGTTCTACAAGCTTGAGAAACACACAGGGTACAGCATTAGAATGATGTACTACCAAAGACCTCACCAAAACAGGTGGATATTGGGGCAGGGATTATTTCCCCTCTAAAAATCCAGGCTGAAATGCTGCCCCTATGGCATTTCTCTGCAGAAACCAAAATGGACACCTCAGAGCCCTCAGCATCAAACCACACAGCTCAGCCAGTGACCTCTGACATTACCAGGGCACTGGGGAGCTGTGGGGAAAGGCGTTTCCCAAAGTAATGCCTGAATAACTCTCCTAGAACAACACATCTGCCTTGTTCTGTCAGTGCAGCCCCGCGGGCGCTCACTCTCACGTCGGTCACAGCACACCCACATCACCTGCACAGTGCCACAAGGCAGCAGTTCACACACCCATCCCGAACGGGATGGGAACACGTTCCCCCATGCTACAGCTGTGCAATTACAGTACATGGCTACAGGGACATGCAGATCCCACAGAAATACCCCACAAAAAGGGTTTGTGTACAAGAGCCCCTCACACGACAGGTTAACACAAACGGGAGAAGTTGCTACAGCTGCGATGCCTGAAGGGAGCAAGGAGGAACTCAAAGGCACAGTTTGAGGAATAAAATATCAGAGGTCAGCAAGGATCTAGAGCTGGAAGACGGTTTGGGAAGTATGGAAAAGTAATGACTGCTGAGCCAGTGCAGAGCACAACCCCAGGTGTGTCAGTGCCAGCAGCACCGAGTCCCGGCTGAGCAGCCTGAGCAGCTTTGGTCCCAAAGAGCCGAGCATTAATCCCAAACCCCAACTCGCTGCACACTGCTGTGCTCCACAAGGCCAGCTAGGATGGGTGCACGCACATCCTGCAGCACAGGGGGCTCTGCACTGATGCACACAGTCACAGAACACATGGAGGTGGTGACGGTAGCTTGAGCATGGTGCCACCAGAGCACACATGCTGCTCTGCCACCTCCTGCATCAGCCACAGAACTGGGATTAATGCATTTCCAAAAAACAGGCAAACTTGGCAACAGACACTGCATTTGGGTCTCGGTATTGCCAGTAATTCCTGTCCAGGGATCTGGCTTAGACACTCCTGTGTTTTTCATAAGACAATCCCACACTGAGGTACCTCTCAAGGTTTTGTCTCAAACTGAAGTAAACTTTTCCAATTTCCACAGCATGTGTGAATGGTTAATCACATTTGCTGTTATTGGTATATGTCTGTAATTAAAAATTTCAATCAATGCTACAATAATTTCATTTACTGTGAGAGTTTGGGGGCTAGAAATGCACAGGAAAAAATGGAAGTAAAAATTCACACTTGACTCCAGAATCTGGGATTTAAGAAAAAACAACCTCTCTCATTAAATATTGTGGCATTTGATGAAATCATTGGAATTGGCAATACCAAGGCATTTACTGTGCATCTGTTACAGGTTGTGAATGCCACTATCTCCCAGGAGAAGGTCACTTTGGAATGATACCCCATTCACATGCAGTCTGGAATCATGCTTCTTTAAAACACAACTGAAAGGAACTGGATATGAAAGCTCAGTCAAAACTCCTGAAGAAAAACTGGTGTGAACAGAACTCAAAAAAAATTCCCTTTAAAGTCCAGAGAAAGGAAAATTTCAGCAGAAATGGAAGATCTTTCAACAAAGGTGCAGAAAGCGCCTTTTTCATTGGAGCTACACCGGCTAAGCAAGTGGCTGAAATAGTGAAAATAAGCAAGCATTAAAATACAAAAATCCTCTAGAAAAAGGGACTTTTGCATATGGAATTTCCTGTGCTGGGCACGGGCACCCTTTGGTTAGCCCTTTCCCGAGAGGATTAACCTGGCTGCTCCCCATGGAGAGCAGAGAGGGAATTCAGGCTGCCGCTGCATGGGGCATACGGTGGGAACTGGCTAGAAATTGTTAAAAAAGTATTTACAGGTCTGTAAGTTCTCCAAACAGAAAATATAAAACTGCATTAGAACGGGGGTAAAAAAGAAAGAATCCTACCACAAAATCCTGCAGATTCCCTCTGTCTGACAGGAAGCCTGACTGTGCAAATTCCAGGAACCCAGCTTGCTGCTGCCACTCTGCACCTTCTTTAGAAAGACTTCTTTGACAGAGTCCTATCCAAAGTAGGTACAGGACACAGCAAGAGCCAGTTCTCTTGCTAAAATGTTTGCTATCAAGTTTGCATTCAGCTAAAGACCAGCTGGGGAAGAGGGGAATAAACCCAGCTGATGAGTTTTCCTATGGAATTCATTTCACTCCACTCATGTCCTTGTACCAGCCAGCTGTCTCGGGTCACCCACTGCTCACCCACAACACACACGCACACACGCTCCCCTCTTCCTCCTCCCAGGACTGCAGTGCTTTCAACAAGAGAAAAACAACAACAACAACAACAACAATAACAACAACAACATAATAATAATAATAAAAAAATAGCAATAATTAAAAAATCTACAGTATTCACTTCCTTTTGGTATATTACATTGGCATTTTCTGTACACAACCCAAGAGCTCCCTCTATTTACACAGTGATCCTGAAGGACTTATTCTGGGGAGCCTGGCCCTGAGTGGGGAATTAAAGCCCACTCCTCAGAGTTGCTTTTTCAACTTTATTGAATGTACAATACTATCTTAAAACAATTTAAAATACAACTTTAAAATACAATTCTAAAACAATTTGAGAGCGGTCTTCCTCAAACAATTTGAGAGCGGTCTTCCTCAAACAATTTGAGAGCGGTCTTCCTCAAACAATTTGAGAACAATCTTCTTCAAACAACTTTAGAACTATCTTCGAACAACTTTAGAACTATCTTCGAACAACTTTAGAACAATCTTTGAACAACTTTAGAACAATCTTCGAACAACTTTAGAACAATCTTCAAACAACTTTAGAACAATCTTCAACCAATACAACTTTATTTTTAGAGAAGAACTATGTGCAACAATCAGCGACGGAGACGGGTCTTGGCTCTGCTCGGCCTTGCTCTTCCACGGAGCACCTGCGGGATTAGAAACTGCTGTTCTTAAATTCACCATTCTCCGTGATGGAAAGCTTGGGAGGGTTGCCATTCCGGATGTGCATGGTGTAGCGCTCCTTTACCTGCGTCAGGGCACCCATCAGGCGCGTGTTGGCCGAGTCCAGGAAGGCGATCCGCTTCTCCTGCAAAGACACCCCAGCGTCAGTGCCGCTGCCCGCACCCCGCGCCCGCGGTGGGAGCGTCCCGGGCCCGGCCGGGCCCTGCGGCTCCGGGCAGAGGCAGCTGGGCCAGCATTCCCTGGAG
Source organism: Platysteira castanea (assembly GCA_013397175.1). NCBI lineage: Eukaryota > Metazoa > Chordata > Aves > Passeriformes > Platysteira > Platysteira castanea. The sequence goes on from VYXC01004913.1 coordinate 200,346, forward strand.
AGATGGGCTGTCTGCCTCTTTCTGTTTTCGGGGTGCCATGGGCTCCTCTGAGGCCGCTTGGGCCCTCCAGAACTTTTTGTGTGATGGAAAGTGGCAATCCGAGTTACATCTGGGCATGCAGGCTCTGCCCAGCCAGCCTCCAACGAGGCAGGATTGTGCCACAGGGGAGAGGGAGGGTGTCGGTGTTAATAACAATGGTAGCCAATTTCAATGTTATTTTTCAGAAGTACGACAGAAAAACAGAAACAGGCAGCAGAAAATAAAAGTGGTGGGGGTTTCATCCGGCAGAGAAAGTGCAAGTGGTATCTACCGACCATCGTCTCTGTGTTTTGGATGGAGTGTGCTCAGAGTAAACTCATGGGATGCTTGAAATAAATAAATAATAATAAAAAAAGCAGATAATGGCAGCCTGCGGTGATGGTGCAACAGCAACACAGAGAAGCAGCAGCCAAAGCTAACACTAAGAGTTACTGGAGGTGAGGGGGAGAGGGCACCGTGGGTGGAGGGGAGATGCCATCGACAGAACACAAAGAACAAACATGGAACACGCTGCTCCTAGACCCATTCCAGCTCGGGGGGCTCCCAGGCTCCACGAATCCATGTGCCTGGTGGATTGTCCTTGCACAGAACGTGCCAGCCTCCACCTGGAGCAGACAGCTCAGGGATGTGTCCTAAATTGACAATAAGCCATCACCAGACCCAACCTGCTAACAGTGGGACACCTGCAGTGGGATACAGCACCCGAGGGGCAAGCCAGGGAGTTGTCGGCACAATCAGAGATGACAATTTTCATCTTTCCTAAAAAAAATAATAGTAGCAGCTGCAGAAAGCAGTGCTAGAGACAACAGGAAGGTAACTGTGCTCTCTGTGCCACCAGCTGATTGGCTTTTCTTCTTTGAGAAGGGGAAATGTCTCATCTGCTTGACTGAAACAAGCTGCAGGTGGGAACTCTTCCCAGACCAGCCCATCGAGAAACAAGATGGAGAGAAAAATGATGCACAGAAGGCATAAACATCAAGGAACAGTTGAGCCACACTGCTCAGGAGACTCACGAACTACCACAGCCCCTTGGGGCGCGGATCCCAGCACATCATCGCGTGCTACGGCACTAACCAGCAATGTTTGCTTTTCCCAGGGGTGGGTGCTCTGGTGCAAAAACAAAGCAGAATTTAAGCCCTGCTTCTGTCACAGCCCTGAAGACACCGAGCTCTGTGTAAAGCCAACGGAGTAGGAGGAAGCACGAGGCACAAGGCTGCCTTTGCCCTCATCCTGGTCCAGCTGACGGGAGCAGGGAGGACACGGAGCCGAGGAGTTCCAGGCCTTTCCTCCCGTGCTGACATGAACCCTGCAGAGCACAACTGCCTCAGCAGGAATGTGCTCCTCAGCGAGCAAAGCTCCTACTCCTCTGACTATATTTCACCCGGAACATATAATTCAAAAAGAAAATTTTCCTTCTGAAACTTTTTCTGAAAAATTCCTAAAAAATCTTTCCAAAGAGTTGAGAATGAAAGGCTGGGTGTTTTTGGGCACTGCTGAGCACTCACTGAGCCAGTCTACACAACAGCTGGAAATCCACACTTGGAAAATCAGTCTTAAAAGCATGAGCTTGGTGAGTAGAGGCATCTTCTCACTGAAAGGGAAATTGGATCTACCAGGCACGTCTCTAACACGCTCAGGGCACAGGGAGCAGGAGGAGCTGGAATGGGTAGGAGGTCAGTGTGCTGGGCCAGGACTGGGTACTGCTCAGCTAGAGAACTGATTGGGTTTACTTGCCTGTTGGAATTATCTCATCCCCATTTATGACCTGTAATTTAACACAGCGGAGATGTCACTCGCAATAACAACCGGGCCAGTTCTCTGTGCAGCTGCGCCGCTCCGAGGACAGTCTGGCCAGACCTACCCCTGCTCAGAGGCCCAGAGGCAGGCTGCAGAGCTGGGAGAACAGCTCGTGTCTGTGTGCACTGGGGCACTGCACCCCTGGCACCACCCCGGGCTGCTGGCCCTGAGCACGGGAGCCCAGGCCTCTGCTGCTCCTGGCAGCCTCTAGAGCTCTTCAGCCAGGTGGCATGAGCCACCAGCCCCACTCAACGAATCTCACGTGAAAAAAGACCTTTCCTTTTCTAGCCACTGAAGGAACCACAGACTAAAAAAACATCTTCCAAGCACCACTTCAAGGGATTGCTACAGAACCCAGCAAACACCTGGGCTCCCCTGGTGAGTCTGTTCTGAACCTTTCATCAGGTTCCTCCTCTGCTCAGGCACTCGAGGAAGGACAGTGACAACTGCACTTCCCCCATGTGCTATGTGCTCCACCTGCAGCTGAGGTTTGCCACTGACCTTGCTTGCCCAAGAAAAAGAGTCAAATCATTAATGCTGCTGCTTTGCTCCTGTTTTTTCACCACGAGAAAAACCCTTCATCACATCATTTGATGAAGTGTGATCAAGGACTACACACCCCTCCAGCCCTGAGGGTTTGAAGGTCTCACAAGTCAGCAGTGGTCCCCTCTGCCAGCTGGTGACACTGGGATCACACTGGTCCATGCTCCACCTTGCTAGCCCATAACCAACACCAAGGCTGAGATCCTCCTGGCATGCACAGCTAACAGGCAAGTTTCTTACTCAGTCAGTCTCTCCCCTCCAAAAATCGCTTTTCATGTTTGCTCAGTGCCCCTTCCACCTTCTTGAGGCAGATGAAAAATGCATCCACCCATCTCAGAATCCAGGCTGCTGCCTGGGTGAGCTGCTGTTCCACATCTCTAACAGCGAGATGCCCTGACTGTGCCTATCTCCAAAGAACACAGCTTTTTGTTGCTTTGTATTTTCCCTGCAGTTCCACATGAGTTCAAATATTTCTAATACCCCAATGCCATCTTTGACCACGTTCAGCTGAGACTCCCACCACCACTCTTTGTGTAGGGAATAACTTGGGTTATTCCTGAAAAAACTGTAAAGGAAAGTTTCCAGTTGGAAAAGCCCAGAAGCAGGAAGGAGACCCTCCAAATACAAATACCACAAATGTAACACGGCAGGCAGATACAAACCAGTCCCAGGTCCTGTTGTGGGATCAGCACAGACACAGAGGAAAAGCTGGAATGACCCCACAGGATACACCCACATGCACTGCCCGCGGGGTTCCCCTCCCCACAGCTGCCCGGGGTGACCAAGGTGGGAGCTGCAGGTTGGTGGGAAATGGGCATTTCCCCAGTCCTGCCGGGATGGCCAGAGGGGCGAAATGCCACAGGTGACATTCCCAGGGCAATGCTCTGTTGCAGCGTTCTCTCTCCTGGACTCCAGTGTCCGAAGCCATGCTGCTGCTGGCACAGCTGAGATGCATGCACATGGCAGCTGAACTAGGCTGGGCTGAGGCACAGCTTCCCACACCTGGAGTAACCTCTGCACAATGCACTGCCACTCCTGTACTCTCCTGGGATCTCACAAAGCAGCAAGGTTCTGGAGAAGTGATCAGCCCTGGGATTCGTTGCCAGGCTGCCTTAAAGCCCAGCTCACACAGTACTAGTTAAAGCCCCCAGTTTTCTCCCAGAGGCAGTAAGTGACACGTGTGACACCGTGGGCTGATACAGCTTGGGAGATAGAGAACAGTGCTGGGCAGGAGAGAGGGTGAATAACGGGTTCTACACACAGGTTCTGGGGGGTCCCGAGCTCTTTACCTACCTGTGCTTCAATAATTTTCTGCTTTGCATCAATGACTGCCTGCATCTCGGCGTGATCCTTTTTCAGCTCCTCTTCAACAGCCATGAGTCTGATGAGCAAACAGAGGGACAAATTAGGACAGTTTATTACTATTTCTGAGTGTTTCAGGTACTCTGGCCTGTTGGTTTGACTTCTCTGCTTCTCCTGGCTCTGCAAGAGAAGAATTCTCCTGCTCTCAGGAAAGTTTATCTCTCCATCTGACACTCCCAGTTACCCAGCCTTGTCATTCTCAGAACAGACATTGCCAAAAATGCAACTGCTCTGAAAAACTGATCTCAAGTACAACAGAGACTTAAGTTAAAAATTCCTCAATATTTTCCTTCACTCTCCTGACAATCTGAGGCAAGCTTCCACACCTGCATCCCCATTTCCTCAGCTCTACGGATGGAGAGAACACGTGGCACGGGGGACCTGCCCGTCCCACCCGGTCCCGAGCCTTGCAAAGCCTCACCTGCTGATGATACTTTTCATCTGGCTGTCCTTCTCCTCCTGCTGCCTGCGCAGTCTGTCCTCGCTGTCCTCCAGCCGAGACTTGTATTCCTGCAGCAGCTTCTGCATCTGCTGCTCCTGCACCAGGAGCCGCCGCTCGTACTCCTCCAGCCGGCGGCTGGACACGTGCAGCTGCTCCTTCAGCTTGGCTATCTCCTGCTCGTACTGCCAGCCGGGAGGCAGGAGCACAGGAGGGAAAGGAGAGATCAGACCATTATAACACTCTGCTGCTCTTCAGGGGAGTGTTGGGGGGGGGTTAAATGAAAAATAAGCTGATTGAAGTAAAGGAAATAAGAAATGTCACCCAAACGTGGGGACAGGCACAGAGAAGGAGCACGTGGGCTCCCACTGGGCACCAAGCTGCTCCCACGCTGTGAGGTATCACTCTGCAGCACAATTCAAGCAGTCAGAGGGCTCTGACACGGCTCCTCAGCCCTGACTGGGAACATCCCGCCTTACTCCAGACTCCAGCCGTTCTCACGCAGATGCTGCTAACAGTGCTCCGCTGCAGAAACAGCCTGGGCTGCCCAGCTCACAAACCAGACTCATGTGGGACCCAAATAACTCACTCTTCAGGGCCTCATCAACCAGGGCATGAAACCACTGGGGAGCTCAGAGCAAACCAGGCACTGCAAACCAGAGCCTGTCAGGTTACTTGGCTGAGCTTTTGTTCTTCTTTTCTCTGTGGGCAATCATTTCTGCAATAGTGCCATGAATCTCAATATACTCCTTTGTTTTGGGTTCATTCACCTTCCCTAACAACCCTCTGTTCCTGCTTCTCAGTCCCCTAAATGTTCTCCCTCCTCACTCCCTGCCTTCTCAAAATACCAAACCTCTTACACAACAACTCCATCCCCACAGCAACATATGGCTCTAACTGTATCTGGAAAAATGGGCTCTACTCCGGAAAAACATACACTTTAAAAAACAGACCATGAAGATTTCTGTGCAGCTCAGAAGCCCTGCAGTACCTGGGTGACAGGCATTTGCCTCAGGAGAAGCCCAAGACAAAATCTGACTGCTGCTACTGATGAAGGCTGAGCTGCAGCCCTGTACAGTCCCTGTGTGTGTCCTGAGCTAGGCTCAGTCAGGTTAACAACCCTGATTTACTTTATTTCTGGAGTTAGTGATCACTCTGACCAACATAACCTGTGTGAGAATGTGTGACGCTGTGACAGCAGGGCCTGAAAGCCCCTCTGAGCTCACTGTGGGGTGCACAGCACCCAAGTTGGCTGCACACAGAATCAAATTTACCTTCTCAGCGTGCTTGGCTTCGTCCAGGCTCTCGTACTGCCCGTTGTTGAACACCCAGGCTGCCGTCCTCTCCACCGGGGACAGCGTGGCCGAGTCCACCGGGGTCTGCACCTGGGCAGAGACAGCTGTCAGCACCCTGCAGGGAAACTGCTCACAAACCAGCTCCCAAATCCAGCTCAGTAGGAGGAGAAAGACGCCCATGAATCTGTCAGCCTCAAAGGATCCCCGAAACGCCTCCTGCAGGGATGCTCCATCCTCCCTTGGCTTTGGACCTACAGCACCTACCCGAATCCCTCTAAAACCAACACACTTTAGAAATTTTTCTCCCGCTCCAAGCGAGCTTCTCTCTGAAAAAGTTCTTGTTTCCCAATCCCGTTCACCTCCACCTCTCCCCTTGGCCATGCTGTCAGCAAGGCTCTCTCACCCTGCCACGGCTTGCACCGAGCAAACACAGGGACAGAGCTCTGCTCGCAGCTGCTCAGGTGAGACACGTTGAGGAGCTGAACTTGGGAGCAGCTGGGACAGACTACAGTGGAGCACGGGACTGCACGGCAGGCCTTGGGTGTGGCAGGGAGGTGTGACATGATGGTGGCAGTGCCTGCCCAGGGTGGGATGGCCCACTGCAGTGTATCCACCCTGCCAGGGCCAGCTGTGCTGCCTGGGAGCACTGCCCGACCTCTTTGGAGGCTCTCTCTCTCCTCTTTAAGGGAGTCCAGAAAGGGAGCCAAGAAAAGAAACAAGAAGCTCTCCGCCTGGCTGGGGAAAACATGGCTTTTCTGGGGAAAACAAATTCCAAGCAATTTTCACGGACAAAGACAAGTTTATCAGCGCAGGAATGAGCATAATTACCCCTGAAAGAGCAACACTGTCTTATGTTTTTGAGAAATGCAAAAAGATCAATTTCTCCCCAACTGCAGCTTCTTTCTGTGCCCAGGCAGCTCTCCAGCTCCCTGCCTGGCCCAGTGGTGCACCCAAGGGCACTGTGTGCCCTAGCTGCGGGCTCTGAAGTCCCAGGGTCAGCCAGGAGCTCTCCAGGGGGAGGAACAGCTCTTTAGGAGCCAGGGATCATGTCACCCTCCTGCCGTGTTTCTCCTGCTCAGGAGGACAGGGCTGGCAGGTGCTGGGTCTGCTCCCACAGCTCAGCTGTCCTGAGCAGCCATGGACACCCCAGCACTGGAAGAAGCCTCAGGGAAAATGTAAAGGCAAAGAAAAGACATAGGAATTAGGCAAAGATCCCTGGATTCAGGCAAAGGCCTTTTCCCTAGAAGGAAGTTTTCACAGGAAAAACGCTAACAGCCCCTTAGGTGCAGTGTGGCAGCCTGGAAAAGCTCCTTAATTCAGATTTTTTTTATGGTATTTGCTGTCAGGCAGCCAGAGCAAGTGAGACCATGTGCCGTGCATGGCTGAGAATCACTGGAGACATCAGGAGCAGCGAGGGACGAGCACTGTCACCATCCAGTGCAGCTACAGGGGACTCAGCCAGCACAAAGGTGACTGTAAAGTACAACCCCAGCCCTGCACCCGACTGCTGAGCAGCAGCAAACCTGGCCAAACACCCTGCCAAGTGTAGGACAGAACACTGCCAGCAGCCAGAGTCTGAAAGCTGCCAAAGACCGAGCGGATGGCAAGTCACACATGCTAATGGGTTACAAGTTATTCTCTAATAAAGGGCAGAAAAAGAATTAGTCTGCTAGGATCATGTATTAATTCCCCTCCTGGCCTCTCTTCCAGAGGAACACACTGACATTTCTGTTCCCACCTACCTCCTAAATGGAAATGGAAGGCAAGAAGTGACCTCTCCCAGCAAACAAAGGGCCCAGCTCTATATTCAGAAACAAATGGGACTTGTAGAGAACAGATTCTAATAATTATAACGCCCACAAAACATGCCTAGAAAGAACATGCCCAGAAAGAACATGCCCAACTTCTCTTTTCTCTTTCTCTTTTTCAAATAAGAACAGGATTCCACAACAAGATTTGCAATTAAAAGGACGCAGTGGAATTTGCCTCGAAAAAAATGTTGGCCACTCGATTTGGCACCGTTCAAGACCTTGTTCATGGGTGTGGGGAAGGAGAGAACAAACTGATTCCTCTGAATAAAGCAGGAGCAAGTACTCTAATGAGTCCAATGGAAACAACTAGAATAGAAAGTACAGTGGAAAAACAAGTGCATGAACATCCCCTTCACATTTATCCTTGTTACTGGCCCAGAAATGTCCTACCAGCACCACACAGGGCCTGGTTGTATCCCATAAACACCCTGGCTGTGCCTCAGTGTAAAACACGCTCTGCAGGAGGACACAAACACACCCTTCAAATAACAAACAACCGCTTTTTTGGGTATTCCTAACTTGGCATACTAAGCTTTGGTTTGGGATTCAGTGTTTCTGGTCTCGTACTTCAACCAACTTGAGGTATCAAAGTAGTTCTGAAGCCCTGGTTGCTCCCGGGTTCCCAGGCATCACCCAGGTTCTCCTGTAACATTCAGGAGTTGGCTGAGAAAGCTTCACTGCCAGGGAACCCCAAGGAAACCTTGGGCAGAGCAGAGGTTGTTCTGCCAGCTTCACCTCACAGCCCAAAGCCTTCCCCCTGCAAAACCTCTGACCTGCAGAGCACATTTTCACTTCACTGTAGTGCCAAGCACTGAAATAGTCACTTTCTCTTTAAACTAATTGAGGAAAATATTTTCATACACAGCAAATCACAACAGGATTATTATTATTTTTTAAAGAAGATAAAGGAATGTTGGCTTCTTGACAAGGAAACCTTGATTTATAGCTGCCTATGAACGACTGATAAAGTGCATTAGGAGATAAAGTGCATTGGTAGATACAAGCACTCCTTCCCAGAAAAAAATTGCATTATTCATAGTTTGGGATGATTAATGAAAAAGCAGCACTTATTTGAGGATCAGAAAGAGATTGCTTCATCATGGTGAAATATGGATTTCTCCACAATTTAGACAACTGTGCTTATTTGTTATTTTGGCAGCAGTTATTCTGTGATGTTTTATCTTTGTTCATTTCCCTGCTTCAAGGTAGCTCTGCTTTTAAATTAGCACCACAGGGCAAACTCAGCCTCACGTGGCGATCTGAACTACCATTTGGAACAAAGCTGCTCCTGGTTTTCTCCTTTGTATTCAGTGAAATTTTCCAGTTTTGTTTCTTTCAGTGGCTTTGCTGCTACCTTAGTAAATGGAGAACAGTTCTTTTTTTACAATTTAGTACAAAAGCACCCCAGTGGCACAGACAAGGTGGCTTGCCAAGCTTGTGAGGGTGACAAGCACGACTGCTCCTTACACTTGCTGCTGGCCACTGGCACAGGTGCTGCTGCTCTTGATTCAGCTCGACCTCAAGGTCGAGCAAGCTTTGGAGGCCGAGAAGCACCGGGCTGAGCAGCAAAGCAGAGGCCTGGAGAAAGCATTCCCTTACCTGGTGCTTTCGGTGGCGGTGAACGGCCCGCACCTTGGGCACGGGGCTCTCCCTGGAGGACGAGGACTGGTGCCGGGAGCGGTGTCCGTTCTGGACGGGCTCCAGGCCCGCGGCCCCCGAGGCGCCGAACACGCTGCCCGCGCTGCGCAGGGAGGAGCTGTGCGCCCGGCTGTGCAGCGTCTTGGCCCTGGTGCCCAGCACGGCCTGCTCCATCCTGCGGATCTGCGCCTGGCTGCTGCTGTTCTGGCAGGGCAGCACCACCGGCACGTGCTTGTCCGGGCGCTGCGCCAAGTCCTCGCTCTGCGAGCTGCGCTTGCCAGAGTCCTCCAGGCTGCTGTTGCTGCGCTCGTTGGGCTTGAAGTCCTCGCTGTTGCTGCGGCTGCGGAAGCTGGCGGAGCTCAGGTTCTCCGGGCTGGAGTCCTCCGAGGCCTTGGCCGCAGCGGGGCTCGGGTTGTTGAGCTGGTACACGGGGTTCTGGAACGAGAGGGGCCGCAGGCTGCCCTGCTGGTTCCACGCTGGGTGCAGCGGGCGCCGGACCTGGGGCGCGCTCTGCGGGGCGCTCTGGGCGTCCCACAGCTGCTTGATGCTGGCCACCTGGGTGACCGAGAGCTGGCTGCCCGCCAGGCGCAAAGGCACATCGTGCATCATGGAAGCAGAGTCACTGTGGGCCGTGTGGGGGTCCTGCAGGTCCATCAGGGAGATGCTACGTCCGTTGGGCAAGACGCTTACCTTCTCATCCTTATCCGAGCAAGTCATGCTCTGGGTGGATGCCTGCTGAACCAGCAGTGAGGTCTTGCCCCTAAAATGTCCACCTACGTTCTCCTGGGTTGGAGACTTCATCTTGTTTACGTCACTGTGGAGCGGAAAGGAATTTGGTTAATTTTTGAGCAGCCAAGACCCCGAGAGATCTGTCCCAGAGAAGTCCTTCTACCTCACTTAACCTCCCCCCACTGAAAGCTTCAAGGAGCCAGACTTCCTTTTATGAGCTTTTTGTGTGCAAGTCAGAACACACTCTTCCTTAATTACCACTTATCTTGGAGAACTGTGTTTGATTCAAGAAGTCCTTAATCTTTATTTTTTTTCACAGGTGAAATCTAAACCATTCCCACTAAATCCTCCTTAGTCAGTTCTGTCTCTAGCAAGACTTCAGCTGCCATTTAACCCTTTGCCATCATGTAACAAGACATGGGACAAAAAGAAATTGCCTCAAGTTGTGCCAGGGAAGGTTTAAATTGGGTACTAGGAAAATTTCCTTCACCCAAAGGATTGTCAACAGTGGCTCAGGCTGCCCAGGCAGTGGTGGAGTCAGTGAAGGTGTGTAGATGTGCCACATGAGGACATGGTTTAGTGGTGGCCTTGGCAGCGCTGGGCTACTGGTTGGACTTGATACTCTCAGAGGGCTTTTCCAACCTTAATGATTCTATGACTCCATGTATTATGGAGGCCTTAAAATTCAGCAGGCATTGTGTGAAGGCTGCTGCAGAGCTGGACGTGAGCTCGGAGGGCAGAGAACCCCACGTGACAAAACTGGCCCTTGTACCTGACAGCACAGGTACTGCTCTGGGCCCGCAGCAGCCGAGCCCTTAGGCAGCTCTGCCGTGTCACAGCTCCAGCCTAACAGCTGTTCCAGCGTGAGAAATGCTGCACCAAACACAGGAGGGACTCTTTCTGCTGTTCCACGGGGGATAAGTTTCACCTAGAGCCCAGTTTTCCCATCAGCAGCCTGATGGCCAGAAGGAAACACCACGGCTGACGGTGCGCTCAGGCTGGCAGTGAATCACAGAACTGCTTTTGGATCAGCTCAAGACATTGCCTCCCAGAGGTGCGGTGGAGTCCTGGGCAAGTCCAAAGCTCCAGGTCCCCAGTGCCACCTCGTGCAGCTCTGACTGGGATGGTGTACTCCCCGTGAGAGGGGCCCAAGCTCCCCATTCCACAGCGGGTGATGAAGCCCTCAACCCTCGGAATGGTTTGGGTTGGAGGGGGGCCTCAATGACCATCCAGTTCTGACTCTTCAGAGCTGTAACAACCCTGCAGCTGCCCCGAGCCCCAGCTGGGACGTACCCATCGGTGGGGTCCTCAGTTATCTTCTGAAGTCCCGAGGAGACACTTCCAGCGACGTTTGGGCTGGAGCTGTGCTCCCCAAAACGCTTCAGCTGCTGCTGCGTGGGTGTGGGGCTGCTCAGGGACTTTGTGATATCCGCAAGGATACGGGGGAGAGGTCCCAGTTTTGCCACAGTTGCCTGTAGGAAGGAATTTTCACCCTAATTGGATACAAGCACCACGAGATCCGCCAGGGTTTTTTTTGGTACCGATGCACAGAGGGATGGAGTGGAAGGAAGGAGGGTGGGTGGTTGTGTGCGCGTGTGCCAGGATCGCAATGCAGTGTTATGGAGCAGCCGGCGACCAGATGGATGGAGGAGACGAAACGGGGTGCAGCAGGCATTGAGGAAAGAAAAGGAAATAGAAAAGAAATTAGGATTGACCCCCAAAATTAAAAATCATGCTCAATAAAACAAAACTACTGCCGTTCCAATGCAAAACTATCATGCAAAGCACACTGAGTCCCGGGTGGGTGAGGTCGAAGTGAAAACTATGGCGTCTGCTCCCTGAAGGGCATTCAAAGGCTACAGGAGCAGCCAGTGGGGGGAACTTTCCAGGCAAAGGGTGCCACGTGGTGAAGGAAATGCATGCCAACAGATGAGGGGGATCATGAGAGGGTCGCAGGGGTTGAGGGTGATGGGGAAAGGGAAGGTTTTCATTTCATGAGGCTTTCATTTCTGGTGTCCTACACGGATACCATCTCCTTTCACACCTTTGCCAACAATGCAGCCATTCCTCCCCACCCAAACATGAGAAATAACTGCACAAGAGCATCAGTGATCCTCAGCCCAGCATCACCCCAGCAGCAGGGGATGAAATGTGTGGCTCCAGCTAAGGGTTAGCTCAGTGCTGGCCAGGCTGAGGGTGAGAGCAGCTGGCCTTCAGCAAGGAAGGCTGCTCCTCCAGGCCCTGGCTCCTCACCCCTTTGGGCCACTGCTGGCACATCAGCTACAGGGCACCTCCAGGCTCCTGGCACTGCAGGAAGAAGGTGAAGGAGCTGCAGATTTATTAAAAAACTAAAATTCTGCTACGAAACCTATGTTCTTCTCCAAGATAGCCTTTTTTTCCCCGTAAGCAGGTACTCAGGCAGTTTGGCCCCAGAGAAAGGTCTCTGTACAGACACTTTCACACAGCACTGTGGCTGTTAAAATTGCCCAGGTGGCTCCTCTCATCATTTTCAGTCATTCCCTGCACTAAAGCCATAGTGCACGTAACTTTAGCCCTTAATTCTCCTTTTGGGAAACCACTGCATCAGCTCCCAGGGGCCTGCTAGGATGGATCCATACCTCTCACCTACAGAAAGGGCAGTGCAGATCCATACCTTTGGAATGTATGCTATGTACATGTATGAGGTAAATTGAAAAACAGGATCATAACTTGTTATCAAACTAAGATTAATAAACAGGCTGTCTTTTTGAGTCAAGGACATTTCAATTTACTCTGATGCAACAAGCTCAGTTTTTTGCTTTCTCTTTTAAATAATGTACTGTGAAAAAATAGCTACCCGACCAATAACTACTTTGGCAAACCCTAATGCAATAAAAATTGAGTGCATTGCTATTCACCTTACCTCTCCAGTTTCAAAAGAAAGAATAATATACATAGAATATGGACAAAATAATGCACCTCTAAAAATTGAAGTATGGAACAGTTCCAAGCACTTGAAAAAAAAAAAAGACTCACAGTTCAGCATTCCTGGGCCTTATCAGCTACTTTTGCTATCAAGATTTTAATGATTTTGGTTCCTGCAAACCCACACAGCTAAGGAAGAGCAAAGCTCTGCCTTTCCCCCTTCTAGAGCTAAATGAAGCAGTGTTTTTTGCTGGTGGTGTCTGCTGGGATCAGAAGGACAGAGCCTGGGCACTGCACGTGAGCTGGCCCAGGGCACAGCAGAAAGCATCCTGCATCCTGCAGGAGCACACTCGGAGCGGGTCCAGCTTTTCACGTGGCATTCCCTGTGTGCCAGAACCAAAGACTACGGAAATGAGAGCATCTCAGCAGGCTTTGGCTCGGGTTGTTGATGGGAATGGTTCTGCAGGGCCAACTCACTCCTCCATCAGAACTGGGGCAGGGCCTGGTGTGCAGGGGAGCACCTCCCTTCGCCCCAAAGGGCACTGGAACACTGTCCCAGCACCCTCCCTCTCCTCCAGCTCACTGATGAGAAAGGCCCGGCTGCCCAGGGAATCCCAGCTCTGCTTTTGAGCTGTGCCTTCAGCTCCTGACCTTCCAAAAGGCTCTGCAAAGTGTCTGTGCTGCTGCTGAAGCCCAGCCACCTCACCCGCCCCGCTGCAGGCTGTGATCCGAAATCACAGAGGCAGCATTGTGAAACTCCACTATCAAACATTCCCCTCCAAAGCTCTCGGCTTCCCTGGATATTCCCTGGTGTTTGCTGTTGCTAAGGTACCCTCCCCGGGCCTCCCAACACCTTTACCTTATCCAGCTGGGACACAACATCCCAGAGCAGGGAATGCAGCACGGAGAGCTCCTTGCCCACGTCGATGTAGCCGTCGTATCCAGGCATGTTGGAGATGCTATCGGGGTTAGAGAGCTCCCTCAGAAAACGCTGCATTCCTCCCCACTCGTGCTCCAGAAACTCATTCATGAAGGCCATGTACTCCTCCTTAATCCCAAACCTGCAGGAAAGGGAGGTGGGGGGAAACCCAGTCAATAACCTCCACACAACATACAGAGTACAAGTCCTTACAGACAATTGCTTAAATACTTTACTTTAGACCTGCCTTTCTGAAGATTTGAAGTATTTCCAAAAAAAAAAAAAGTTCAAAAATCTGAAGATTTTGAAGTCTTGGGGGAAAAACACCACATGGACAATTTAAGAGATACACTGCTTTGTGGTACTTACTTAAATATTACTACTCATATTACACATTACATCTCTGCCCCTCCCTCCCTCCACACACACTCAGTCTCTCGTCCCGTGTAGGAGACGTGCCATGCCCTTTGCATCACTCAGCTGGGAATTCTGGAGGGTGAAAGCATGACAATCATGATCCTTGGTGGGAACAGGCTCCTTTCCTTTTGAAACAGCACATAAACTAACACACTCTAGTGCGTGACTCTTCTGATTTCTGTGCTGTGTCCCCTCCACTGAATTCTCAAGGAGAATTTATCTGAGGTGTCCCAAGGGGAACAGTGTTCACACCTATGTGAGAAGACTCCTCATTTCCTAAAGCTGCCTTCAGTTTATCAGAGAACCAGCTGCCTGTGTGCTGCCCTGTTTTTTGCTAAGCCTTCTGTTTTAGCCTTGGAGCCAGAGATTTTCACATGCTTTCATGTAAACAATAGCCAATGTTTATTTAACTGTCTTTTCTGTTTTTCATTCCTTTGGTGGTAAGAGAAAGTTTGATGAGCATCCTTTTTCTCCAGTGGGATTGAGGAGGAAGTGACATGTCCTCCAATCCCTTGTGGAGTTGAGAACCCTATAAAGTAGGAGAAATGTAAATAAACTCTCTCCTTTTCCCTCTTTCTGCTGAACCTAGCAGGTGTGAGCATGTCCTTTATTGTGCCTTTACCAGCACACCTGTGAGCACAACTGGCAGTCAGGGCACACCACAGATTCCAGTTCCACTGGCACCACCTACTTGGTGAAGTTGGCGAGGTTCTGGATGACTTTAGCGATGAGGGTGAGCGTGCGAGAGGTCTGCTCGTCAGGGTACTCCTGCGTGAGGTTGAAGAGGCTGGGAGACATGATGGCAGGGCACAGGAAGCGCAGGAACAGAGAGGCACTGATCAGGCGTTCCGGGATGTCCTGCTTGCCCCTGCTCAGGCACTGCTGCTTCCAAGACGCAAACACCTCCTTCAGCTCGCGAGGGAACACGCTGAAAAGCAAAACCAGGGGAAATGAAATCGCACCGGCAGCGAGATGCAAGAAGCTGAACTGGTGATCCGTCAGCTGCAAAACTGATCTGTGAGAAAACATCAGCTTCTTCGCCTCCCCTTTTTCTCTCTTTCTCTCTAGGCTAGGTAATGTCATTAGGCATCTATTCATAGATCCCCATTTAATCTGGTGACACTTAAGTACTCTTTAAAACACCCCTTGTTCGGGTGTGTTAAGTGAAGCCATTTCCAGACGCTGATTTGCAAGCTAAGAACTACTTATCCATTGCTACCCTGGAGCAAACGGGGTGTTAGAATCCTGAGAACAAACCGAGCCAAACTGAACTCATCTCCATATCTGACAGTTTTACCGTGCTTGTTAAGCTCTCAGTACTGTGCCTGTGCTTCATGCCAGAGCAGAAAGGCCCCTCTTCTTCCACTGCTACTCAGAAACAGCAATTAATGGAAATCTCTGTGCCAGTGCTCCCTCCCTGTGATTTCCTGTTCAATTCCACACACCTGAAAAGTTTTCTGTACACATCAAAACTTGCGGCTTTTTCTGCCAAGCCCAAGCTCAGCTGTTACCTTCTCCCTTTATTCCCTCCTTACCCAGCCACACTCAGTATGTGCTCCCTTGGCAGAGGATTTGGGCAGAAGCCCCCACAGGTGTGGTTTGAGGGCTGGGACCCCTCAGGCTGGGCACAGGCTCCACCTGCAGTGTGGAGTCACAGGCAGGAGGGCAGTGAGGAAGGGGACAAAGGCAGCCTGGGCAGGTGGATGGGTCTGTGCTCCTTCCCTGGGCTGCTCTCTCACCCTCAGAGGAGGACCGGGCACCTCTGAACAACGAGGACAAAGGAGGGAAGGAAGGTGCCTTACCAGTAAGAATTGATAATCTTGCAGAAGACCAGCTCACAACACATTTTCAGGTTGCACTGATGATCTGCTAGTTCACTCTGTAAGCACCTGCTGGGATCTGCTTCACAGTTTTCATCTGACTCGTACACAGCCTTGATAAACTCCCCTGGAAAAAGGAGAAACCAGGCTAGTTACAGGAAAAGCCTACTTGACACACCTTTAAATCTTCTTATGTCTTTCCCTGCCAACTGCCTGTCCTGCTCTGTCTGCAGCACAGACACCAGACACCAGATGTTGTTTTAACGACTCCTGCCAGCTCTTTCCCAGCAGAGCACAGCCTGGGCTCTCATGCTTCAGCCTCCCGTGTCCTCGCTGTCCCCAGGCACGGGGGCAAAACCAGGATGGCTTTGCTTAGCAACCCTGCAGGCACCTCCCTTAGGGCCAGAGAGGAGCGTTTGACTTGGTATTCAAACTGTGTTATCAACCACGAGATTATCCACAGCCTTAGGACTGAAGCTGTGTGCTATTTGTCTTCATAATTTCCCTGAGAAACATGCTGGCAATGGTATTTATTTATATTATTTCTAAATCTGCATTTTTTTTTTAAATTTAAAAAAGCGTCACCTTGCTCTTGAGTAAGAGTAATACCCAAGCACGAGTTAGATGCTGCTGATTTTCTCAGCCTCTTATATCAACACCTCACAGCATTTTTATGGCCTGCATCTCCCAAAGCTCCGTGGCATTTCTGTCCCCCTTCCCTTTCAGCACCACAACAGAAACTGCTCACATACAAACCACGTGAAGTTCCCTTTGTCTGGCAGGCTGGAATGAACTACTCACTGCTTTCCCTCCTCTCTATGCAGGCATTCCAAGTGATTTTTAAACGGCTGGGTGTTCACTAGGAAAAACTCTTTATTCACTGGTTTAATCATTCAGTGTCTTTCAAGTTCACCTCCACAGATGATCTCGCTGGCTCTGAGCTAACACAAGGCTTGTTTGTGCAAAAGGGGTTTGTTTTTAGCCTTTGCTTTCCTAAAACCCCTTGAACACCTCTCAGCCCCTCCCCAAATCTCAGCTTGGTGTTGTTGCAAGCAAAGCAGGCACCACATTTTCTTAATTTTTTCTTTTTTTTGTGATGGGGTCCAAAACATTCCTGCTGAGGGCATCTAAATCTCTTATTTGAAAAACTGTTGGCATCACTTTTGTTGAGCCAATTCTATTTTAACTCTTGACAACTGGATAATATTTTTTATCCTTAAACATATTTGAAACTTGCTCTTTGTGGGCCACAAGACCCTGCTATAATCAGATGTGAGATTCCCTTACAGACATGTTAACAGTGCTAACGCCAACCACAGGGTCGTTAATCCTTTCAAAGAACAGGGCAGCTGAGCAAAATGACATTTAAAACGTGACAAAGAATTGGGGATATTGTCATGAGCAATGCTGCCCTGAGCTACAGACAGGCTGGACAACCTCAGGGGCATTTTCCATCTCTCCCGCCTCTGATTTACCATCTTATCACTCAGCACTAAATGATGTATTAGAAGTCATTAAAGTTAAAATATTTCATGCAATTACTGCACATTAAGGAGCTTGCAGCCAGCTGTAATGGAGTGGTCCCACAGCTGATGTTCAGCCTGCTGGGAAGCACAGCCCCGAGCAGAGGCTGCTCCTTCCTCCCTGCCAGGTGAGAGCCTGTGCCTGTGGCTTACACTCAGGGGCTCCACCCAGGAGAATACGACTACCAGAAGAGGCTCATTACACCTCAGAAATGGCCAAACTGGATATGATCACAGAGCTGGCTGTGCTGACCCTTGGAGCACTAATTTACCCAGCTATCCCCTTGATGCCTTGCCAGCATCTGGGATTGCTGAGGACAAGTGAGACTGCTGGGAAAGCAAGCTGCTTGGCTTTCTTCTCCTTCTGTGAAAGGATGTGGTGTGGGACTTGGCTTTGGCCTGATCTTGTTTCTCTTGTATCAATTTCCAAAGCTTTCTTCATCCCAGAAACAACAGGGGGTGGGTGGCTCGTTGTGCAATTGTGGCTCAGGAAGATTGTGCAGTTGCTGAAAGCTGACTGTGGTGTGACTGCTGCAGACAGCCAGCCTGGGTTTGGGCCCCTTTGCTGCTGTCTTTGTGTGGCCAGGAATTCCCAAGGCCCTGGCTTATGACTAGAGCAGAACCTTGTGGTGGAGGGGGCACAATAACAAAATGATCAGAGTCCACCCTGGCACGTCAAAGTGGGCACGAAGACCCCGAGGGGAGAATGGAGTAGGAGATCAGGGGATGGCCAGGCAGGTTTCATGAGTCAGTGAATAATGAGCACTCGGGATAAACACAGGTAAGAGGCCTCCCAGCCAGGATGTATCTTATCCCTGCCCTGGGATGCTGGGCAGCCTTGCAGCCCCGCTCCCTGGCCTTGTCTCTGTGTGTCAAAATCCCTTTTTAAAGCCTGTTTGTGTATCAGATCCAACAACCACCACGGCTCACACAGAAACTGCAGTGTTAGACCTCTTCATCCCGCTAGAGACACGAAAGAAAGTCACCCAGAAAAACAGAACGTGGTAATACAAACTTGAAGAGGGACTCAGCTACATCAAATCAAGCCTGCCTTGCCTTGGGTGCTACTCCTGCACCAAAGAGCAGCCTTCTCCACGTGGAGGAAGGGCATGGAGAGCAGGCCCGGGTGCTCTCCGTGTCTGAGACAGCCTGGCTGGGTGCTGAGGCAGCTCCTTCCCACCCCACAGTGCCAGCTGCAGACACAGGGCAGGGCCAGCAGACGGAGTTCCTTACCCAGTGCATCCTGCAGGTACTTCTGTCCTACCAGCTTGAGGTACTCCTCAATAGCTTTGGTGGCCAGCGTGTTCTCCCTGAAGATCAAGGCATCGTGCTCTGCACAGCGATCGACCTCAGCCATCACCAGATCTGTCAAGAAGTCCTGAGGAGAAAGGCCAAATGGCAAAGGTGGTTTTAGCCAGCTCGCTCGTGCCAGGCTGGCTGCAGAAGCCAAGGAGGAAGGATATTTCAGGATAATAAATAATCGCTCAGCCTGAGACAAGGGGTGCAGCTGCTACATGAAGTAAGAGCCAAAGAAATAGCCAAGGCTCCTCTTGGGTTTATTATGCTTATAGAATGATAGAGATCACAAATTATAAAGGGTGAAGCAAAAGTCTCTAAAAAAAAGCCTTTACAGCCAAGCTTGTGTTAATGTGTAGCTCTGGAACAGAACCTCTCACCAGTCTGTTTATCAGAGGCTCTGCTGAAAGAAACTGTGCTGTTATATTCATCTTTTTATAAGGAATATTTCATACAAACATGGATTTAAAAATCCAAATTGGAAGTGACGCACGAGTTGTTACAGCTTGATGATATTTAAATAATAAAAATGGCTTAATAAATTAAATCCGCAAACCCAAAGTGGTTTAGGATTTGGGAAAAAAGAAGTAAACATTCTGCTTGTTTGTTATCTATATGGCTTAACTTGAACTGTGTTCAATTGTCCAGGCAAGAACTGTCAGCAAGCCTTGATACAGAGAATAACCTCTTGATATATGGTCTAATTCTACAGTAATACTTATTTCCTGAAGCGATAACTTTATGTGAGTCAACAACATTCAGTACTCTTGGTTTTCAGTCCATTGTTGCTGTTTCTTTCCAACGAAATCCGAGAGAATTCTTTTCACCTGGTGCACACTGGGAACATCCAGCTGCACCCTCCTCAGCAGAGAACAAACTGGAAATGTACCCTCTGAGGAGCTTTATGGCAGCCTGAGCCACCTGGTGCATCCTGTAAATACAGGTTCAAAGCTCCACACACTGGGAATGCCAAACTCTAACACTAATTTATCTACTTGTTGCAGCTGGCACTGCAGCAATCCTGAGCCTGTTTTCCAGCAGGATTCTGACATAATTTTAGCTACCAGCTTCTCTCACTGGATAACTTGTTAAGGAACGAGTTCCTGTCACCCACTGCCACAGGGCACCAGCCATCCCGAGGTGTTTTCAAGGGGCGTGCAATTACGAACAGCAGGAAAGGACCTTTTCTGGAACTGTTAGATGAGGCTGTCCCTTGGACGTTGTTTACAGCTATCCCTGCCCACCCCTGTCCCTCTGCCTGGAGGTGCTTTCCTTGCTCTAGCTGGTTTCCCTGGCAGGAGCTGCCTGCAGTGTGGCACTGCTCACACAGCACCTGGCAGGCAGCAGCCACATGGATCAATGAGTGCTAATGCTTCCCAGAACTTCCCACGGCCCGCAGGGTGCTCCCCCACCATCCACTTGAAGGGATCAGGGTGCACCCAGCAGTCCCAGCAGCATCCTCGGGGCAGGGGGGATCACCATTAACTCGGTATAGATCCCCCAAATGGCTGCTCAAACGCTGCTGGATCAATGATCATTGATCAGCTGACTCAGCACTGACCTGGTGCCTGCTGCTCCTGGGATCACAGACTTACTCAGAGAAGCAATTCCCCAGTTTACCAACCTCTCACTCGCTTAGCTCTTGGCCTACATCCTGATTTTAAGAAATGCAAGGAAGGTCCCTGAACGCTCAAACGTAGGTGCTGATTTTCAGAATAACACGAAGTTACGGAGTCCACCCCCTTACACTTTGTCCACAGCATCTGCTGCTGCTCACTGTCGTGGGCCCCCCAGTCTCCACCAGCAACCACTTATCAGCAGCCAGAGCCACTCCAGCAGGAGCCACCCGTGCTCACCTTGGCTCTCCCAGTGCTCTGCAGAATGTGCACCAAGGCTGAAGCCATCTCCTCCTTGTTCTTGACACTGATCACGGGTTCCAGCACGGAGCACAGCAGGGCGTAGTTGCTGGTAACATACTCCCCAAATTCTTTGTACTGCTCCATGGGCAGGATGTTGATGGTCTGGTAGCGGGATTTGATGCGGATGGAGGGCCCCCCTGCCTTGCCCTTGCTGGCTGTGGGGGTGCTCACCGGGTACCATTTCTCCACAAACTGGCGGCCGGTCACGCTGGCCGTGGGGATGTTCACCAGGCCGACGTAATTGTTCTTGTCCTTCTTCTTCTTCTTCTCTGCGTCCTTGTAGATGTGAACGGTGACGCTCTGAATTTGTGGGAGACTGTAGAACTCAAAGTGCTCCCCCCAGAAAATGTTATCTGCATTTGCTTTGCTGGTGGTGCGGGCGAAGAGGGTGTCATCAAGGCACACCTCACAGAAGTATTTCTTCTTGGAGGTCAGGTCCTTGGCCTCTATGATCCAGAGGCGAAGCACGTTCTCAGCTCGACGGGAATTGTCCTGTGCAGGAGAGGCAGATCAGGTTGGATTCAAAGCCCCTAGGAGTTGAGTATTTCATCTCCTAAAGCAGCAGCAAAGGGCTGCCTTTTGTGTCTGAGGTAAGGACAGAGTCAGAATTCAGAATCAGACTGTCTGATCCAGAGAGAATCAGAATCTCCAGAAAACTGGACATTTTCTAAAACAGAGGCAAAGGGCTGTCTTTTGTGTGGCAAGAGTGAGGACTAGAATATTTTCCTTCAAAAGCTGCATTTGAAATGCTTTAGAAAACCAACACTCTGCACAAGAGTCTCTCCAAAGCTGTCAGATCAGTGAGGAACCCCAGACCCTGCTAGCCTGCCCCTGGGAGGTAGGATGGCAGCTATGGACTGACTTATCAGATATTTCCAGCTGATCCGTAACTTGATTCCCTGTCTCACTCCCACTCCAATTTGTTTAACGTTGTTTTTTTTGGGTTTGCCCCACCCTTGTCTGTGCCCCTGCATTAAAGCACGACCCTAATGAAGCTGTGCCCCTGCATTAAAGCACGACCCTAATGAAGCCGTGCCCCTTCATTAAAGCATGACCCTAAATGAAGCCCCATCTCTCCCAGGTGCGTGGCCTCAGAAATCCAGCCTGCAGCACCCCGAGCTGGGGCAGGGAGCAGGGAGCACACCCGTGAGTATTCACTCCTCAGAGGGCTGCCCCACTGCACTCCCTGCCATGGCACAGGGCAGCTTTGGGCACACGCATGAGCGGACGGCTCCCCAGACTGAATTAATTGAGGATGCATCTGTGGGAAGCCCTGGTACACTGGACTAAAATCCAATCATCCCACCTCCGTTCCCCCGCTAATCTGATTTCCGTGGCTTCTATTACCTTCATCGGCTGCGAGAGTCTGCGTATGTTTTCCATCCACCAGTCCCTCTCTGCTGCAGAGGAACAACTGAAGCATTTACTGCCCTTGGAGTAGGTTACCTGGAACGAATAAATGACAGGCTGAGTTCAGGCAAGCCCAGGAGACGTGTAAGAGGCTGCAGAAAGCAAGGAGGAAGATAAACAATGCTTGAGTAGCAAAGTAAATAAGAAAAAGGCAGGTAAAAATACAGCAACCTAGAAGGCAGAGAGGATAAAAGGCCCACAAAACGCAGACAGCAAAACAAGTTTGAGGTTATATAAAACTAGAGAAACTAAAGAATTTATATAGAATTAAAAGCACCAGAGGCTCCTCTTAAAGACTTATAAACAAAGCTTTAATCAGCCAGTTAATCTATTAATTTTTTAACCAGTTGTTAATTGATCAGTGGCTAATAAAGCTTGCTGTGCTCCCCGTTAGGGCCCAGGGGCAGATGATTTGGTTACCAACAGTGTAAACACAGGCAGAACTGACAGGGCATGAACACAAGGCAAAACACGCTGGCCGTGATGACTTTGGTGAACACAAACAACTTCCAGAGATCCACACAGACAGCAGCAGCCTGAACAAACCGAGGGAGCAGTGCTCTGCTCCAGCCCTGGCAGCCCTGCTTCCCTGCCCAGGGAGCCTCCTCGGCCTGTGCCCCTCTCCCGTGGCCTGGCCAGCCTCACTCACCCTTCCCACTCACTCTGCACACAATTACAGAGCAGTTTGAGGCAGCAGCTCAGAGCTAAGCTGTTGCCAGTGTTTTCCACCCAACTCCCCGAGACTAAGCCAGCTGCAAAGTGCTTCCAAGCAGAAGAAGGAGGCTGAAGCAAACAGGAGCAGTTCCTGGATGTTCCCGAGGGACAGAGCCTGATATGCTGGTTTACTGCCAGAATTTTCCAGGTTGTAAACACATCTTTGTTGCAGAGGTTTAGCCCTGTCTGATGAGACTAATCCTGCTGAAGACAGGGTGACCTGTCCCTGCCATGGCAGGAGACGTGGCCCCAGCTGCATCCAAACACACACGGCTCCACTGCTGGGGCTGCCAGGGCAGGACTCTGCTCCCACAGTCCCTGCCTGTTTGTGCAGCAGGGCCTGGAGCCCCAGCCTGCAGCCTCTGCTGAAACAGCCCAGGGACCTCTGCACCCTGCCCCACCGTGCAATGCACACAGCCACTGAAGCTGCTCCTCTGCCAACTGGAGAGCTATTGGAAAGGAGCTCTGACTGGAAATCTCATTTCTCAGTTACAATAAATCTTCTAAATTGAATTTCAGGTGAATTTGGAGAGGGTGAACACACAGCTAATGTACATACTACTGCATGTCCATTGTGCTGTAGGTATCAACCCCACCTTTGCATGCACACTACAAATGCTTAGATATTTATCAAACTGAAGGGTCTTTCAATTAGAAGACCTGGTGATAGAAAAAGATTTCTCTCTGTTCAGGGGCTGATGCCATCAGCCTCGAGGACTCTGAAAGTCACACGCTGGCTCAAGAGGCCCCACCCAAACCTCAGCAGGGCAGCGGCTGCTGCTGTTTCCCAGTCCCCCAGTGCTGGAGCAGCTTCCACAAAGCTTCAGCAGGACTGGCAGCTGCCTGCTTGGAGCCTGGCCCTACCTCAAAGCAGAAGTCTCGTCCGAGGATGCTGCTGTGAAGTGGTTTGACAAAGACAGCCTCTTCTGCTGAGAAGTCCAGAGTCTCGACGGTGCTGGTTTGGTTCAGCAGAGACTCGTGGGAGCGGGACTCCTTCAGCTTGGGCAGCTCACGGGGTCTGCAGGACAAGGAGCACAGGAAATGGCTTTTTTTCCCTCACAGTTACCAAAAGAGCTGGCAAGATCCCAGACAAAGCTGCAGCTTGTCGGTGCTCATTCAAAACAACTTCTACAATTAGTCTGCAAACCTTATGAAAATAACATTAGGCCAGTAACCCCAGACTCCCAAGGGATACCCAGCCTAGGAAGTCCATTCCCACTGACCTAGAAATCGTAGCTGCCAAGTTGTCAGAGAAAGAACAGCAGCAAAAAATTCAGAACTTAACTGCTGAAATTTAAACAAAAGCCCATAGGTAGCTTTGGCTATAACACTGAAAATGCTCATTACTAGCTAGATTAGTGGACAGCTGTTGTGTATTAGCAGCAAAGAGCACAGGGATCCCTAAATCTGTAACCAGTGCAGAACGAGGATTACTCATCAGAGCAGATGACCCTTCACAATACACTTGATTTTTAACATACAAAGCCTTTACACTAAAGTCAAATGCACAAATTCCTTCCCACTTCACAATGCTCAAATCAGTCATTTTGCATTTGGTTTTTCAGCTGCTTCTTCCAGCCTGAATTTCAAATTTTTTGGATACTTCCTTTCTCTTTTAACTTCTCACATGCTGCTTCTCCTTTCCAGCTGATTATCCCGTACATCCCTGAGCTCCACCAGAGCTGAAATCTCCCAAATTCACAGCACCTTTTTATCAGGGCATTTTTCTCTTTGTCCCCACCAGTTCCTGAAGGCTTCTCAAAGACATTTCCCTCCCTCCACTATGCCAGTGACACTGTCCAACGTGCTTTAACCTTTTCTGTACCCTCCCAATACAATTTAATGTAATATTTGTGCACAGTGGGGAGCTCTGCTGCCAAACAGCACTGCAAAACGTGCCCAGTTTAGAGGTGGCAGGGCTTCACCTCTGCTCCTTCTGCCTCCAAACCATCACCTATCCCAGAGGTTTCTGCAACCACCATCTCACACTGGAGGCACAACCTGCATCTCAAGGCAGACATCAGGTGCAGACACAGCTTATTTCTCCTGGGGCAGGAGTTCAGTCCAACCCTTCCCAGCTGCCCAGCAAGGAGGAGCAGCACAGAGTCCCAGCTCAGCAGAGAAGGGGCTGTGGACCTGGCAGGCCTAGATTTTGTTAAGATATTGAAGTGTCTATGTTCAGTGAGCCCATGGATGTGGGCTGCCCACCCAGCAAGTGTGAGTGGGCACAAGGAGCAGATGTGGAAGCAGACAGGCACCAGCTCCTTGCACATCACTCAAAGACACTGCTCCTGTGTTCATCCTCACACTATTTCCTCAATTTTATTCAATTCCCACTATCAAGGCTCCCAGTATCAACTGGAAAATGTTAAAATCTGTTACTTATAGAGGAAAGAAAAGCACAGCTACCTCTAACAGCTTCCCCAATTTTGAAAAATAACTGGTTTTTTGTATATTTCCCTCACATATACAAAAATAAAAAGGGTCCTCACATTCTCTATCCTTAGCAAAATCACATTCCTCCTACCTGTGAGCAATTCTATAGGGGAACTCAGAGGCAAAAAAAACCCCGAACACTTGGAAAAGGCATCTTACCTAAGGCTGCTTAACAAAACCTTGGGTACCACAAAGGACACAGGCAATGCAACAGGCAGAGCTCACCTGGCTGCTCTCTTGTACAGAACGAAACGCTGAAGGTACTGGAGCAGATTCACACACGATAAGGTTTATTAAACAGTAAGGGAGAACTTTGTTCCCATTTAATATACTGAATGACCTCAGTGCAGGCAGCAAAGCCCTTTGATGGGAGGAATACTCCAAAGACACTGATTTCAGATGCAAAGCAGCAGCCCCAGCAGCAGCCTTGGCTGTGCTGTGCTTTGTTCCAACAGGTTCCAGCAGCAGCTGAACCAACGCAGCCCCAAACCTCAGCCCTGTGTAATTGAGCACTCGCTGCACTCAAGGTAGGGCAAGTCTAAAATAAACACACCACAATACACCACTTTAATGTCATCTCTGCAAAAGCCTCTCTAATTTCTCCTCTCAAGAAAGCACTGCTGAGGTCACTTGGCTCCCGTCCCTGCCTCAAACTCTGAGCAATTCCCGTCCTTGCAGAGCACTGAGAGCCTGCAGCCAGCTGCTGGTCAGTGGAAGAAAGCATGGGGTGAGCACAAAGTTGGGGAAGAGGAGGGGAAGAGAAATAATTACCACAGAAATGGGGAAAAGAAAAAAAAAAGATACTTTGCACATTCCAGTTCAGCAGAGGCTGCACTCAGAGCAAGAGAAGGCAAGCAGACCTGCAGGAGACAGCAGGACAGCCACTCACAGGGCATCCCCAACCACAGCAGTGCCACAGCCCTTCCCTCCAAACCTCCTGCTCCGGCCTACATCTCCCACAAGAAATCCTGCCCGGAGAGGAGGAAAGGCACAAACAAATCCGAGAGGAGCTCTCCCTCCAGCCTGGGGTGACGGATTTGGGAGGAGCACGGCGCGGGGCAGGCAGGCTGGGCCAGGAGAGCAGCCGGGGCCGTGGGGAGCAGAGCATCCTCCGTGGTGCCAGGGAGGCCCCGATGCCCGGCGTTGCCAGGCACAGCATCCCCGGGGAGATCAGGGGGCTGGCAGCAGGCACGGGCAGCCGGCCTGCCCCAACAGGCTCTGCCACACACAGACGTTCCTCCTCGTCCTTTCCTACGAGCGTGATGAGATCCAGACTTTAAAGGCAACGTGAGAGAGCAAGGAATCTTCCAAGGGAGCCTCCCAACAGGCTCTGGGAACAGGGCAGAGGCAAAGGCAGGTACACACAGCAGCCTGCACATCCCATCTGGCAAAGCCACACCTCTCAGGAGCATCCCTTCTGCTCCACTGCTCTTCCATCCAGTGGGCTGGGAGTGTTTGGGGTTGCTGCAGAGCAGCTGGAGCACTGGTAGTTCTGTCCACCCAGGGTCCCGTGGCAGACAAATGTCCGTCTGTTCCAGCAACCCCCTGAAGTCACCATATTTAAAACAGCTCAATAAACTGATGAAGTGGCTTAGAATTGGCACTTTATCTTCCATAAACATCCGAGCAACAACCTAAAGCTGTTGTTAGATGCGACCACATGCATTTACAAACACAAGTACATGCATTTGTGAGCACCACAGTATAGATCTCATCTATTGATAGATCTGCAAAGCAAATCATTGACTTGTGCCTGTATCAGCAGCATCCTGACCAATACAGGCCATAATTATAAAGAAATAACACTTCTCTGCTGCTTTAAAGCCTCCTCTGATATGCTGAATCTGTAACAAGGAAAGAAAATTGCTTGCTGGCTTCCTTTTGGCATAGATGCCACTAATTCATGTCCCAGCGTCCAGCAAAGGGGCTGGATTAACAGGGCCCTTCCTGTATTAGGTAGGAAGCCACTGGTAAAATGAGTGTTGCTCAGACTCTGTCAGGAGAGAGGTAATCCCAGGGAAGCAGATTACTGTAAACAGGAATATCACACATGCAAAAAGTGGGGGAAGGGTTGTTTGTACAAATCTCTTTCTGTTAAACAGCTCCATTAACGACACAAATCCTGTTTTAATTTACAACTAACCTCCCGTGATCAACTTTTTATCCCGCTGCTTTTTCTGTCTATGTCTGTTAACAACAGAGATTGCCAAGGAGCCACATGGGAGTTCAGAGCAAACAGTTACCAAAGCACCAAATAATTCTTACACCTTCCCATAATTTCTTTCCCATAGGAAAAACAGATGAGGAGGAGCATGTCAGGGAACATTTCAAACTTCTCACCACTTTTCACATGTTTTGGAGCACTGGTCTTCAGAGCTGCATCATTTCCTTCTAAACCAGAGCCCAGACAATGCCCTAAACCACTGACCTGGCAGCAGCATGCCACTGCCATGGAAAAAGAGCTCTCCAGCCACCCCATCTGGCTGGCCCAGCCCCAAGCTGACCCTCTCTCCTTGCACACCATAATTCAGTGATTTTCCATGGCAGGAAGATCTCGGTTGTAAGCCAGGAGCTGGAAACCTCTGGCTTTCAGCAGCTGCCCATGGCACACAGCAGCCTATTAGCAAAGTTCTATTATATTCTACTGTCTATAAGGCACAGAGAATGAAGGGTTAAAATCCTAATTGCTCTGGTTAGGAAGCTCTCCTGCTGATTTCAGCCTATTTAAAAGCCAACCTACAAGGCACAAAAGACTTCCAATTACCGAGCTTACCAGGGAGAGCACTACATTACTTGTAAAACAAGCCTGTGGACATCAATAATCCAAAAGATTTAAAAAAAAAAAAAAAAAAAAGGAAGTTTAACAATGAACTTTCCTTTACCAAACTGGTGTGAAAGGAAAGGACTCAGCCCAAGCACCCGGCTGCAGCCAAGCCTCCAGCTGGCCTTACACGAAGCTGTTCCTCTGCACGCTTCAAATCATCCCAGCAATCCCCGAGTGCTGAGAGGCACTCCCCGAGAGCACCAAGTCGAATTCAATACTTAGCCACTCTGCAAAGGCACAGGAGACAGCCTGGACAGGACTGCACTGAACTTTCTGCTGCTATCCCAGCTCCCAGCCCTGAGGAACAGACCCTGCCGTCTGCAGCACCACCTGCAATCCACCCCTGCTGCAGCACCAGGCTCCCTGGCCAAAGGCTCCTCTTGTAGCAACCACACCCCGCTGCATTTTCCAACTGCCAATTATCTGAACATCCTATTACTTGGTCAACAATTCTACAAGTCTAACCAGTTTCATTATTATTTTTTTTTTTTTAAATCAGAAACTTAGAGTAAGTTATTTCTCTGCAAGTTACACTCAGGTGTGGCTAAACGCTGAGTTTTTCTGAGCACGTTGTCCTAGTCTTCCACTGAAATTCCGGTCTTTTCTGGCAAGGTCCTGCCCAAAGCCTCATTGTCTGAATCCTGGATTTGCAAAGCCTGTGTGCTGTCCCTGCGGATCCCAGGTGTCTGACAGACACCTCTCGGGGTGCTGAATTTCACAGCACCACAGCTCTCCCCTCTCCTCGCTCACCTGCTCTCTGCTGTTAACCTTTCCATTTGGTTTGTTTCGATGCACCAGAAACACTTAATTGATTCAGTTCCATTTCCCTGCTAAACTCCAGGTGAGTGCTACACGGAGGAACCTGGGCTTTGCAGGGAAGCATCAGCCATTAGGAAATTTGTGTTTATAAAGGGCTCAAGGGAGCCTGCAGGTGGGACAGAGCAGCCCAGCACTCGGGGAGGTTTGTGACAAACACGGGGGTCTTGTTCGGGTTTTCAGTGAAAAACCAAACAATTGCATGAGGATTGGAAAAAAACTGGCTGAAAGAAACATTCACCAAATCAGGAGTGAGGCGTCCCTCCAGAAACAAACCACTCCTCCCTCTCCCCGCACGCCAGCGTGCTGATAGCGACAGATAACCCTGAACGAATGCGAGCTGGGAGTGAGTCAAGCCTTAATAACGCATTGTGTAACCCAGATCTCTATCCTGACAGCCAAACCAGGGCCAAAACCCCCCACCCTGCTGTGAAAACCGGCATCGACCGAGAACCAACCTGCAACGCACGGCAAGTTTGGCTTCTATTATCCACCCGGCCCGTGCTATTTTCTCAGGGCAAAGAGGAGGAGGGAGGAGCGGGGACTCACCGAAAGTAGAAGAAGCCGTGGCCGGAGGAGTGGGAGCGCTTGCCCACGAAGCCCAGAGCCATGGTTGCCCACCCCGTGCCCTGCCAGCGCCCATCCCGAGCCCTTCCCTCGCTACTGCTGCCTCATAATGCCACCAAATGAGTCCCAGCAAGGCAGGAGGATTCCCACGTGGCACTAAATCCCAGCAGGGCAAAGCCCTCCCAGCTGTCTGCAGAGCTTTGCTGCGGCACCCGGGCCATATGCGGCCGGCCGCGACCATCTCCGCTGCCCGTCTGTAAACAAAAGTGCTGCTGCCCCTGGAAGTGCTCTCAGGCTCCTGGCCACAAGCTGCAAGTATTCATTTGGTCTCTCCTTTCAAACGAGATTTTCCCTACGTTTTTTCTCGTGCTTTTTAACGTGTTTTATATGTTATGGATGCTGAGAAAACGTTAAAGATGAATGTGTGAGTGGGAAAGCTCAGAGGATGCAGGAGGAACCAGGCTGGGAAAGCTGTGAAGGATGTGATGGTGACCCAGTGCCAGGTCACCTCACGGTGAGAGCTGCTGGCAACCTGCAGAGATGCTGCACTGGCCACGCTGGAGAGCCTCAGTCCCACCTGCCAGGGCTCACACACGAGCACAGCCCGAGTCCTCCCACATCAGCCTCTCGTAAAGACAACATCCATGTGCTCAAGCACAGAAAACCCCAGCCTGGGTAGCAGGAGGGGTGTGAGTTACAGCCTGAGAGGTTGTGGATTTCCACAGGACACCTGGATGCTGATCCGTGT
The DNA here is from genome assembly GCA_013397175.1 of Platysteira castanea. NCBI lineage: Eukaryota > Metazoa > Chordata > Aves > Passeriformes > Platysteira > Platysteira castanea. The sequence continues at coordinate 230,312 of VYXC01004913.1, forward strand.
TTCTAGAGGGGCACCAGAACTCTCTCCTCTCCCCACCCGCTAACCCAGACACGCTGAAATGGAGTTAAAAACCAGAAAAGGTATGGTGGCCACTTGTTTTCTGCTTGGAACAGAAAATCTGATTACAGGAAAATCTGCAGCTCATCTCCATCCCTGCTCCCTACAGCATTCCTGACTCCTTTCTGTTTTAAATCAGCTCTGGACAGGCAGCAGCCCTCCTCTGTCCCCCTTCAGCATGGCACACAACGTTACAGCACCCCAAACCTTGCTGTGCACCAGGATAACCAACCTTCCTCACCCCAGAATTGTAAAGGCATTTATCTATAAACATCTCCACTTTCTTAACAAATCCCAGACACCCCAAAAGCCTGAACAGGCACTATGGCAGCAGCCTCTCTTTCCTTCTAACCCTTGCAGGGTTTTAGTTTATAAAGCTGTATAATACTTTCTTTGAAGGCAGGACCCTTGTGTTTGTCAGAGCAAGAAAAGGGAGATGCTATCAGCCCACCTGGCCCTGAAAACCTGAGTTACACCATGACATCACCTGGAATCACCTGCTGGAAATGGGGAAGGGCTGACTCCAGGGCAGGACAGGAAAGTCCTCACTGCTACAGATCGAGGCTCACACAGAACGTGGGGGGAGCAGAAGGTGAGAGAGGGGCAATTCCTCCTCATGAAATTACAGTCAGCTCCATGTTCAGTAATGCCACCATGTGATCAAGCACCTGGATTTTAAGCTTTTATGCTTTCAGGCCACCAGAGAAAATTCACATTTCATTTGAGTCTAGTTGAAAATTCGTGCCCACACTGGCAGGGAGTAGAAGGGGGTCTGCTTGTAAAGAGAAGGCAGCTTTGCTGTGTGTAACACCATGTCTTAAACCAAAGAGGTAGGAATTAATTATAGCTACATTTATTAGCCTTCCCAGCACAACAGTGCTTCCCTGACACTACAACAGCAAGTATCCAGCATGAGTACCAAGCTCAGGAATGACACCCAGATTATTTATGGCAAAGAGATTTCTGCATTACAAAAATTCAAGCAAAGCTGGTTTCAAACAAGGGTAAAAATAACAGGTACTTGATGACATGGTGACATTATTTAACATGCTTATGCTCACCGAGTTGCTTTTACAGCCACGTTGCAACACCCTGAAAATAGAGATTTATAGGAAAACTTGCATCAAAGCAGACTGGGTGGACTACAGGAGCAAGGCCATCTAGATGGTCGGTCACATCTGGTGAGCAGCAGGCTTCTGTGTAACTCCTGATGTTAACAGCCCTCCAACATCCACAGCCTTGCTATGGCTGTGATTTTCTGGTCTGCCTTTCAGATGGAGAAGGCAGCCCCACTGATTGAAGCAGCACAGCATGACAGATACAACTAACGAAGGCAGCTCAGCTAAAGGAGCAGGGAAAATGCACTGAACAATGTCAAATCACAGAAACCTGCCGTGGCCTCGAGTGCAGGCCAGCTTGTTCCTCACTCTGTCTAGTTCTCCTGCTGGGCTAGCGTGGAATGCAACACAGAATATGTTTAATAAAAACAATCAAGAGACTTTGCAAATAGTTAGGAAATACTGCGTGCAAGAGCCTTTGCTTGCCTCCTATACAATCCACTCCCAGCCTGGATATCCAGCCAAAAGCTAGACAAGCAAAGACACCCCAAACAGAGCACCAAGATGGTGAGAAATTACTGAGTTTTCCAGTTTTCCGAACAACAGATCATCTGTTCCCTGCAGTAACTCTGCAGTCACTAAAATACCACCACTGCAAGGGTCCCGCTGCTCACACCAACACTGCTCCTCCTCTCACACAGCCCTGGCCTGCAGGCAGGCACTGCCTGCAGCACGGCCCATTCCTCTCCAGCTGACCCATCCCAGCACGGCCCATTCCTCTCCAGCTGACCCATCCCAGCACAGCCCATTCCTCTCCAGCTGACCCATCCCAGCACGGCCCATTCCTCTCCAGCTGACCCATCCCAGCACGGCCCATTCCTCTCCAGCTGACCCATCCCAGCACGGCCCATTCCTCTCCAGCTGACCCATCCCAGCACGGCCCATTCCTCTCCAGCTGACCCATCCCAGCACAGCCCATTGCTCTCCAGCTGACCCATCCCATGGTTTTTGGTTTATCACGACATTGGAAGCCTGCAGCTCATTCTAAACAGATGCAGGAAAAGGCATTGGAGTCCCTCTGCTTCACCTGAGCGTTCTGACAGCTGTGAGGAGCAGCACTCTCCTGTGCCAGTAAAGGACACAATAAAGGAAACTCTCACACCTGCTAGGTTCAGCAGAAAGAGGGTAAAAGAGGAAGCTTCATTTACATTTCTCCTACTTTATAGGGTTCCCAACTCCACAAGGGATTGGAGGACATGTCACTTCCTCCTCAATCCCACTGGAGAAAAAGGATGCTCATCAAACTTTCTCTTATCACCAAAGGAATGAAAAACAGAAAAGACAGTTAAGTAAACATTGGCTATTGTTTACATGAAGCTCTGTGAGAAAGAACTCTGCCCCCATATTATACACAGAAGGCTTTAGCAAAAGCAGGACAACACTCTCCCACCCTGTACCAGCAGACCATTGCACACTGATGTTGCCCTGGTTTTTGCTAAAGCCTTCTGTTTTTAACCTTGGAGTCAGAATTCTTTCTCACACACTTTCATGTAAATAATGGCCAATGTTTACTTAACTGTCTTTTCTGTTTTTCATTCCTTTGGTGATAAGAGACAGTTTGATGAGCATCCTTTTTCTCCAGTGGGATTGAGAAGGAAGTGACATGTCCTCCAATCCCTTGTGGAGTTCAGAATTGTATAAAATGTGGCATATGTAAATAAAGGGTCTTTTCCCTCCTTTCTGCTGAACCTGGCAGGTGTGAGAGCGTCTTTATTGTGTTTTCCCAGACACACACTGGCATCTCCCGTGCCAGAGGCAGCCCCACAGCCCCTGCTCCTGCCAGCTGGGCACTAAATCCCCTTCCTGGCTCCCCTCCCGTGACGCACCCGCGTGCTGTGTGCCAGGGCTGGGTGCCAGGGCTGTGCCTTACCTGTCCTCAGAGCTGTTGGGAGAGGGCAGACGGAAACTGATGTTCCTGTCCAGCTTGGACTGACTCTTGGTCCTCTTGATGGATCCTTTCAGGCGCTTGCTGAAGAAGCCCTGCAATGAGAAGGTGCAGCAGTGAAGCAGGGGTGCCAGCAGTGATCCCTCAGGGCACTGGCACTGCCAGCTGCAGGACGGGCCCCGCTGGCATTCCTCTGAGCAGGGGGAGAGGCAGGGCTGGGCTGGAACTGACAGCTCCAGGAGGGGAGAGCTTCCAGTTGCAGAAATTAGCACCATTCACATTATGGGGACACTTCAATGGATTCCAGCTATTACACAAGAGACCCAAACCCCACAGTTATCACTTAATAAGGAGGAATCTTCAATATCAGCAGTTCTTCTTCTTCACTTCTACATGCCATGTTTTTATTTCTTGGTGAGCTTAAGAGTACAGATGTCTTATATCATGAGCTTCTACTGAGCCCACAATTGCAGCCAGGTTTTCCTTGTTAATTTAGATGTAGCACACTAAATCTTAAAATAATTTGCAATTTCAATAACCTCGCTAGCCAGGATAGACAATTTCAAAGCATTTCACACACCAGTGGCTTCGGGTGTCAGTTATAGCAGTGGTAAGAAGCAAAGCTCAATTCAAAAATCTACTTAGGATCTAAAAATAAAATTAATCTTCAAAGAATCTGGCTTCAAACTACAATTGTTCACCCAACAATCACAGCCCAAAGCCACGTTAGTTGGGGGGGGCCTCAGGGATCCCCCCCTGCTCCATGGGGGAGTGCTGCCAACACTAGGCCAGCCTAATTCTGGACTTGGTCTAGCCAGGTATTGAAAACCTCTGGAGAAAAAGGGAAGGAAGGAAGGGGAATCTGCTTCCTGCATCTGCAGGCAGTGCTACATTTAAGGCTGCCCTTCAGCTCCTGAGGCTTGCCAGCCAGCAGGCTCCTCTGGGGTGAAAGCTGCTACATTCTCCTGATAAAGTGGGGGAAAAAAAGCCTGATATTTAAATACTGCAGGAAAAAACCCCACAAAAAACAAGCCCCACAAATGCATCCTGTTTGACAAGGCACTGTCAGGAGGGGAGAGGTGTTCTCAGCCAGGTGTGCCCATGATGCTGCACTTCTCTTGGTGCTGGTATTGAAAAAGTGCCTTTGAAAAAACCCTGTAATCAATAGATGCTCCCGGGCTTCTCCTGGGGCCCTTGCTGGAGTTCAAGTGGAGGATGTGCAGCACTTTCAAAGCCACTTTCACATCCTCTGAGCTCTCAGCATGACAGGTAACAAACCCAGCCCCAGGGATTCAGATGTGCTGGACCCCGGCTGCAGTCCAGCACCTCTCAGCCTACTCCAAGTGCAAACATGAAATAACAGGGCTTTTCCCCCTTAAGGGCAAGTAAGACAAAGCTGACCCAGTGGGCCAGGGGTCCAGAAATATTTCTATTGAATAATTCCAAATCCCACTCGGAGAAGGACCATAAACACTCATTTTTGTGTGCATGTACGATTTGAAACTGGGACTGCTTTAACATGGGACATGTTCTTGGTTTAACTGAACATAATCTATATCCCAGCAGAACAAGTGTTCTATCTGGGGTTCAATAAGGCTAGCCACAGCTGACTATACAAAAAAACTAGGGTAAGAACATATTTAAAGACAAAAAGTATTCAAACAAAGGGAGTGCTTATTGGTCATCCTCAAAAGGCTTGGAAACATTTGCAGGATTTGCTCTGTGCTGGCAGCTCACAAGGGCCAGTGCCTGCAGATGGACAACCTGGGAGCAGCATGACAAACTCACACGTGCCAGAACTGAGCAGGGGTTTTTGACTCCCATTTGCCACAGGAAATGCTTTTAAATACCGAATGCAGATATAAAAATAGAAGCAGTGATGAAGAGTCAACTTCTACCTGCAGCAATACCACCTAACTGGAAGTTTTATTTCCTTTTGCTCCTATTGGCAAAAAATCCCTGCCAATGTTTATAAAGCAGCTCACACCATTAAAAAGACAAAAACACTTTTACTGCTTTTCTTATTGTCTGGGTATTTCTCTTAAATCCTTATTTCAACACAAACCAGACCCTTGTTTGATTCTTACACCTAAATGTAATGGAGTGTCTGAGCTTTAGGAATCATCATGGAGCTTCTTAAAAAACAGTGGGGATTTTACTGCTTAAACAAACACCCTCAGACAAAAAGATGTAAATTACTACCCAAACTACCCAAATTGATGAGCCTATGTTCTTAATCAAACAAGTACAAAATATTTGGTAGGATAAACTAGCTGGGATGAAATTTGAAAAGAGACAGAGCTCGGTACAAGCTGCCCCCAGAACCACAGGTTTAGGGGCACAGGGATGGAAAAGAGAGGTGGGGAGAGAGAGGTGGTGCACGACCCCAGGCACAATCAGGAATAGGTCAGGGTAGGTTTGTCTTCACCCAAAAAGCATCAAGCACTGGCCTAAGAAGTACCCAATGATGCAATATCTAAAAATAATTCAATCCCACTGAGAATTCCATCCATCTCATTTGGAAGTTAAGCTGCTGGACTGCCCTGCTCTGCCAGAAGCAATCTCCACAGGAGAAGGGATAACTCAGCAGGCTGCTGGAACATCCCCTCGTAGCTGCACGGGGAAAGCACAGAAACTCTCACCCCCAAGTACTTCCACCCCAGGGCTGGTGGTCGTTGAGGGCAGTTCTGGCTTTAGGAGATGCTCATTTAGTGCCAAAGATGCCAGCTGGCTGTTTGTCCTCAGCCTGAGCAGGGCAGCCCAGGACCTGTCTGACAAACTCAGAGGCAGCCCAAGTAGGAGCTGCTCATCTCCTGGGCTGCTGCTCCCTCTGCACACCAGGGTTCCTCACTCCGGGGAGAGCAGCCCATGCATAATAAATAATGATTGTCCTGGCTGCTTTGAAAGGGGAAGGTTAATTCAGGCATGAACGAGTGAAACTCTGTGTAACCATAACACCAACCAGGCCTGGATAAAACACAGTGGTATCAGTGGAAGCTCCAGAAGTCACAAGTAGGGTAAAACTGACACCCAAAAAGGTCCATCTCACACACAGGGCTGGTACCCACATCAGCTCTTTCTGGGGACAAACACACTGCATCTGAGCCTTGCAAGGCATCCTGAACATCTGTAACTCTTGCTGAGGAGCACCAATGCATTATTAATAACACCAGGTGGGTAACTTCACTGACAGAGCCACGAGATTCATCCTCTCTGAGGGGAAGGGGTGGATGGTACAAAGATAACCCCCAAGTGACCGTGGGTGACAGCAGAACTGCCTCCCTGCTGCTGTGCCTGGTGAGGACACCAAGCATTTTATTTCTGAAGCTGTTCACAAGCAGCTATCAAGATAAAAACCAGTGTCACAGCCAAGTGAAAACACTGCCCTGTGCCAGTGATGTTGTAAAGCTACAGGAGGCAGAGAAGCAGGGGAAGATCACCAGGTTGTACAATGGGAAGATCAAACCAGCAGGATATTCCAGGAATGAGCAGCAAAATGGTGAAGTTTACTATTTCTTGCAGAACAACAGCAAAAGGCCAATTTAACTAGCAAGGAGGTAAAGTTTGCTTATGAGCCCAGGAACACTCAGCATTAAAATATTAGCAGTGACTCCCTTTGAAAAGACTCTTAATCACTCACTCAGTAGAAAAGCAGATGAAAACAGCCCTGGGTACACCCTGGGGGTAACACACAGAACAAGACAGGGACTTACAGCCACGTTCCACCATCTACTCATCCCAAAGCTGGCACTGTGTCACTGAAGAGGTGTTTGTGCACAGGCACAAAACAATAAAAACCATGTCTGAATGTACAAACAGAGGATAAAGCCCAATAAAAGCAGAGTGGTGTTATGTAAATCTGCCGTGGCTTTCACACTAATGCAGCACTCTTCTGATTTTCTCATCTGGGCAAGAAAAGTAGAACGAAACAGAACTCCAGAAGTATAAACTGATTAAAGGCAGACAAGAGGGGGATTTACAAATGATATGTTTTAAAGACCAACCATTTATTTTAGGAACAAAGGCAAGAAGGGATTATAGATGTATAAAACAAATAGAATGGAAATTACCTAAGCTCCTGATGCACCCTGTTACATAAGAAAACCAAAGGGCAATTTCACATGAGAGGCAGCACGTTTCACTGATTGTCAGGAGACCTTGCCTAATGCTATCTATAAACGAGCCCATCCAATTCACCAGCACAAGATATTATACAGACAAATTTTTTCAGCAAGATTAAAAAAGGATTATGTGTTTATATAAGGAAGAATAACATATGTAGCTGCATTAGTCAGGTTTAAAAATAACAAGAGTGAGCAATAATCATGCTTCAGGACACAAGCTGATCAACAGCAAGGATCAGGAAAGATATTTTTCCCCTGATGGGACAGCACTGCAGATTTGGCCAGATAACAATTCCAACTTCCCAATGAAAAATGGTCTACAGCCACAGGAGGGATGCAGAGCAGGAGGAACAAGTTCAGGAACAGCAATAAGAAAGCCAAGGAAATGCTGAGGATACTGTAGCAAGGGTAGGTTGATGATACACGTGTTAATAAAATGCAATGTAAGATTGCAGGCACTCTGCACCATGTGCAGCCAAAAGCCCGGCAGGAATCAGATTTCCAAGTCACTGGGAATTAGACTGAAAAATTCATGAACAAGCAAGAGCTACCTGATAGCCAGGAGGGCCACAGCAGCTTTTCAGATCCCAGCTCAGCAAGGTGTTTAACACGGCCACAACTGGGAGCAGCACCTGGCTGCCCCTGGGGGAGATGGAAAGAGCATCCCTAAAAGCCCCTGTCCAGGAATTAAGGAGAGAGCATCCCTAAAAGCCCCTGTCCAGGAATGAAGGAAAGAGCATCCCTACAAGCCCCTGTCCAGGAATTAAGGAAAGAGCATCCCTACAAGCCCCTGTCCAGGAATTAAGGAAAGAGCATCCCTACAAGCCCCTGTCCAGGAATTAAGGAAAGAGCATCCCTAAAAGCCCCTGTCCAGGAATTAAGGAATAAAGGTAAAAAGTCTGTCTGGAGAACAACGAAACAAGGGTGATGAACAATGACCACGATGAGCAGCAGGTCACCTGAGCCTGTCAGGAAGGGCAGGCAGTGATTTCCTGAGCCTGGCTCTTCCCCTGGCAGGCAGCCACCCAGCAGCCCAACACTTGAGAACACCTTCTGATAACACAGCACACATGCTAATCACAAAAACTATTACAAATGAGCTTTGTTAAAGCTCCTAACATAAACCTAAGGAATGGCTGCAGGAGTACCTAAAAAGAGTAATTAGTGCAAGGGATAAGGTATCAAGGTAGAGGAAAGGCTCCAGTGGGATGTGGTGGGGATAGTGGCCTGACTGCTGCTGCTTAACATCCTTGTTAATCACCCGGAAGAAAAGTTAAACAGCACATTAATTACACTGAGCTATATTAAATTAGGAGGTGAAGCAAGGGCCAGGGAGGACAGAGAAATAACACAGAGGGTTAGGAGCAATTAGAAACTGGTAACACACATTCCTGGGAACTCCAGCACCAGAACTTGGAGAATCAGTTGAAGGGAATTAAAAACACAAGAGCAAGAAAAGTGATAAAAGGGTCAGAAGGACTCATTTGCAGAGGATGCATTAATTAAACTTTGCATAACTTGAGTAAGCCATGATTTGGAGGTGAAGAATAAAATGAGTTGGTGCATATTTAAATACCACTGAGCCAAGGACAACTGGAATGTGAGCAGTGTTTAAAGCTATGTACATTCACAGCTCCCCTGCATTAACTGAGCAACAAAGGGAATTGGAGTAAGTCAGGTTTACACCAAACACAGGAATAATGTTCCTGCTGCTGAGGTCCACCAGTGTCAGAGCCTGGACATCCCCATCACCTGACTCAACACTGAAGTTTGATGTAATGAACAAATCTGCTGTGCCAGCAAGAGCCTGTGAAGGTTACAGAGCCTGTGAGCAGCACTGTCCCAGAATAAAGACACGGATGAGAGTGTGGGGAGCATCCTGGAGACAGCCAGTCACCTGCTCATGCTTTCTGACACAGAACTCAGCAACAGCCAGCAAATCTAATCCAACACAGCACAGGCAGGTGATAGAAACTAGAGCAGATTCAAACAAACACGTCACAGGAAGAAAGAGTAGGAAGTGGAAGGAAAAATGTAAATCTCTTATGGAGGGGACAGCTTTGAGCACAGCCAGTTTTTCCTGGAGGATGCTATGGGGCCCCACTCTAATGCAAATCACCAATTCCACCTCTGCGTTGGTGCTGATGCACAATTAAAAATGTGTATTTGTATGGCAGGGGGTGACACGGGCAGCACAGCCCAGGCTTGTCCTGCCCTGGCAGCACAGCGGGAGCAGAGCAGGGCTCTGCAGGAGCAACAATCTTGCTGACTGCATAAAAGATGAGGCTGGGCAGCCACGAGATCTCATCAAGCTTTGACCTTCACTCGGGCTGGCTGCATTGTCTTCTGTTCCATTTAGCAGTACTCTTAAAGAGCAAAGAGGCAGACAGCACTTCTGCAGATCCAATTATACCCAAACTGGCCAGAAACAAACCAAGGAAGGCAATCTGCAAGTATCCTACATCAGGGTTCCTATAAAAATCTCTTTATTTACTTCAAGGACCGAGCTCTGCCTTTCCTGTCTCATTCACACTTGTTTCTTTGCCTCTTTCTCATCTTTCCTTCCCCATTAGCCAGCAGACACGGATGAATCATATTATTTATAATAACAGCTCTGAGCCAGAACTGGGGAGCGCAGTGAGTCTGGAGGGAGGTTTAGAGACTCCTCTCCACCCTGCTGCTGCAGGAGGGCAGGGGCTGTGACAGTCCCACCCCTACCCAGCCCTCAGCCCCAGGGGCAGGGCAGTGAGGGCACACGTGCCAGGCTGCAGCAGTGCCCCCGGGCTCCACGGGGCCCCAGCAGGGAAGGGAAGGGAAGGGGCTGCAGGGAGGCTGCCAGGACATGGGGTGTGTGGGAAGGGACAAGCTGCTTCCTCGCCCACCTCTGCGTCACAGAGCACTCGGAGCCAGCTCCCTCTGCCTCCCCACTTGGTCAGGCAAATTATCATCCATTATTAAAAATAGGAGTTTTCCTATAGATGTATCTATAAACAGCATGCATCTGTGTGTGAGAAGACACATTTCTTCATCTCCGTTTTCCTACCTTCCCTTCTCTCTCAATATTTCTCCCTGTCACACCCGGAAATCATCAAACATCAATGTACACAGCTGAGCCTAGATGGAGACTAATGCTTTAAGTGCAGACGAGAAAATTTGGGGCAACAGGGAAGGAAAAGAAAGGACAAGCACCAAGAGCTCCTCCCTCTGCATGGGCTGTGTAGTGTCAACATCAGCAGAATCCCCTTTACTCCCCTGGGTGGGAGAGAACCAGAACAAATCACAGAATCACAGAATGGTTTGGGTTGGGAAGGACCTTAAAGATCATCTCGTTCCAGCCTCTTCCCATGGGCAGGGACACCTTCCACTCTCCCAGGTTGCTCCAAGCCCTGTCTGACCCAGCCCTGAGCGCTTCCAGGGATCCAGGGGCACCCACAGCTTTGCTGGGCACCCCGTGCCAGGCCCTCAGCACCCTCACAAACACGTGGCACACACTGGTCCGTGCAGGGGTTCATCCTAGGAAAGACTGTAACTCCCAAAGTTCTGCTTTTCACACAGCAGTAAATTTAAACATCCATCTTTTCCTCCGGTGCCCATGCAGGAGGTAGAAAGGCAAGTTTCCTAAACTTCACACATCAGCCCTTAAAAAGAAATCCTTCCCTGACCACCGCCACTGAGGAGACTACTTAAAAAATGTATTGTCAAGGAAATGTTTGCTTAAAGGCAATTATGCTGTTATGAATCAAAATTCCAGATGCTAAAGCAATGCCAATTAGCAGCATTAAAAAACCAGATGCCTTGTTCTGAGTGAGTACCACTGCCTGTGCTTGAAAGGAAAAATCCTGCACAGAACACGCTGGAAGCCACTGTCCTATTGAGAAGACAGCTTTTAAATAGCTGTTCTGAGAGACCAACTTAAAAAGCTGTAAAAGCAACTTATTATGAAAGTCTCAGCATAATTTTCCATCAGGATGGAAGAAGGTTAAGCTGTCCCCTGCCTTAAGCTGCTTTCTGTGAGAAATCCAAGCAGTGAGTGGACGAGGTAGGGCACAGAGTCAGGGCCACGGGAAGAATAACTGAGACAGCACTATGCTGCAGCTGCCCGTGCCCTGCAACCTGCACTGGGGTGACAAAGCCTGAAAAAACAAAAAGGCAAGCTCCCTTATGTGCTTTATAACCTCCTCTGTACGTAGAATAAATGCTTGTCAAACAGAGACAACCTCACAGGCACAGATTTGAAGCCATTACAGGCACCTTTTGCATCCTTCACTTGAAGCTCTTCTCAGATCAGTGATCCCAGACAGGCTTTCACCAGGCACCCAAGTCACCTCTCCTCCTTCTGAGAGCTGGGAAACTCTGATTATCAGTCAAAGGCAGCAACATAATTCCTCCCCACCTTCTCAGCCACCTATTAGACGTGTGCCAACCCACCGAGCTGCCAGTGTGTTTGGTTTCAGCAGTTTTGGCTCCAGCTCATCCGCATTGTTAAGCAACCTGACTTCCAACTGCAGCTTGCTCTTCTAAACAGATCACAAGCTGCCACGTTTTAAACCAGGGTGATCTCAGCCCCTGCTCAGGAGTAACAGGGTGTAAATGGGTTACTCAGAACACAAATGGGTTACTCAGAACACAAATGGGTTACTCCGAAGCCAGCAGCCCTGGCCCCGTGAGGAGGACAGGTGCTTTGTGCTCCTGGGGGCACAGGTGGCCAGGCAGACAGAGCAGCAGAACCCAGCTCCACAGGGCACAAAGAGCTCCTAACCCTCTGCTGGTTTCTGCCCAGGAAAAGCAGCCAGGTAGTGCTTCCTGAGCTTATCTGCCAGAGTCCTAAGGGGCCAACACAGCACCGGGGGAAATGAGAAACACTCGGCAAGGTTCTTGTTTGGAAAGGGAGCAGGAGCTAAGAAGCGTTAGAGAACTATTAGAGAAGAATGAGAGAACCATTAAAACATGACTTAAAAGACAGGATTGTCATTAAAAGGAACGTTAGGAAAAAGAGGAGAAAAGGAGGCACATAAAATAAACAATACAGACACTCATCAAACACTTGTGATACACAACTTGCAGCTGGTAGACAAAGGCTACTGCAATGCACCTACACAGCTAAAGCCTTGGGCTAGTACTGATAGATGAAGGCAAAGAAAACAGAGAATCTCCTATAAATGAAGACACAGATAAGGCTTTTGAAGGCTCTCAGAGTTCAGAAATCTTCCTGGAACTCTGCGGATCATGGGCTCAGCATCAAAATCTCAGAACTTGGCATAACAGAATATTCTTGTATCAACTTCACATACAGCTAGACCAAGGCCCTTTTTCCCCAAGTACCTTCCAGAAAACAGATCTCTGAAGTAACAGAGGATCATTCGTAGGACACTGAACAGCTGAGGTGGGAAAGCACCTCTGGAGATTGCCTGCTCCCTTCCAATCTGTACTATTCTGTGACTCTGAAAAGGCACCAAGTAAGGATACCCAGTGTACTCACTGCTTCCTTGGTCCCTTTCTCCATTCCAGCACACCAGGAGTTCACAGGGTCCTTTAAACACCACGTATTCTATACACCCTGACCAACCTTACTCCTTGAATAATTTAAGTAACTCTCATTGAACCTTTTGGCCGTTTTTAAATTTTATTTTTAAAATGACACGATGCAAGATTTATTTCAAAGCAGGCAGATTACTTGCCAAAAGTAAAGAAGGGCATGAAAACGTTCACAATATTTAAGTTAGATATCTTAAAACATGAACAAATATTGTTAAAAATTGCTGAGCACCTCATTTTAACTCGCAGCATTTGTCCTCAGTCCAATAACAGAAATGCCTTTGTGCTCCTGGACACACTGACCAAAGACTGACCCAAACAAAACCCAGGCTGTAGCTGAACAACTCTCACACAGACTCACAGCCAACCAAACTCAGGACAAAACCCAACGAGCTAAAGAGGAATTAACACAACTGCAGAAGTTTCATCAGCTTCCGGATAAACGACAAAACCATTTCAATTTTCCATGGACTTCACTGGCAAGAGGGAAAAACAAGCTGCTCTCACCGACCTAAAGGAGCTTGTTTCCTTGTCGAGATTGAATATGGAAAGCAATCCCTGGAGGCAACTTCAGAACTATTTCTATAGGTCACTGCCCACATTAACGCTGATGTTTCTCCATCTGCAACTTTCGATCAAGGCAAGGAAGAGGAGCAAGTTCGGGATGTACCAGGAACCTTTTTGATAATATGTGACACTTGATAACAAAACCTCTCTGCCAACTGGAATATTAACCAAACACTCCTCTCCCCCCAGCCTGGCTGTACACTGATATTTCCATCTCCTCCTCCCCTCCGACGAGACGAGTGCCCCTTGGCAGGGCAGGCCCACTTCACTTACTGGCACTCGGAAAGGAGAGGTGTTCGGAACATCCATGGAGTCGGGTTTCTCAGAGGTGCCCGTCCCCGAGATGCTCCGTCTGCGAGGAGATCTCTCTGCTGGGACCTCTGAGGAAGAGAAGAAGAAGGTGGTGAATGGGTGCCCGGGGGTGGGGAATAGGCAGGTCTTGTGCTCTGTAGGACAGAAGCCTCAGCAAAGTTTGGAGTGCATTACTAAACTGCTGAATTAACCCATATTTACCTATATCTTATTCACTTATTGACCTAAAATGGCATTTTCACTGGCAGATTCAAGGTTGGGATTCAGACTTGACTGTGGGAGATTAAAGTAAAAAGTGCTGGTAAAGATCAACACCCGGACAGACTCAACATTCTGTTACTGTTTGAGAGGCAGTATTCAGAGAACCTAAATCTATTTCTTTAATTTTTTTTTGCGTAAGCAGTGCAGTAATTAACAGATAACTACAATCAAGACCCAGAGTAGCTCAGTTTTAGTCCCAGCTGGATGTAATTTGGCAAAGGTCAAAGTTCGGTCGTGTATGATCACACCACTTGCTCAAAGCATGCAACCAGCAGAAGACTTCTAAGTGCCTGGGTAATATGACATATATATCTCTGCAGATAAAAAAAAAAAATAGGTCAACTTCTCCTCATTCTGGCAGTATGACCTTACTAAGACACGACTTCGGCATCTTAAATCCATGCAGACTGATCTGACGAGCACAAATACTCATAAAAGCTGTACTGATGTCTTTGACTAGTACAAATACTGGAATAACAGCATAATGAGGTACAGACAGCATTAAAAATCTCTCCACAAACACACATACACGCATTTTTATATCGAGCTAGATATGCATATGTATGCATACAGATACCTTTATCACAAGTGCTGCCCATCTCCAGCTCAATTGCCAGACTTTAAGGAATCCGGCTTCACAAAGCACCCCCCAACACGGGGAGGGAAAAAATCACTTCCTAGCACCAAGTCCATTGTTATCTTCCGAATCTCAAAGAAGAGGAGCCCGCCGTGACTCCGGGCAGTGCCATTCTGCCCCGTGCCGTGTTTCTTGCAGGAGCCAGCCGCGGCTGGAACTCGCACCGGCCCCGGGCCCCGGCGGCTCCAGCCCGGGGAGCCTCGGAGCGCCCTCCCCTCGCCGGGCTGGCGGCAGCGAGCGAGCGCAGGGCTGCGGCTCCTCAATCAATCGCTCCGGCTGCACATCCTCATTAGTTACTTTCAGGCTATTAAGAGACGCCCAACTGCCGGCTTCCCCCCGCTGCCGAAATTCTCCCCGCACATCCTGATCCGCAGCGGCACAGAACAAGGTTTATGGAGGGAGACGGGCAGCTGGTGCCACGGGAGCGGCGTTTTCCTCCGAACAGCCGAAGAGAAAAAAGGAGAGGAGCCTTCTTCGGGGATAACATTACTTGTGATGCCTTTTGCGTAGCGGATTTTGATTTCAGCAGAGTTATAATACGTCTCTCCCGTGGATGCTTGGAGACCGACAAAATGGAGCATAGCGGAGGGGAGGCGAAGCAATCTGGACCCTGCAGTATTAGTGTCTCACTCGGTAGATATTTATCTGTTTAAAACAGCGACCTGCTGACACGGATCCCCTCAGTCTGCCGGGGGAAAGGACTGCCGAGAGGGCGAGCAGCCAGAGCCCTAAGCGTGTGAGCCCGGGGGCCGGGCAGGGCACAGCCGGGGCCGCGAGGGCGATGCCCGAGCCCTGCCGGCACCCAGCGAGCACATCCCGGCCCGGCAGAGCCCGCGGGAGCCGCGGCTGAGACGGCCCCGGGGAGAGCCTTCCTCCTCCTCCTCCTCCTCCTCCTCGGCCGCCTTCTCCTACAGCATCACCTGCTCCAGGGCTGCGGGGTAAGCGCCCACCAGGGCACCTTGAGAACGGAGCGCTTGGAGCAGGGCCAGCGCCAGCCCGAGGTTTTTGAGTCAGTCAGTCAGCCCCGCACCTCGGGAGCCTTGGAGGCGGAGGTTTCACCTGAGGATGCACTTTGGTATCACCGGCTGCCTCCCTGGCCTAGGGCAAGGGAAACTTTATTTTCCGCAGCACCTCTAAGTACTGCTGTGCCCAGAGAGCTGCGGGAGGTGGGATTTAAAGAACTGCCCCTGCCCGGGTCCATGTAACGAAGGCAAACGGAGTGATGTATTCCACTGGAACAGGGCTAGAGTGAGCACCTCCAATGTTACAGAGGAGTAGCGAGCAGCGTAATGAGTTTGGCTTCCTGCGCTTCTCACGTGCAGGAAATCCCATCAAAGCCGCTCCGCTAATTTAAAACAGTCTGTTAACTCTGCTGAGTCATAAATGGGAACACGAGCCCGAATTCCCCGCTGTATCCCACCACACGTCCTGCAGGAGGGGCAGTTTGGGAAAGAGCTTTAAGAATTAACTTTAAACTGAGTGGAGTTGAAAAGCCACCACAAGGAATGTGCCTGGCTCCCCTTGCCTCCCCTCTGCCCCTCAACATCCACCCAGCAGCAATCCAAGTTTCCTCCAGATAAAATGTTGACGCTTCATCGGTGAAAGAAGTTTCTTTTCTCACACCATCACAGAAGTGCACCAAACGGGGAAGGGAAAATGAAATATTCACTAGGTGCCTGCAGTGAACTAAAAATAAGAACTACCTTTCCCTCCCTTCTCCTTCTAAAGAACAACAGCAAACAGACACGCTTAGTCCCTAGGAAAAGGAAGACCCAGATATAGCAAAATTGTCAGGATATGTTAGCTGGAAATCAAAAGCTGAAGCAACTTGCTACGACGCCTGTAGAACAGTATTTTTGCTGAGTCTTGTGAAAGAAATCCATCCTGTCACCACCAGGCAAAAAATTAGACAGTTCCCTCCCCTGCTCCACCAGTAATGCTTGAGGCTACTCTTGCATAATCTTCACCTGCTGTAGAAATCAATGCACCTCTGATCAGCTTAGTATTAAATTACAGCTGCTTTCTGCATTGCTCACGCCCAGGGACCAAGGCTACAGATAAATCAAAACAATCTGAAACCCTTTTCAGCCCTTCTGTTTCTGGGAAGAAAAGCAAAAAAATGGCAAAAGGGAAAAAGAAAACCACCTGACAGACCTTCCCCATTTCGACCTTCAACACATAATTGCAAAATCTTACAATGGTTTGAGATGGAATAAAGATCATGCAGGCAGGGACACCTTCCACTACACCATCAAACAAATGAGTTGTAAACATCCCAATGGGTCACTTTTATCACCTGGTACCTTGATGATACGCAGTAATATTTATGTAAGTAAGTATTTATCCAAACAAGTATTTACACACCACGCAGCCAGTTCCAAACTAGCCCAGCCA
Organism: Platysteira castanea; assembly: GCA_013397175.1. Taxonomy (NCBI): domain Eukaryota; kingdom Metazoa; phylum Chordata; class Aves; order Passeriformes; genus Platysteira; species Platysteira castanea. Next base: position 247,202 of record VYXC01004913.1, read on the forward strand.
ATTACTGTGAGGAGGCCCCTGAGGAGGGAACTGCCCAGGGACACCATGCAGGCAGGTCTCCTCTCCCATCCTGTTGTGCCACTCTCCACCCTCAGCAACACCAGAGCTCGTTGTGTAGGCCAGGAGGCAGCTCTGGGTAAGCCAGGTGCCACTTACTACTCGGAGTAGTGGTGAGGGTTGCTGTCCTTTGAAGGGAACCCTCTCTGCCACAGTGGTGCAGCCTCAGCGACCTCTGCTCACCACAGGCCTCTGGGGCTTGACCTAAATTTCCTGCTGCTGGGTGCTGTGGCCACTTGAAAGCCTTGCTGTGGTGGAAATTTGTATTTTCACTGCGGAGAGCTTTTTCTCCAGGTGGGAGAAGCAGACACTGAACAAAGCTCCCAGCTCTGCGGGACAGCCACGCCAGGCAGGAACTGTTTGCAGGTACAGGAGAAAGAACAAGAAGAGGAAGAAGTGTCTGAACAGCATTTTTCAGATGGGTATTATCTAGTGAAATAGGGAGCCTCATATCAAAATAAATAAAAATGTTAACGCTTTATGTTGCAGTAAGCATTCTCTCTCATTTTGCTCACTTGGGGAGAATTCAGACTTGGGCCCAATTCACAGACTGTCATAAAAATTTCATTAAATGCCTGTACAAGAAGCCCAAGGTAAAAGCAAACTCAAACCCCCCTAATCTGTTTTAAGTCCTGAAGTCCAAGTTTGTGTTCTGACTAACATACATTATGCAAATCCTGCAAGGTATAACTTAAAGGAAAAAATGGAAATTTGCAGAGACAGCTTTTCCACATTTATCAAGGCAACCAGACGGGGAAAAAAATCACAAGAAGATACATCAGAGCAAATGCAACCAAGCTTCAGGACACTGGAGTGCACAAAAGCTGCCAAGCCTGGAAAGGGAAATACAAAGGGAACCCTGCAAAGCTCGCTGCTGTAGAGCTCCAGCATCAAACAACTGCTAGATACAAACTATGATCAAAACCTCTCCCAGTCCATTAGCAGGGGTTTGAAAAGAAGATACTGTGCTTTACTAGGGACTGAGTGGATCGGGTAAGTCTTGGAAGGTGATCCAGGTAACTATAAAAGATTTTTAATTTACAGACAGGCAGTTCTGTTGCTGTTGGACACCTGCATTGTGCTGGCGTGTAAAAAAGGTGTAATTGAATTAGTGCCCAGTATAGAAGGTGCATAGCAAGCAACATAAATGACACACTAAGTCACTTAAAAGATACTTAAGTCATCGATTCCTAAACTACTTTACAGCCTGCAAGACAAGACCTAACATGCGAAGCAGATGAATACCAGAGGAGGCTGGAAGAAAGGGCACAGATATCACAGGAGAGAACAATTTTGGGGTTTCAAGTATAAACTCCCACAATTTATTTTCCCTGAAAGTTTGGAGGAAACTGTACCTGGCACTGAGTGAGCACTGACATCAGCTGTTCTTAGACTGATGCATTTGCTTTGAAGCGGAGGAACAACTCCTCCAGCTCTGCAAACCAAGTCAGAAACGAAGCAGGTGCACATCCCTAAACTGCTCAACATATCCTCTGCCTGATGTGCGTGGCTGTGCAAAATCTGGGAGAGTTGCTCCTTTTTGACCTCCTCACGCAGCCGAAAACCTCCCTCCGTGGTTGGCTCCACACGCAGCCAAACAAATTGCCCGGACAACTGTGCCAACACAAAAGCAGAGACAAGGAGCTTCTGCCCATGACCTGGAGATGCTGATGTCCTCGTTAGTTCCTAATGATCTTGGACTGCCCCTGCTAATTCAAATTACCTTGTGTTTGCTGCAGAGATTGCACACAGACAATTAACGCCGATCAGCTGACGCATGGTAACTCCTTCCTGCAGCCTAATTTGTTTAGGGGCTTATGACTTAAACACACATTAGTATGATATCAATATTTATTGTCGTGGTTATTAAACAACAGCCTTGAGCCACAGCTTTCCAAACCAGTCTTTTCACTGTCTGTCAAAGGGCTGTGAATAGAGGCATTCAATAAAAAGCAACCCTTTGGGATAGCCTCACTGGCCCTTGAATGCACCAAAGCTCAACAGCTCCTGCCTGTTCCTCTCCATGGCCCAGAAGGCTGCTCCGAGCACTTCTCGCTCCCTGTGGCAGGATTTTGCCCCTGAGCAGGAAGAATTATTGTTATGGACACAGGAAAAGACCCAATGTACTGCAGACATCCGAGAGGTATCAGTGAGCCCTAAACACGGTCCCAGAGTGAAGACACCACTTGGGAATTTTTATTCTAAATGCATCTGCACGTTTCTCTTATGAAGAAAAACTTTTGAGCAGTCACCTCTGATTTATCTTTCTACCCCCACACAGCTCAGAAGCCAGGCAAGCTGACAGAAGTGGGATGGACTGACCCCAGTGATGAGCTCCTCAAACGGCGCAGAGAAGAAAACCAGAGTACATTGTTTAGTCCAGTTTAGTCCAAGTGCTGCAGGGCACATGCCCATTTACAAGGTAACCTTTGCCCAGTGTGTCTGTAACTATTTCAAACAGGCCGTAACAAAGTTTAATTAACACTGCACGCCACTTAAAAGCTTTCAAAGAGAAATAAGGTCAGGTAACTGAAAAACTGAAGAAATTAAGCACCGAAGTAGTAAAGGCTTCCCAGTAAAGTGTTAAAACCCCAAAAATACAGTTTGTACCCTACCGTACCAAGGAACGAGAGAAGGCTTTTCTCATCTTCCGTGCTGCTATCCAGCCATTCGGCTACATGCCCAGGAGCAAGAAGACTTATTCTCCAGCCAGAAAACTTTTCCATACAGAACACAGTAAGTGAACAGAGCAGGGCAGGAAGGATGGGGAGGAGCTGATGGTCTTGGGATTCCAGTACTCCAGTTATTGTCTACACTGACAAACATGAGAGCGTGATCCTGCCCTGTTCTCTCAACCCTACATCTGACACAGCAGGCATGGGTGGGAGCAGTAACTGGGAGCTGTACTTGTCCCTTTGTGTCAGGTTTCAGTCCAAGCAGGAACAGAAAGAAGGCAAAAAAGGGAAGCAGGGGAAACTGAGGTCTCAAAATCCAGAAGAGGCAGCAGGTTATGACAGAATCAACTTAAATAAAAGGTAGAAATATATCAGTGCTGAAGAAGCCCAAATAAGTCAGCACAATAGCTCATCAGCTAAGTGCAACATAGCCCTACCATTCCTCACAGTGTTGGCTCTGTTTGAAGGCTCAGGTATTGTGCTTCACGCCAGAAGAAAAACCAGCAGCTCAGAGGCAATTTAAATCCCCTCCCCGCTACTGACGAGCCCGCATTCCCCTGTTTACAAGCCCCTTCCTGCTCCAGCTATTATCCCAGCGCCCCAGCCTTCCTCGCAACGAATTCGCTCATGCAATGGCAGGTTGATCAATCCGTGAGTGGGAAGCTCCCACCCCTCGCTCTGCCCTCCTCCTGCATGGCGGCGGCATCGATCGGCAAGGATGGAACGTGCGGGGGGCTGCGGGCAGCGGCGGGGCCGGGAGCGCTCCCCGTGCCCAGCGCCGGGGGCAGCGCGGGGGACCCGCTCCCCTTCCCCGGTCCCGCTCCCCTTTCCCGGCCCCGCTCTCCTTCCCCGGTCCCGCTCCCCTTCTCCGGCCCCGGTCCCGCTCCCCTTCCCTGGTCCGGCTCCCCTTCCCCGTCCCCGGGCACAGCACAGAGACATCAGGAGGCAGTAGCGCTCCGAGGGGGCTCAGAGAAGCCATCAGCGCTAAAGGGTGGTTATTTACGGAAAAAAATTAAAAAGCAGCTAGACGCGAAATAATTCTGCCCCGTCTGGACAGCGGGCGTGCCCCGCCGTGAGGAGTCGCCGCTGTGACTTTATGGAGGGTCACATTTAATCGCGCGGGATCTACGGATTTACTCTGCACAAAAGAGCGTTCTGCAGGTTTACACATGCACGAGCAGTGACGGATGCCGGTAAGTGAGGGACTCCCGGGCCCGACAAATCAAAATTGCCTTTGTCCTCAGGGGATGGGGCTGATGTTGTGATCAAACTGCACTCTTTAAAGAGACAGCCGCCTTTTGCTCACCAGTTTCTGTCTTTATTTTAAATAATTCACACACTTGCCAATCCCGATTACAAACAAGGACATTTGCTGGCCACTGACTAAAACCCAAGCTACACTAAAAAGCCATTAGATCAGCAAAGCAAAAAATTAGATACCAACCAACAAATGAAGAGGGGGAAAAAAAGAGCTATGAAGTCCTAGCAGGGAGGAAAATTCCAATTACCAAGACAAACTGTAGCAAATACTGTTTGTGCAGGACAGATATTTTCATAAAACACCTGCCAAGCAGGGCAGATGCTCTCCAGAATTCACAGTGAAGGAGGGGACACGGACAAGTGAGGATCCCCATCCCAGTGTCAGCAGAGGGATGAACATCCAGAAACATTCCCTACATCGTACAAAATCCTGTGATAAGAAGGTAGATTTCCCATCTATGCAAAAAGAGTTTTGTTTTTTGGTTTTTTGGTGTTTTTTTTTTTTTTTCCCCCAAAATGAACTATTCCCAAATTTCCCTCTGTGTGTGGGAGGATCACATTTTGTCCAACTTCCACAAGTAGAACCTTTTCTTTAAGACTGTGCAAACTGATGATGTAAAGCTACTTGCAGTAAGAATGGAATTAAAGAACTTTTAGAGAAAGGATTAGATAGTTATTTTGGTCTCTCTGGTTGGTCAATGTGAAATGAAAATTTCAACTCCTTTCTTTTAGTTCCCTAATCAAAAACTGTACCCACAATCACCTGGGTGTCTTTCCATTAAAAACTTGCAATATTAACTATCAGCTCCATAAATAAAAGGTTCTAGAGAAAACAGAGTTATGAGTATTGATTTCCCATGGATGCTTACCAATTTTGCATCCTTTCTAGGAGTACAAATCACACACAGATCCTGTTTTCCTCCCTGGCTGCCTCATCTTGGCTAATAATTTAGCTTTACTAATCCCTTTCAATATTTTAAAAGGTTCATGATAATAGGGGAAGTATATCAAATATCAAATATGAAACTGGCTTATTGGAGTATTTTAAAATACAGGAACATAAAAAAACTTGGTAAAAAATGGAGCTAGAACTGGCAAAGACTTCAGTCAGGAGGATGCAGCTAGGAACTGAAAGGACAGTGAAGTTTTTGATAAGCAGATTCCTCCTGTGAATTAACATTCCTGGGGAAACCCACGGAGGGGGAAAACCCTGCATACATACATCCTTATTATTTATCTTCCTTGTGTGTGGTTTAACAGGTCACACTCTCATGCAGGTCACCTGCCTGCAAGGGACCCTCAGGAGGTGGAGACAGACATCAGAACCAAGGCAAGAATTAAAAAGTCCGTGTAAGGAAATAACTCATGAACTTAGGAGTCTAGAAATTGTCAGTGATGGAAATTCAGACTGAGTCTGAACTAGACTGATTCTGGTCCCTGGATCTCCGACCTGAATGGTTTATTCAAAGGAACAAGCTGGTTTTTTACACTTCTCCAAGACACGGCAGTTCCTACATGGCAATTCTCACTACACGAGAGAATTCCATCCCGTGCTCTCCCATCAGCAAAGCACCTTCTAAATGTCCTTCTGTGGGGTTGTGTCCATAGAGGACACAAGAAAAGAGACTCTGACACCTGCTAGGTTGAGCAGAAAGAGGAAAAGAAGAGCCTTTATGTACATTTCTCCTACTTTATAGGTTTCTCAACTCCACAAGGGATTGGAGGACATGTCACTTCCTCCTCAATCCCACTGGAGAAAAAGGATGCTCATCAAACTTTCTCTTATCACCAAAGGAATGAAAAACACAAAAGACAGTTAAATAAACATTGGCTATTGTTTACATGAAACTCGGTGAGAAAATTTTTCTGCCTCCATATCATACACAGAAGGCTTTAGCAAAAGCAGGACAACAAGGGGTGACCATGCACTGTTCACCCCAGCAGGCTCCTCTCTGGGACACCTGGGACACCTCCTCCCCCAGGGCCCGTGCTCCTTCATGCTGATCTTTCCCCGTAAGAAATCCTGGACATTTTAAAGTGATAGAGAAGATGTAGGAGAGATGCTGAGATTACAAAACACCAAATCCACCTAAACTGACTTGAAACACCTTTAGAACGTCACCCAGTGCCTTCATCCACTCGTTGAATTATTTCTGGTTGAACAAAGACCTGTCTTCCAGAAAAAGGGACATCCAGTTGTCACCAGAGACAGCAAAGACACACAGAGCCTGTCTGATCCCCTGTGAGCTGTTCCAGTGGTTAACTCCACTCCTGCTCAGCAAATTGCTCCTTAGTTCCAAGGCTGAGCTTATCAAGGCTCATCTCCCAGCCACGGGGCTCTGGCTGCTGTTTGCACGCTTTGATAGCCCATTATCAAACCCTGGGATCAGAAATGTCCTCTCCGCTTGCACCCTTTGAATACTCAGTTTCAAACAATCCCTTCAAATACATCTTCGGACTCCTCCGGAGCATTGATTTTGGTTTTTAAACCTTTGCTGTGCAAGAAAGCCAGAGACACAGCTCCACAGCTGCAGGAGGGATGTAGTGCTGGTCACAGCAGAAGTTATACTGTGAATAGCTTCCTAAATTTGTATTAGAGGAGGTCTTGTGCTCTAAAGCTTTCCAAAAAGCATAGAAAAAAAGTCTTGTCCAAATTTTCCAGGCCAGCCAGATTGTGAGATAAAATGCAAATCAGCAGGAGAAGACTATTCCAAACAGGACTAACTCATTTTCATGCTGTGGGACCTACCTACACTGGGAGTTTGTTGAACCAGTGCAAATCCAGATACAAATTGCTCTATTGACCAGAGCAGAAGTATGGAAAATATGAAAATAAAGACAGGTGGGAAGGATCAGCAAAGTAGAAATAAAAAAAAAACAACCAAAACCCAAACAAAAAGCAGGGACAAGAAGCAGCCAATGTCTGCCTTTAGAGACTGCTTTCCAAAACCAGCACCAGGAGCTGGACAGAATAACAGGTGAGGACATCAGAGAACCTGCTCAAAGTGTTTGGGTTTATCTCCCTCACCCCCCAGTTCTCAAAGCAGATGAGTTCTCAAGCCTGGAAATTAAACTGAGCCCTTCTGTTCTGGAGCATCTTATAAAAACAAATCATTTAAAACTTGTATACATCCCTCCCTGGTAATTCCTGCACCACAGCCACTGATGGAACTCTGCAGTTGTCACAAATGTCACTGTCCTGCAGTTTCCAGTCTGAAACCCGTGAGGCTCAGCAGCTTCGCCATCCTGTGAATTTAAAAATCAGCTTTCTCGATCAGTGCAACTACTCAAAAGCACGAGTCTCAGGGTTTTCTACAGGAAATTTTAGTAAATGAGAATTCAAAATATACAGAAATAATAGAGCCCAGACGCCTTGTGAAGCAGGTGCTTTGTAAGCACACAGTCGTGGTGGTTTTGTAAATCATAATGTATTAATGTTCTGTGCATGAGGCACTTTGGAGCAGAGGAAAAATGGGTCTTACAAGCACTAGGGACAGGTGCTGACAGACTGACGGATGGATATTGCTTCAGTCAGTAGCTGATGTCCTCAGCAATACACTTCAGGTATTGTACACCCAAGTCACTCTTATTAAAATGTCTTACAGATAATTTAGGAGTGAATAAGAAGCAATGAATGTTTGTTTCTCCAGCTCCTGGATCAATGTCATGTGTCAGGCAGAACTCCTCACCTCCATAGCTGCCCATTAGGAAATAACAGTATTTATCTGAGGCACTTTGCCCCAGAAAAATGCAAAGCACTGCTAACTTCCCAAGCCTATTTTCAATGCCACAGCATGCAACAAGCAGCTAGCTTGACAATAAGTTTCCCAGACCCCTAAAAATGTCAATTCTATGTGCACAAGGCTCCGTTTCCTTCATTAAATCACTTTAAATGCCTATCTATAATGAAAGTAATCATGCTCTGAGGAGCAGCATTACAATACAGCAGCCTCCTAAGCAAGCTGGGATCTAGTTCAAGAGGATCCCAGTGGACAAGGCTGAGTAACTCGATCTCTACTAGGAAATCATGATGGAAGTATCCACAGTTATTCTGGAACACGGGTAACTTTTTTGGCTGAAGCTACCTAAGCCAAAGCAGTGTGTAGTGCTGTGCCACGATCCTAGGAACAAGCTACGAGCAGAATCATTCTGTTGCAGTGTCAATCAACAGCAGATTTATGTCAGACACGAGAAGATGTGGCCAGCCCCACTGGAGCATGGCAAAGCACACAGAAAGCCCTTTTAAATCAGAATAAAAAAAAAAAAGTATGGACACTCGAGTGTCTCTTCAAGCCAGTTCATTTACTGTGGAAAGTGAAACCCTGCTGATGGAGTGCCAGCCCACACATCCACATCATCATCCAGTGTTTTATCCTTTCAGATTGCCTAATGAAGTGATTTTAGCACAGTTGCAGATCTCCACGCTGCCTCTCAGCAGCTCTGAGCCAGCTGCAGATGCCAGCCTCTGCACACTGAGGCAATCTCATCACTTGGCTGGGGAATTGCTGCCCTCACCTCCAGAGTGAGCAGCACCAGCCCTCCCAGCCCAGCTGGGATCAGAGGCTGAGCCAGGGGTTACTCAGGAGGGGGGAAAGAAAGAATCTCCTAAATAACAAGTTCTGGAGCAGAGAGAAATCGAGGGGCAGAGAAAGCTGTGCCTGCTGACAGCCTGGGAAGATAAACAGGGACAGAAAGGCTCAAAGTGAAGGTGAGAAAACCAACAAACCTTGAATTTGTATTAGAGGAGGTCTTGTGCTCTAAAACTTTCCAAAAACCATAGAAAAAAGTGGGATACAATACTGTACTCTGGGATACAATAATATGGGTAATTCAGCTGGGCAGAACTGCTGGATTTTCAGAACTTCACTGATGAACAACCACGGGATATTTTTTCCCACTTCCACCCCAACTTAATTACATTTTTGTACTCGATCCAACTTCCTTGGTATCCTCAGAACAGCCAAGGGACTCAGCTAAGTCACACTGCTAGCAGGACGGCAAGTTTGTAAGTACCTATTAACGACCACTCCAAAAATATTAAGCTAATTTAAATCCAAATTAGGGCCAAGACGTTATTTACAGAGCCATCCACCCTGGAGTGCCTTTCCAGACTGGGAACCATATGCCTCATGTCACCAGACATCTCATTCTGAAGCATGACTGCACCCAGCCATATATTTAATGAGCAGAATGTCAAGGGTACTTCATTTCCCATGCTGCCATGCACAGAATGACATTTTTCCCAAGAATTTCTCTTGCTCACCTTGCAGGCCACGTAGCTTGCACAACTCATGTCTTCACAAGTGCTGTATTTTGTGAAAATAATTGATTAAGGCAGTTTTGTTGGCACGCTTCCACCATTCGTGTTGGGCTCTACTATTACTTCCTGACCTACTCCTTTTGCCTTGGGCACGCAGGCTCAACCAGAGCTGGGGAGCACCCAGGAATGATTTTTCTTATTTAGACTGGTTTGGATGACATCTCCAACAAGCAAACAAATGAAAGAACAAGTCAGTGAGGGCTGGGGTTTGGGTGGTGGCTGGTTTGGGGTCTTTTGTCCTTCGACGACTCCACATCATCGCACGGATAACAGAGGAGCAGAACTTTGAGAAGAACAGCTCACATGACAGAGAACTAAATATCAGAGAGAAGCCAGTATCTTATCATTCAGCCTGCAACACTGTGGTTCCACCAGAACGCCTGACACCCACACAGGTGGCTGCCAAGAGCTGTGGGATGCCACTCACCATGATCACTGTGATCACCCACTGACCACGACACCCCAGCTCCTGGCCAGCTCACACAGGAACTGCCACACCAACCCCCCACCTGAAGCACTATTTACCCTCCTCCTGCAGTGTTTGGTCGCAGGGAGCAGCCTTACGTAGCACTCCCACAACGAGCCCAGCCTGCCTGTTCTCAGCACAGCCCAAATGCCAGCAATTCCTGCGGGGCAGGGCTGAGGCTGCCGTGCCAGCCGGGAGCTCTGCTCCACCCGAGGTCACTGCTGGCTCCCTTTAGCAGCTTTGCCAACACCAGCAGGTGGGAGCTGAGCTCTCCTTGACTGGCACAGGGGAAAAGAGAAGTTCCCTGCACTTCTGACACCCCACAGGGAGGCAGAAAACCACCACCTAAAAGCTGCCAGCGTGCAGCAGCCCCAAAGCACGCAGCCTGTGCTCACCAGGTGGGCAGCAGAGAAGCAGCAGCATTCCAGAGAGCCAGTGCCCGTGACCAGCAAGGATTCCTGCCCCTGCCCATGAATCATGTGGTGTCCCTCCCTCCTCCCACTCAGTTCCACCTGTGTTTACAGGAAGACTGTGTAAATCTCTGCAAAAGCACCAAAATACTGCCACTGCCAAACAGCAGAGACTGGTACAAGAAAGGCAGCACATGGAGGGGTTTTTAATCTGTTCCCAAATTAGAGACAAGATTTGGTGGTGAAGCAAGGAAGCACGGCAAGGGAAGAGACTGCAGAGCTGAAGGAATTTTGACAAGGACATACCAAGTCCTCCATCTTGTGGACAGGGGTTTAATTTCTGACTGATGCAACATCTTAGAGCTTCCTCCTGGACCCTCTGGTGAGAGTTTCCCTGGAGAAAATACAGCTGGCATTTCGGAGTGACCTTGGGGCATCCTAGGCCAGGCCTTCAAGAGCATGAATGCTGTGAAAGCTGGCATTAGAATTATGCTTTATTTTGTACAGTTGGCATTTTTCTGTAGCCATTACCCCTGGAACCAAACAAATGTGGAGACAAGTACAACATCTATTCCAGGAAAAGGACCTGTCACAGTTTCAGTGCGACTGAGCTCTGAAATCTGACTGAAGCCTACTCCAAAATGAATCAAAACAATCAGGAAAATGGATAAATAAATAGAAAAAATTAGTTTTGACCTCCTCTTTTAAAGCCAGACGTTGATTTTTCAATGCTTGTGGTTGGTGCCACTTTTGAAGGTTGCCCAGAGACTCGACTCTAAGGAAACACATTGGCAGAGCTGTTTCACTTCTCTGGCAGGTGCTCACATCACAACATTGCCCTCCTGAAGTCCCTGCTGGGCACACTGCAGGTGCAGGAGAAGCAAAATGCAATATCAGGTGTTAGCACAGCCCACGGATCAGCACTGCTCTGCTAGGGAAGAACCTATCAGGAAAAATTCCTTCACCAAAGGAGCAGCCAAGCACTGGAACAGGCTGCCCAGGGAAGTGGTGGAGCCACCTGGAAATGTTCCAAACACGGGTGCACGTGGCTTTTGGGGACACTGCTTGGTGGTGGCCTCGGAGGTGCCAGGTTAACGGTTGGAGCTGGTGATTTTGGAGATCATTTCCAACCTTAATGGTTCTGTGGTTCCACACAGACTCCCCACAGCCACTCACAGCTGCCAGCACCTGCTCAGAGAAGCAGCTACTCCTCTGCAACCCCATTTTTGCAGCTCTGTGTACCACGACAACTTCAGCAGCATTTCCCATGAAATCCATCACATACACACCCCCAGCCTGGACAAATTTCACATGTGGAGGTGACGCTGCTGAAACCACAAGCTCTGCCTGTAGCTGCACCATTTGCTTGACTTCCTGTGCAGATTTCCCTCTCTCTCACCAGAAGCAGTCACCCATAGCTGAAGAAAATTAAATGGAAGGGGATCATTAGGTCTCCCTTCTGCCACTGGCCCGGTTTCAAATCCCACCATTATTAGTCCTCCTAAAAAACATTTGTGCTGTCTGATGCCAATTAGCCAAGAAATCTAGATAAAAGGAAGCATTCCCTTTGTGGAGAATTAAGGCTTGGACAAGGTACATACCTCTGCAGGCTGGAAAATGAATCTGCCTCTTGATGCCAGCGAGCCATTTACAAATGCCACCCACACCCTGCAATTTGCTGCATCCCCAAATTCTCTGGCTCCCAGCATTACATGTTCCACTGACTCCCAGCTATCAGAACATGGCAAGGGGCAGGCTCAGGGTAGCAGAATGTCCCTTCCTCCTGCTTGTGCACAAATGAAGCTGATTTGTTCCCATGAGCTTGAAAGAGACACGACAGATCTTTCTGGCACAAGCCACCTCAAGTATTCATTGCAATTCCACTTTTTTCCCTCTCCCCAGAGATTTTAAAGAGTGAGAGCACCCACAGAATATCAGAGAAAGCTGGGCACAACACGGAGAATCTGCAGGAATGTAAGCTGCTGCTCACGTCTGCCTCCTACAACTCCCCGGCATTGTACTCTTAACTCACCACCCTATTAACATGTTAATCATAGGAAAGAGCCCCAAAAAGAGACAGGAAATTCTAAAGGCAACCTCGTGGTAACTGCCCCAGAATCACCTAACTGAAATTTGGAAGGGATAGGCACTGTGCTGCCTTGAACTTCTCTGAGCAGTTTGCCAGAAGTTTGCTCGTTTTCCAAAGAAACGCGTGTTTGTCTGAAAAACGCTAAGGCAGAAGGTTTTCATTTTCTGATGGCAATTCAAAAGCAGCTGCAGAACAAGCCCATTGGTTCAGGCTAACAAAAACAAGTCTCTCCAAGCTAGTACATTAGTATTCACCCGGTCTATGGATGAGGAGGAAAATGACTCAGGAGGACGTGGTAATCAGCACCTATTAAAGGAGGTTTCCGAGGCAGAAAACATTTGACTCAGGAGATTCCATTCCCCGGTTCCTTAGACAACATTTATTGCTTTTGTACCTACTGGAAAATGTTCAACCATATCAAAAGGCAGGAAATTCAAATGCTTTCTAGCTTGCTGTCACTTAATGCATTTTAGGGCAAAAGCTGCTGGAAAAGCAAGTGGCATTGCTAAGGCAGTGCCCTTATATGGAAAGGAACCCAAATCTTCTTGGGTTTTATGTGCCACCTGTAGGATTCCCCGAGCAGCTTTGATTTACCATCACTTTCTGGGGGACAGGAAGCAAGGTTGGACGCTGGAAACATCACACAGTGCCAGCCACAAGTAAACACTGACAAATATTCCCGCACTGTGCCCTTGAGTGATGATGTCTGGCCTTATCTAGAAATCCAGTGTCATTTAGAAATGTACTAACCTAGGTAAAGGCTTTCGGGGAGAGGCATAAAAATAAACCGCATACTTTAGGTGGCAATAAAACAGATTTTTAGCTCTGAACGCTGTTTACGAAAACCTGTTCTTCACCTTTGCGTCTACACGTTGTCCTAATACTAGCATTTCAACATTTAATTCCTGCAGCAGTGAGCAGAAAAGTACCGATGTAAACACCTCTTCAGAAACCTGCGCGCAAAGCTGAAACAACGACTCAAACACTTGATACACACACGCACCGCGGCTAAACCCCTGCAAGTTCCCAGCTGCTTTGAGCCAGCTCGTTTTAAATCCCCAGCAAAACACCTCCGAGCCAGCCCCGCCTGGCCGGAATCCCCGCAGCAATGCCGAGCGGAGCCGTGCCGGGAGGGACCCGCCTCACCTGCGCTCCGCATCCTGCGGGAATGCCCCCAGCTCCACCATGGTCCCGCCGGGGCGCCGGGCGCAAAGGCAGCGCAGCCCCGGCCGGGCAGCGCCAGCCTCGCTCCCTACTCAGCTCCCGGGCTGGGGCTGAGCCAGAGCCGCCCCCCGAGAGCCGCCTGCCCGCTCCGCTTCGGGGATGCGCCCCGAAACCCGCCCGGCCGGGGCTCGCTCTCCATCCCGGCCGCGCCGCGGAGCCGGGAGGCAGCGCCGGAACCCGCGGGGCGGTGCGAGGGGTGCGGGCAGGACGAGACGCTGCCCTGCGAGCCCGCCCGGTGCTGAGAGAACTCGGGGATTGCAAGCAGCTGACTGCGAGTCTAAAATCAGCTGCAGGGAGACTGAAGAGGGTGATACCACCGCGTGCGCTGTGCAGAGGGCGAGGAGCGGGTTTAGAGGAAAACATCTCATGGGCTGGACCAGGAACTGCATCTGAACGCGTCCGGAAAACGGCGATTCCTTTGAAGGTGTTTCCCCGCTTCAAATGCTGCTACAGCTTAGGAAATGCACAGCCACCAAAAAAGCCCCGAGAGTCACTGAAGCAGACAATGAACTTCCCTCGCCTCTCTTTATTTTCTGCACTGCCTTTTATTTTTGTCTTTAAATTCGAAGATCTGTGGCTTTGAGAGCGAAATGGTGAAGTCTGATACCAATTACCTTTTCCTGAGCTCTGTTCTTTTTCTTTTTATTTTAGAAGTGCCTAAAGCTGAACTTCCAGGCGTGGCATTTTTATTTATTTATAGCTCTTTAAAGGCACAGAAGCCAAACCCCACACAGTTTGGCTGCTGCTGCCACCACGCTGTCCTTTACATCCCTGACAGAAGAGCGTGTCACGCTGGATCACTTTGAGAGCCCATGGTTTGTCCTCCAGCAGGTCCCACCTGCCAGCCAGGTGGGACACAAACACACAAGAAGAATGTGAAGTTGTTCAGCCTGTTGCTAAACAGGCTAAAATTGCTCACCAAGAGCTGAGGGGCTGCACGCTTCCTCCTAACTTTTCCTGTTGACAAGAGTGTTTTGTTTATTTTTAATTTTCTTCAATTTTTTTTCCCTAATTTTCTCTAATTTTGCCATTTGATTGGAATACAATATTCTCCTCTGATTCAGTCCTTTTTTCCACGACCTTTTTTCTTGCAGGGTTACTTAAGACAAGCTCCTGCACGTCCTCTCAGGTAACAATTTCCCACACCCTCAGCGTTTCCCCTGGAAGGAACAGTAGCTTTGGCCATCCTCCCTCCTGCCGAGGCTCCCCGGAAAATCTGCGGGAAAAGCAAGCCTAGCCCTTGGGAAAGAAACTCCCTGCACGTGTGCTCAAACAATACTGACTGCAAAATAAACAACAGAAAATTGTTACTGCTCCCTCAAGCCAATCACTGAACTACACCCAGGGGTCCCGCACCACAAGCAGCACTGGAACTGAAGAGAAGAGCCAAAAAAAGGGCATTCTGCCCCAAAAATCTGTCACTAAGAGCAGCGTAACAAAACCTACAGTCCCTCTGAAGGACACGGTTTGAGCTGCTGCTTGGAAATGCTCAGTTCCTGGAAGCAGCAGGGAGAACCTGGGATCAGGGTGGAGCCAGGAATGCTCTGCAGGAGAGCAGCAGGAGCTCACAAGTGACCCTGCTCCGGTCTCCCTGCCCGGCAGAGAGCCAGGAACGCTCCGGTAATTACCCAGAGCTCTGCATCCCGCAGCTCTGAACCAGCGGCAGCCGCAGCACCACAGAAAAGCATCGCTCCGGAGGGTGGGGCAGCACCACACGATCCATGTGAACCGCAGGGCACGAGGGAAAGGATGGAGGAATTGAGGACCGGGACATGAAAGTTAGCCTGTACATCTCTTCAAAGGGTTCTCGTGGTTTTAGGGGAAAATCCTGGCTTTTTGCTTGCTTTCTTTTTTATTGTTATCATTATTTATTTATTTATCCATAATTTGTCTGGACTTTGTTGGACTCCAACAGATTTGTTTCCATGTTGTGCTTTCTCTACCATTTAGGAGTCCTCTGTTTTCAAATCAGGTTCAAACAGAAGGGTTAAAACTTTAGATTCAGCTCTGAAATATGGCCATAACCTGCTTATTTCTCTCCAAAGCCATTTCTGCTTACTTCTCTCCAAAGAAGCCATTTTTAGTGATGCGGGAAGGTTCAGTCCTGGTATCTATTTTTGTCAATCCCACAACTTGCTGCATGGACCTCAAAAAAAGATTTCTGAAATGCTGAAAAATCTGCCTGACTCAAGCAAAGACATCTGCTGAAGTCTTAGGCAGAAAGAGTGAACGGGGCAATTAATAAATAAATAAATTAGAGGAGGGGAAAGGCAGATTATATCATACAAGCACTTGGAATTATTCTAGAAAGCTACCCAGATTCAGAAACTTGAAATGCAATTTGCCAAGTTTAGGGATAAAAGCTGTTTCCAAAAGACTGTGACATTGAAGAAAAATTATTAGAAATAATAATAATAAGGAGAAGAAGGAGAAGAAGGAGAAGGAGAAGGAGGAGAAGGAGGAGAAGAAGGAGAAGGGACTTTGGTTCAAATAACAGGACTTTTCTGCTACTGCTTCAGCCTGTCCATGCCACAGAACAGTGGGAAAAAACCACTGGGGAGGAGGAACAAGTGAAACGACTGGAGTTTTCAATGCTCAGATCCTCACCTAAACTGCATCCAGGTCACTGAAAGGTCAAGGAAATATTTGCAGTTTCAACTGAGACGAAAAATTAAAGCAGAACAACCCTTCGGTTCTTCACAGGGTGGTGCACCAGATAAAGCAGCCTCAAACATGCACCAAGAATTATCAGTCTGTACCAAAAGCACTTTACTGGACACCAGTGGTGCCTTAATGAGCACTAATCACTGCTGGCAGGCAGAATCCTCTCCAACTCCAAGGCTGCCCTGGGAATTCGGGATCAGCTCGCAGAGGTGCCTGGTAGGAGAGCTCCCGATGAACTCCACTGGAGCTCAACAGTTTCCCTCTGTGGCTTTCTTATTTTTCCTTTAAGTAAATTCTCTCTCAGCTGAGCTGCTGAAAGGTTTTTATCCGTTTTGCAGATAAAAATCACAGTTCTAATTCTTCCCTCTCCTTGAGAAGGGGGATCCCTGAGCAAGGCTGGCGGGGCAGTAAATCCCCAGTGTGTGCTCGGGCCATGGCTCTGCTCCTGCTGGGAGAGCAGTGCCTCTCCCAAAGCCAGCACGGAGAGAGCTCCGTGTTACACCCCAGCTGCTCCAACTCCTGGCTGCTCCTGGGGGCAATCTGGAACATCTCCCAGCTCAGATTCCCAGCCAACCCACCCACACAACAAGAATGTGAGCATGGCTTCGCTGCGTGAAGCCGGATCGATTCCCCTGGCCAGTGACAGAAGCAGGGAGACAGGAACCTGCACATCCCTGCAGGGCAGAGAGAGCTCTGTGCTCTGCAGACTTCAAACGAGGTGCACCTGACCCAATCTCATCAATATTTGCATTGTTGAGTATCAATTTATGCTAAAGCAATAAACTGGTCAACAGCTAATTCTGTAAACTAACACCAAACTCTGAGCCAGATCAGTGTGTTTAAGTTTAGCTCAACAGCTCAAATTAACTCTGGGCAAGACAAGGCAATTTGGGCAGTAGGAAGGAAGGCTAATTTCCCATTAAGTGCTAAGCCAGTTGTTACTGATGGAAAAAAGGTAAGTACCCATGGCTGGGTGAAGTGTAATTACTTTTTGCCACGAGATAAACAACCAGAAAAGAGAAGCTGCAAAATTGAACAATCCACAGCGAGTTCATGTATGATTTAAAGTTGATTCCTCTGAAGGATTTCATAAATAGTTTTTTATTGCTATTCTTGAGAAGACAAAGGAAAATCATAGTGTGCTTCATCATAAACCAAGGTTTGGTTAGAACACAGGCAACAAATCTGCCCCAGACGGCTCAAGAGCCACCAGTCCTTAGAAATTACTACATTGCACAACATGCTCTCCTTACAAAGTATTCCTCATGCTCACAACATTAAATTTAAAAGTCACTAAAGTGATTTTTTTGTGTGTGCTCTGGAAGCAGTGGGCAGGAATGCAATATATGTTTCCAAGGGAGGGAAAAAAAAAAGCCCTAATGGATTATGTGTCAATATTAGAAAGCTGAGACTGTGTGTTCTTACCCCTTACCTCTGCCCTAAAAAGGGTTTAAGATCTAAACAGATAAAATTTGGTTCATGATGAAACTCAGCTTTCAGCACAGATGATCTGTGTGCAAGGGAATAAAGTTTCAGCAGCATTCAGAACAAACCAAAATCCTTTGGCTTCGCTCGCGTTATAGAAGAAGAAAGATAGCAGCTTGGCAATTTTCTGTATACAAATAACTCCAATTGCCCAGGGGAATGTCACTGAGATCCAGGCATCCTGTTTGTTACATCCAGCCTCCCTGGAGTCAGCTCCAATTTCAAGCAGAGTTGTCTAAACTCTTCATCTTTCCAAGGCAGGCAAATTGCACTGTACATTGTCCAAATTTCAGATTACTTCAGGGCTTTTCCCAAACTTTCCTAACCTCTTTTGTGGATGCAAGAGATAGCAGGGCACTTTTCACACAGTAGATGCTTCCCTGTGTAGCCTGCAAAGATGTCCAGGAGCAGCTGCATTTCACAGGAGGTTTTTTAAAAGGCAGCTCACAGTTTGCATGCATTTGCATTTTGGGACAGAACATGATGGGTAAACAACATCACCCAAAGACTTAAAAGTTTTAGAATTTCAATTGATCTTGGCATAGTTACACTCCCTACTAATCATTCCCAAGTCACAGCACTAAGAGACCATGACCCAAGGCACCAGACAGTGAAGTAGGCAGAGGCTGCAGCTGTCAGCAAACCCTTGTTTGTGTAATTACAGGAGCCAAAGGCTTTAAATCCCAGCTCACTAAAGGCACCCACGCAGGGGTTTTGGCAGCTCTGGCAGGCCTGGGCTGGAGGGAGGCAGAGAATGGAACCGTGGGGCTCAAAATGCCCGGGAGCACCTGCAGCTTGTGGAAACCCCACACAGTGTCACAGGTACAGAACCGTGCTCCCTGTCCCCATCACCTCGCAGCCGCCGGGGCACTGCAGCTGAGGTTTGTGCTACAAAGCACAGGTCAGAAAATAAAAAACAATCCCCAGCCACTCACTGGGGCTTGCTAAATGACACGAAAAGGGAGCTGGCAGGAAGGCACCTGCTCCTTGGGACTGCTGGGGCTGCAGGGAGGAGGGTGGGGATCTCTCCAGGCACACACAAACACGCTCCTGCAAGCCCGGGGCGGGCAAACCCAGAGAGCTGCAAACACCTCAAGTCAGCACATCTGAACCCATCCCCTGCCAGAGACACTGCCAAACATGCCCCTCAGCCTGAGGGCTGAACCCAAGGCCTGCTTGGTACCCCTGCCATGCACAACAGCTGGCAGTGGATGGGTACTCAGCATGGGGCAGCACGGTGACAAAGCAGACAGTGCTGCTGGTGCCTTAGGTTTTAATTTCTGTATTTTTCAAATCCTGTACTGCCTAGTGTGTAACTCTGAAGTTTCTTGTAGCTCGTGAGCTGCTCTCTTAGGCCAGACAGACACAACAAAGCCTCTCTGAGCTGTTCAAGGACACTCGGGCTGTCCTAGGCCCAAAGGTGTAAACTGGGACCATGAGAGAGGTGGAGAAATTGAAGAGAGCTAAAGTTTTAATTGGTGAATTTATGCTGATGTGCAAATGGACCAAACCTATAACAGTGTCAAGAACTCGTGACTCATTGTCCACCTTGGGGTCCATTTTATGGAAGCAGCCTCTGGCTCCCCAGGGTGTACCTTGAAGGCCTTCAAATAAATCCCTGCCTTTATTCCCTTACTCCTGTCCAGTCTCTGTTTCTGGGTGGCTGGGAGAAGGCATCACTACTGGGAAAGTGACTCCATCCAGACACAGCATAAATCCCCACAGATGAGACTCAGGGAGCTGTGAAGTGCATTTTTCCATCCCTACTTTCTAACAGATCCTCTCTGCAGGCCCAGTTGAGTGGTGGAAGGTGAAGCACAGCCCTCTTGCTGGCACACAGTTTTCTTAGGAGTTACAGGACTTCCATGATATCAAATTCCTGCACATCGCCTAAATAAATCTTTGCTGAACATAAAAATCTTTGCCGAATGTAAAAACTGGTGCATTGCAGATTCTTCCACTGAGCAGGTCACAGTCAATCCCTTTTCTTCCAAAACAGTCTCCCTCTCCCCAGCCCTAAAACTTGTAACACTTTCCAGGTATTTATCCTAGCTCAATGTACAAGGATCATAATTATGTGGTGAGCACTGAGTAAATCTATTTTTTCTTTCATCACAAATACTCATTCCAGCTGGAATATACAGAAAGCAAGGCTCAGCTTTGATAGTTTTAGCTGTAAACAACTTTGTCTTACAACCAGCAGTTATTAAAATCCCCCCCGAAATCTTTTTAGCTCTTGTCTGTTCTCTCCTGCCAGGTTTTTACCTGAAGGAAGAGCACGGGCTGGGTACCAGAGCAATCCTCCCCAGGCAGGAGGGCTCAGCAGAGACTTGCAGGAACTGCTCTAAGAGCTACACACCAGGCAGCAACGAAAGCAGATGTTGCTTAACTCATCTTGTGTTGCTCACTCCATTTCCAAAGCCTCTGGATGTTTAGAAGAGGTCAGAGGCAGGGTTTCTGCCCAGCTAACTGCTCACCTGGTAGCAACACAGTTTGGGGCTGGCATCCAAACAGAGCAGTGCTTCCTTCTCAATGCTAGTGACTCGGGGGAGGACTAAACTAAACTTTGCAAAGAGCAGCTTCACCTCCAGCCTGCTTTCAGCAAGCTTTTGTTCAAGAGATGCATATTCAGACTGAGAAAAAGCAGGGTTAACTTGTTTTAACAAGTGAAACAGTGTTTTGTTTCTTCTTGGATGATTTCACCTCCAAATAGAAAAAGATTTAATTGCATCACCACTAGTCCAAGCATCAGAGAATCCCAAAAACTCTCCGTGGTGATGATGCTTCTTCCTAATAATTTTAAAAACCAACAGCAACAAAGACCAAACCCCAAAGCCTTTCCTCACGTTCAATCCTTCCTGAGATTTTCACATATGCAGGCAAAAAGAAATCCCTTATTAATGCCACAAAGCTGCCAGAATTCAAACTTTTGCTGTGTGTTCTCCTTAACAAGTCTCATTTAGAGCGAGCAGGTGGCGAGGAGGAAGCAGAGCAAGAGAGAAGAGGATTATTTTGGGAAAGGAAGTGGTAACTGCTACTAGCCTGTCAAACAGCATGAATGGTGGAAATCTGAATCATGCTTTTACTGTATGAATGGCTAATTCCAACACACTATCATAAACAACTATCCTTTAAAAGGATGTAATCTCCCTGACAGGAAAAAATACACCTGTTAGAAAATGAGCAGGATCTTCGGCAGAAACAGAGGCAAAATGGACCAGCTTGAGTTCCTCTTCCTGTGACATTCAGGTGTTGGTCTCCAGGGCCTGCACCACACTGTAACAGAAGTGGCCCATTGCAAACAACACTTGAAAGGAGGTTAGAGGCTGTCAAGCTGGACTTAGGGAGGAATTACAGCTACATTTTGAGCTTTCCTGAGCTGAGGCTCCTCTGAGTCAGTGCTGCCAAGATGAAATCCTAGCAAGTGAATGGCATATTTAGAGTTTGCCTGTTCACACACAGAGGTATTACTACAACGACAGGGATTATGCACCCAGGAAGTTTTATGGCAGATATTTAACGGATGGCTTGCTGCCACGCCTCAGTGTGCAGTGAATCTTCCAGACAGGAATTAAGAATCCCAACATTAGCAACAACCTCTCCACTGCCTGCAAGCAGAGGGCAAGCTCCTAGGCTAGCAGTAGGTGCTGGGTGCCTCTGGAGTTGGAGTTTTTAAGTGATCTTATTAGCTTTCAGTGTTTAAACAAGTCACTTTCCATCTTGTGTTTCTTCCCCGTGCCCTCGTTTGAGGGTGACCACAGTGGATTGTGCCTGCACAGAAGGGATGGCTCAGCTGCTCTGCTGGCAGCTGCTGAACCTTCACAAATTACAGCTCACTGTGCTGGAGTATGTGGAGATTGGTGTCTATCTCAGTACAGGGGACTGCAAGCACAGTGGTGCAGCAGCTGCCTTCCAACAGCTGAGCCAAGCCTGCAGCAAGGGTGAAAAATGGAAGAGATGGCAAGAACAACTTCAGCAGCCCCCGGGTGCAGCACACTTGACTTAATGCTGAACTCGGCCGAGTTACACATCTCTGGCTTCAGTTTCTCAGATGTAACGTGGGTAGCTTCTCTCCCACACACTTCCTAGGAATGGTGCTACACGGATGTGGGCATAATTCTGTGAAGAATGCCACAGAAATCTGAAGAAAGGGTACTACTGCTGATGATGCAAAGCCCCTGAAGAACACGCACTGTTCCATTTGCTGCACTAACAAAAACATTCTCATACAACTAAGTTATAACTTTATTGCTACAAATGAAAAACAGTTCCATCACCTTATCCCTCCTTTTTTATTTTTGATTAATAAATCTATTAATTAGCAAATCACAAGAGAGGCACGGCAACCTTACTCAGGGAAAGGAGTAAATGCTACTGCTATGCCTCCACCTCTGCCATTCCTAAGGAGCTCTTCAGCAAGCAGCAATTTCAGATATCACTGCCAGATGCAACGCCTGCAGTTGCCACGTTATCCACATGCTTCCCTAGGACAAGCTCCATGTTCTTATCAGCTCTGCATAGCAATTTCTCTACCCGATATTGTGGCTGCCTCTGCTGGGCCTTCCAGCTTTTGGTGTCCATTCCAAAGCTATTTCAGTGCAGTTGTCATCTGCCCTGCTTGTGATAGGTCCTGGCTGCCACCATCTGTTTCTTTCTCTGTACAGAGATGTGCAATGGTTCCCTTCACTAATGTGTCCCCTGGCTCAGTGTCTTGACACAAAGCTATTCCCACTGCTTGCTATCAATCCACTTTTTTTCCTTAGCAGGAATTCCATACTCATGACCAGAGTCATTTTTAACTGGGATGTGAAAACAAGGGAACTACCTAGGGCACTGCAATCTGAGATTATACATAACCTTCCCTCGCCCTCACCCTCACCCACACTCCCAGAAAGGGCATTGCTCCATTCTTCCCTTCCCACTGCATGCCCAGGTGCTTTGGCTGCACACTCGGTGACATCTCTATTCACTACAGCTCTCACACGGAGGAGACCATGTAGATATCTTGTACTTTTAACATATCCTTGTCAGGCTCCTATCAAATAACACACTACAAGATGCCACTTGCATCTAAAACTGAAGCAAACTCCACAGCAAGGCAGATACCAAAGAGCAGAGCCATCCATTCTCTCTGGCCCGCAGGAGAAAACGAGAATGTTTTAAGGTTTCATTTAAAAACACAACACTGGGATTGTGTCTAGAAAATCTACACATTTTTTGCACGTGGTATAGAAGAAGAAGGCATTTAAATCTTAGATTTTTAAAGATCTTTCTAGCTTGTGAAGCTACAAATAATATTCATTGCCTAGTGCAGACTGGCTGCAATACAATTCTTCATTCACCCCACTAGCCATACACCTGGAGTAAGTACTTTGCCTACAACACCATGTACACATGATTAATACTGGGTTTAGCTCCAAACAAGAATGAACATTTATTTGTATGGCAAAACAAGATGATCATTTAGAGGTGCACTTGAAATGCCACAAACAAATCCAGTCAGGGCTCTTTTCGTGTTGCTCATCCCAAAGTATTTTGCAGTTTTCCCTATAAATCCCCAACTTTGCCCTGTTTATTTTCAGACTTCCAATCTAGGAATCTAAGAAATAGAAGAAAGAACCTTATCTGCCTTCCTCAAATAAGGAAGAGTTAAACAGTGCTATTGACAATTACAAATAAATAAGTAATATGGTTGCAACGTGTTAATTAACTACCTACAAGAGTAGGAATGTCCTTACTTGTGTGCAATATACTCACTGAATAAAATTCTTACTTAAAAAATACCAGCTGAGGCTGTGAAATGAAAAATACCTTATCTGCTCTTTACCTTTGATAGCTGTTATCAAGGCTGCTTTATTATTTAGAGAGGCATGTTTTTTCCTCATAGCTCACTCTCCCAGGAGTGACATTTTTCACAGCTGAACCAGGGAAGAATTGCTCCTAAGTCTCACCAGCCTATGGCAAGGAAAGCCTCTTGCACAGGCTGGGAAGAGAAAGAAGAGCTCGCTTGTGTGTGGTTGCTGCCTCTTCCTTCTTTTCTGGAAAGAGCTGGAATGGTGCTCTTTCTGCAGCCACAGGTGGGGTGGAAAGGAGAGAGAACTGGGCCTAACCTGGACTTGGGAAACCACTGCAACACAGCCTTTGTCTGTCACTTTTAATACCTATCTTTTCTTCTGCTTTGCCTAAATTTCAACATGGATAATTACAGCCAACAGCAGGCAGATGGCTGCTTCTTTTAGGAACTGCACCCTGAAAAGGCATGAGGTAAGGCAGAGAAAAACCTGTTGTTCGGTGCATGTTGTGAAAATACGAAGCAAAGGAAATTCCAGAGGCGAGGCAAAACACAACCACCTAACAGCTCGAAACCAGCAGGAACCACTTGGAGCCAGCCGCAAGAGCCGCATTCCTACCGCCCCGCATCCATTCCTACCGCCCCGCATCCATTCCTACTGCCCCGCAGCCAGCAGCTCTCACCTGGAAACCCCAGGGCTGCGTGGCGAGCTTAAAAACACAGCTACCAAACTCCCCGTGTGCAGCAACAGCCGCGCTCCTCCAGCACCCCACAACCATCCCTCTGGTGTTCGGATGGAGCCGGAGGCGCTCACACGCAGCCCCCGCATCCCGCGGTGGTCCCGGCTGGCCGGGCTGCTCTGGCAGGGCGCTGCCCTCCGGGAGCTCGCAGCTCCGCCGCTGAATTTGCGTTTCCCGAGGCTCGGGGCTCTCTTACCTAGCTGGGCGGCCCCCTCTGCCGGGTACTCGGGGAACTGGCCCTCCGAGGGCACGCTGACGGTGCGGCGCAGGCTGCGCCCGCGGCCGGCATCCTGCGGCTCCGGGACCGCTTCGGGAGGCGCCTGCGGAGAAACCACAGCTGTTAGCTCGCCGCCAGGCCACGCCGAGAACCTGCCGCATTCGATGGGGACTTCGTTAGCGGCTCATCTGCTAATGACTCTCCTGCACGGTTCGGCACTTGTGGCCTTAAGGCAGAATCGCGGATGCTCCGCGGGTGAGGAGCGCATCAGCGCAGCGCTGGCTGCGAGCAGGGCAGGGCTGCTCCACAGGGGCCAAGCCACAACCCTGCCCACCTCGACTAACAAAGCTCACCCCCGACCGACTATCCTGCCTTTCCAAACTGCTTCTCAGTGCCAGAGCCGCGGCTGCTTCCGCGCTGGCAAAGCCCGGCAGAGGCAGCTGCTCAGATGCTGCACGCAAAACTTTGAGGAAACAAAACTTGCGGCAGCTACCTGGCGGGCAAAGGCGCTGCCCAGGCGGGCCCAGGCCGCAGAGAGTCTCCTCCAGATATTGAGACCCCTGAGCAACGCGCTCATGGCTGGATCTTAGCAGGCCTTGGCGCGGCAGGGGACAGCTGAGCTCGGTACTGAAGAGCCGTAGGGTCTGTGGCAGTCCGGCACCTGCGGCCGCACGGGCGACTGCTGCGCGCAGACTGGCCACCACACCGGACTGGTGGTGGCAACCACACTGACTGTTGGTGGCAACCACACGGGCTGTTGGTGGCAACCACACGGACTGTTGGTGGTGCCCGTTACCGCGCCTGGAACCCGCGGCTGGGCGGGGCTCCCGCAAACCTTCCACCGCGCGAACGTTCCATGGCTCGTTCTACACCATGGAATAGACAACATCCCCCAGTCCCACTGACAACATTAAAGTAGCAAAGTAACTCGAAAAGATCACCTGTTGCCCTGGTTTTTGCTAAGCCTTCTGTTTTTAACCTTGGAGTCAGATTCTTTCACACAGTTTCATATAAATAATAGCCAATGTTTATTTAATGGTATTTTCTGTTTTTCATTCCTTTTGTGATAAGAGAACTTTGATGAGCATCTTTCTTCTCCAGTGGGATTGAGAAGGAAGTGACATGTCCTCCAATCCCTTGTGCAGTTGGGACGTGTATAAGAATGTGAGATATGTCAATAATAAAAGTCATTCCCTCCTTTCTGCTGAACCTGGCAGGTGTGAGAGCCTCTTTATTGTGTCTTCCCAGACACAATCCCCTCTGCATCTCTTGGGACTGACACATTTTAAATAGTTGTATAAAGTCCTCCGTGGTTGGGCAAATGGATCCATGGATGGGGAGGCACCACCCAAAAATAAATAGCATGTGAAGACCAAGGCAGAGTCTGCAACCTTGCCAACACTCCCCCAGCCCCCGCCACTCCAGCAGGCAGTTCAGCACAGGATCGAAGAGAATGACACAGTCTTGCAGAGACAGGGCTCTCATGGTGATTGAGCCTTTCAGCTCCTTTTTTTCCCCCATCCAGCTTTGTTATCCTCTCCTCTGCTCTGCTGAGACTCCACCAACCCGGGAATTCTCTGCCCCTGAGCTGACATGAAGCTGCTGGTTCAGGGCTGGGATCTAAGCAGTGTTAACTCTGTGATAAAGATGGGGACAGTCCAAATGCTGATCATTTCAGAAATCTTAACAACTTTCATCATAGGTCACATTTCCATGACAAATTTCACAATTTAGTGAGGATGGGTTCAGAGCTCAGACTCTAAATCCTTGAACAGCATCCCAGCTCACCTGCCACTGAACATACTTTTTAAGTATAAAAGGTCTGTATCTGGGATTCCTAGCCATTTGATGACGAGGGGATTTCAGAAGAAACAGGAGGAAGAGCTTTCGAAGCACTTAATGCCTCTTAAAGGCAAACTAAGATAGTCTCCTCAAAAAAAAGCAGGTGAAGAAAGTTTCTTCATTGCAGATAATATTTGTCAAGATTGGAAAGAGTGGTTCAAGGCAAACTTGAGAATCTGCAGACTATTCTGATCTAACAGTCAGGAAGTTTGGAATCACGTCAGAAAAACAGTTAAATAATTCATTTTAATTTTTAGCTTCCCCCACAAAGTTAGAAGCTAGCTAAAACTTTGACATGGAAATCCACTTTAAAAATGTTGACAGCAACCATTTCTCTGGGCTTCTGGAAATTAAATAATTAAATTTGCTTGGGAATTGAGGCAAATCTTGTCTTATGGCTGGGTTCACCTCAGACAAACTCTTCTTTACATGTGAAATACGTTTGCTCTAAGACCCCAACGTGATGAGTCCTTTGAGGAGGGATCTGGGAAGAGCTTCCCCACACAGCAGTGTTTGCTCCTGCTGCTTTCCCTTGGGGTCACCACTGTCATAGCCCTACTGGTGCCAGTCACAGGAGATGGAAGAGCAGGAAAACACATCCCAGGTGTCCTGCTCTGTCACCAGCACCAGTGAGCAGCAGATCTCGTCACAGTGAATGCAGGTCTTGGCTACCCTTTGCCCTTGATTAAAACCACCTCTAAATCCAAGAAGAAAGATGAGGTTTGGGTGCAGGGAGGAAAAGGGAAGAGTCTAACGCAGTGAAAAGCGTTGTTCATCCTCATTTCCAAGTGAACTCAAGACTGAAATGCTCTGCAGGACTGCAGCCAAGCTGCTGACAAAGCTTGCCTGAAAAGCAGCCCAGAGCCAGGCACAGCATTTGTCACACCCCTCAAAGTGGAGGTGCTGTGCAGTGTCTGTCTGGAACCACTCTTCTTTCCCTCTTCTAAACAGCTCTGGTTTTACAGACACTTCCACTGTGCCCTCCCACCCTGTGGAACAGGTTTCACAGAGTGGGGGAAAACATCTACACCTTCCTGACAGGGGGAATCTCTTCCTTGCAGAAAAACTCCCTGATTTGTATGGGCATCCATCTAGGCCTGTTCTCCTTGTCTTGGAAAATGCTGTTAAATATTATCATATCTGTATCATATCATATCAGTTGTAATATCTGCACATCTCCTGTCACTCGGGACTCCTTCTTTGCTAAGTTGTCTCTCATGTTCCTACAGCGATTCATTTGCTTTCTACTTTTTGGGCATTGATCTCTTCCTTTCATTAATAATTTTCATTCTTCAGTCTCACTTATTCTCATTTTACAAAGTTGACAAGGTGTCAAGTAATTAATGTGTTTCTACACTACACAAGGTGATACTGCCAGACTATTTTTGTCTAAGCAATTACAGATATTTTTGGATCAAGCTGCACTTCAAAAGGTACCTGATTTTCAACCTACTCTCACTCCTGCACAGCACAAAACTTCTCTTGTGCACACTTTATTCCAACTGCCTTGACAACGAATCCATAGTGGTGGGACGCTATGAGAAATGAGTTTTCTTTACTACACTGTTTATTTCTGTAATGTTCCCTCGGTCTTAAAAATCTGCAATTCATAGCACTGGATTTCAGCAGCACTAACTGAAAGAAACCACACTTAGCATTATAGCTGAAACAATGGAGAACTCTTCCATTTAGCTGTTTACATTTTGGATATGTTTCTCACTTTCTGACTCGGACACGCACACTTGCAGAAGGATTTTACAAAGTAGTATAAACACACATTTCTGTTCCCTTCCAGATTCATGCAGGCCAAGCTTCTTGGATTTTTTTTTCCATGAAGGAACAAAGCAGATGCACAGAGGATAAAATGAGATGTTTCAGGCTTGCACTTTTCAAGTTCTGTCAGCCTTGTGATGATGCAAGTGCTCCCTCCAAGCCGCGAGGGCTCTCTGCTGTTACCTTCTCCTCCTTCTTCCCCCACACCCTCCTGCTCACTGTTCTGTCCTGAACATTGCTCCTAAGACCCTCTCCAGCAGCCCAAAGGGATTCTGAGCCACTCGTCCTGTCAGCAATGATCTCATTCAGAGCAGGAATCTCTGCTGCTCCTGGTTTGAGTTAACAGAACACCTCCTCCAGCATCACCTTTCCAATAATTTTACT
The DNA here is from genome assembly GCA_013397175.1 of Platysteira castanea. NCBI lineage: Eukaryota > Metazoa > Chordata > Aves > Passeriformes > Platysteira > Platysteira castanea. The sequence continues at coordinate 275,599 of VYXC01004913.1, forward strand.
CTAAATATACTCTTCATTTCTTTTCTTCAGGTAACCTCCCTCTTCTTCGTTCACCTGGAGCTTAGGCTCCCTGTCCCAGTGGTCCCACCCAGGAGTGTTTTATGATTCCCCCTGTAGATGCTTTTCCATCACTATGCTCCTAACAAGCACCTCTCCCACTGCTGCCTTAGGCCTCTGTGCACTCCAGTTTCTAGATCGCATTTCACGGAGCCTCTTTCAACCCTGAATGCCGTGCCAAGAAAAATTTAACTGCGCTGCCAGCCCTCCCCTTTCTCATGAAGGCTGCAGAGGGACACTCCTAGCTCAGGAAAATCAGAAGGAGGTGTAAATCCAGAGTACCAGCCCTGTGTCCCTCTCCAGACTGGCAGTTCTGCACGTTGTGTGTTTCTGTGAGGGGCTGCCCGCACACTGCTGTGTGTACAGACTCTGAAGCCAGACTAAACCAACCTCTTCTTCTCCTGCAGGGCACCCACGGCTCTGCAAGGAGTTCTCTTCTTTCCTTTCACTTCACCCGAGTCACAAATTACTTGAAAATCAGAATGGCAAATCTGACTCCAGCTACAGGCTCCTGAAACAAATGCCATTATCAGCCTGTGGAGTCACACCTGCACCAAAGGCATGGCTGCCTGGCCCATCTGGATGCAGCATTTCCCAAAACAAGCTGCTTCTCATTGTGGTAGTGCAGGAAGGTTCCTTTGAGAGCACACTGCAAGAATTTACACTACTGCCTGCTTTCTTGGGGTTATTGCTACACTTAAACCTCAGGCTCTCTATAGCCTGATACTGAATTTCCTCAGCTTCTGACAAACCCCAGTGTGTATTCAGACACAGCATATAATGAATTAACACACCAGAGATACATCAGACTTCCCACATTTACTCCTCAGGATCTAGTCCAAACTCTCCTCTTACTCCCAGCAAAATGCCTTCAGCTCTCTGTGGCAGGAGAAATAAGAACCCCTAAGTGCATGATTACCACCTTCAGGTAACTACTTGTGCTCTGAGCCAGGGTTGTTTTCAATTACATTTCCTTAATGAGATGCATCCTTTTGGTCCAGCTATGCTGGTACGGCACCGTTTTAGGAATGATTCTCACATCTCCTCAAGTTTCCTCAGTGCATGCTGTAATTCCTCAGGTGTCAGTCCTGTCAGACTGACAGGAGGGAATTACACAGTAAACAAACACCATTAAATGGCCCTTCCATTTTGCCTGCCTTTGATCACCTCTCCTACGCATCAGCGTTAATGCTGCTCTCTTCTAATAACTCAAGTCCTTCTCTAAACCATTTCCTCCCACTCTCCCTATGCAAGGGAATATTTCATTGCAAATAAACCTGAGCACAGCTGATTAATACTTTGTTCTACACCAGAAACACATCTCACTCTCAGTCTGTAACAGCCATATACAGAAGCTTCAAAAGAATCAAGAAAAAATGCAAAAACTCAGGTCATCTCCAAATACAGGAAACTGTGGTATTAGACTAAATCTCACGGATAAAAAGCCTTCCATTTCCCTACCTTTATACAGAGGCAGGTTTCCATACCTGTGGTGGCTTGAACCACCATTAAAAGCAGTAGTACCACAGGAAGACACAGTGGCAGGCAAACACAGGCTGCAGGAGGGAGCTGGCACTCAGGCTGCTTCACCCCCTGCACACACCCAGCACCTGGGCCTGCTGCAGTGCAACGGTGGCACCACGCCATCCACGCACAGGAGAGCTCAGCTCCCCTCTCCAGGGCTTGGAAGGGACTTTAAAGATCACCTCGTGCCAACCCCCTGCCATGGGCAGGGACATCTCCCACTGGACCAGGGTGCTCAAGGCCGTATCCAGCTCAGCTTTGAACACCTACAAGGATGGGGCAGCCACAACCTCCCTGGACAACCTGTTCTTGTCTCACCACTCTCACAGTAAAGAAGTTCTTCCTAAATTCCCTTTTCCCCTCCTTGCACATATTTTCAAAGGATTTGGGAGTGGAATGTGGCAGCCCAGAGTATCCCTCTGACTGTCCAGGGGGGTCTGGAGCCCCGCCAGACCATTTCGGAACTCGAGGTGAAAGCCCAGAATNGTAGTGGAATAAAGGGGAGATGAAGAAAGTTGCCTCGTGCTCGTCTCACCTCCTTCTCCCTGTTGAGCAGCACCAGCTGGCTGTCGGTCAGGATGCAGTACTTCCTCTCCCACGTGGTCATCTCGGTGTAGGGGGACTGGCCGCAGGACAGCCTGTGGGTGGGTGGCCCCTTCACATCTGGAAACAGAAAATCACAACCCTGTTAGCACCTGGCATGAACGACCCGCTTTGCTTTTGCTGTTCTGCAGAGAGATGTGGAGCAAAACTGCACTCCGTGCTTCGTGGGGCCTCTTTCAGCATTTTAAAAGGCAAAATGGGAATCCTGGGATGTTGCCTTGTTTTCTTTAAGCCTTCTGTTTTTAACCTTGGAGTCAGATTCTTTCTCATAGTTTTATGTAAATAGTAGCCAATGTTTACTTAACGGTATCTTCTGTTTTTCATTCCTTTTGTGATATGACCACTTTGATGAGCACCTTTCTTCTCCAGTGAGATGGAGAAGGAAGTGACATGCTCCCCAATCCCTTGTGGAATTGGAATGTGTATAAGAATAATATAATGTCAATAAATCGACGTCATTTCCTCCTTTCTGCTGAACCTGGCAGGTGTAAGAGCGTCTTTATTGTGTCTCCATGGACACACTGGGAGGCACCCATGTGCTATGAACATTCATTTACTTACAGCATGGCTTACAAAAATGGCAATACCAGAGATCAATATAAATGTCTGTCAAAGGCTGAAATATATTGAAAAGACCAAGAGCACGTATGAAAACTTAATCTGCCTTCCACTCCCTTCTCAAAACCACGGTTCAAAGGGGTACTGCCCTGAGTGTACTCTAAATCTCAATAAAGTGGGTTATTAGAGACTAAGGATAGAGAGATATAGGAAGGAAGAGAGGGATCAAGGAAGGCAGGCTTGAAGAAGGGAAGGGAAAAATCAAAGGGATGGGCATTTAATTGAGAAGGGCTTACTAGCATCTTTTGGAGGGGAACCCACTTGATGAAACTGATGATGAAATTTTCATTTAGCCACAGACACCACAGCAACAAAAACTCATATTTGAAAAAAACCCCCAAAAACCCAACCCAAACCATAACCCAACTTGTTTGGTTCCCAGTCTTGATCTATTAAAATTGATTTGAAAATCAATTCCCCATCAGTCTCTCACGACTGAGCTGCATATGACATTGCACCCCTCGCTAACAAGGTCCCTTCCAACCCAAACCATTCTAGGAGTCTGTGATTCATCTCTTTATAATGGTTTGATATTAAGGTCTGGTTGCTTCATAAGATTAAGTTTCATTTTTATCTTGCACTCTAGTTTGTTGCCCCGTTTTGCTAAAGCCTTCTGTTTTAACCTTGGAGTCAGAATTCTTTTTCACACAGTTTCATGTAAATGGTGGCCAATGTTTACTTAACGGTATTTTCTGTTTTTCATTCCTTTTGTGGTAAGAGAAAGTTTGATGAGCATCTTTTTTCTCCAGTGGGATTGAGAAGGAAGTGACATGTCCTCCAATCCCTTGTGGAATTGAGAATTTTATAGGATTTGACATATGTAAATAAAGTGGGTCTTTCCCCTCCTTTCTGCTGAACCTGGCAGGTGTGAGAGCGTCTTTATTGTGTTTTCCCAGACACACCAGTTTTATACAATTCGCTTACAACAACCTAAAACCATCCATTCCCAATGTAGACACTGCAGATCCCTCAAGTCCCAGGGGTCTAACACAGACACCCCAAAAATCAAAGGACTTCCTGCACAGGAGCCCAGGACCTGCTTTAACTCTTTCAGGAACAAACGGGGCGCTCAAACCCCAAAAGATTTGTAGCATCACCTGCCTTTTGGCACTCAGGGCACCGAGGGAACGCAGCCGCTCCTCGCAGCTTCTCCCCGGCGCCACCACTAGAGGCCAGCGAATCCTCAACCACCCAGCGCCTTCCCGGCAGAGCCAGCCCAAACGCCAGCCTTAAACCCGGACTAAGGAGCCCCTCCGACTCACTGCCCTCCTTGCAGACCCTGCAGGTTATCAAAAACGCTGCAGCATCCTCACGCTGCCTTCCTGCAGCTTTGGCTCTGCACTGCACGGAAGGTGTCGGCTTCTGGAGGCAGGCGTGGAAGGCTCTCAGTGCCTCCTTCACATCGCATTGGGGTTTTTGGGATGGTTCAGGAAAGTGCCTGAACCGGGCATCCTTTCAGCAAGGAAAAGGAGGGGGCTGCATGGCTGCTACTGCTTGGAATAATGAAGTGCAGCTTTGCGCCCTGAATTTCAGGGGAAATAATTCGGGGAAGAAGCTGAGGTGCAGAGTCAGGCTCCACACTGTTACTGCTCCAACACAACTCTGTGAGAGTGACAGCTAATGCTGTGTGTCTCAAAATTGCTCAAAGCTCTAATTAGGTGTAAGCATAATTAAGGGAAACCACCGTAAGCTCTGCGAAGCTAAAGTGCATTTGTGCCCACTCCTGGACACAACAGACTCTCCCACAAGTGATGTTTTAGCCCATCCTACAGACATGAACCCTCCAGGAAGATTTTCTGGCATAACTGCAACTCGCATTTATCACGGTGTCCAACCGAAAACCAAACCAGATGTGAAATAAAACCACTGCTGCTCCTGCTCAGACCTTGGCTTCCCAAACAGCAGCACGTGAGCCCTGCCCCTGCCTCAGCACGGCAAACCTGACAGAGAGCAGAGGGGAGAGGAGGACGAAGCCACGAGCTCCTGCTATGAGTGTGCAGCAGAAATGGGGAGATGAGAGCTCGGGGGATGTGGTCTCCTGGGCAGGGAAAGCACACGATAAATCAGCAGGGGGAGAAGGGGATGAAGGCAGGCATGCCCTGTCCTGCTGGTGTGGGTGGGCTGGCAGTGAGAGTGCCTCCAGCTGCTGTGCTGAGCAATACCCAAGTGAACTGTATTTGGAACTTTCTGATGGCAAGAGAAAGCCCTCCTGGACCATCGGCTCTGTTGTCCTGTTTTTTGCTAAGCCTTCTGTGTATAATATGGAGGCAGAATTCTTTCTCATGGAGTTTCATGAAAACAATAGCCAATGTTTATCTAACCGTCTTTTCTGTTTTTCATTCCTTTTGTGATAAGAGAAAGTTTGATGAGCATCCTTTTTCTCCAGTGGGATTGAGGAGGAAGTGACATGTCCTCCAATCCCTGGTGGAATTGAGAACCCTATAAAGTATCAAAAATGTAAATAAAGTCTTCTCTTTTTTCGTCTTTCTGCTGAACCTAGCAGGTGTGAGAGTTTCCTTTATTGTGTCCTTACCAGCACACGGCTCCCCTGCAGAACCTACAGTCACGACTTGCCCAGCCCTGAAAGATTTTTGCATTATAATTTCTTCTAACGACAGGCCTTGGCAGGACACCATCCAACCCATCCACGGGCTGCACAAAGGAATTGAAGAACAGAACGACTTCTTCCACTGCAACAACAACTCCAGGACTTAACTGAGTCACCAGGCACTGCGAGCCAGCCACGGCTCTGCTGCCAAGTGGGTTGGCTGTGTCAGAAGAGCTTTGCACAGGCTGCTGGCAGAGCCCCATGCTGTGCTGGTGTCTGGAGATGCCAATCACCCCTGGAGAACACCAGTGACAGCATTTGGGGTTTGTACTGGGATCCTTTTAAATGCATGCCGGGGCACGGCCCCACCACCCCTGCCAGCCTCACCAGGTGCCCTCCTCAGCATGCTGCTTTTCCAGAGGATCAGATCCCACAGCTCCAGTCCTCTCCCCAAGCTGAGGTGCAAGCACATCACAAACTACACGGATGAGGAATGCGTGCTCCCAGAAAACTCACAGCAACAAAGCCCTGGGCGCAGTCTGGTGCGTCAGTCCCACCTATTTGAATTATTTCTCAGCTCGCCCTCCTGCATGGCTGGTATCTTCAGAGCCTCTCACAACAGCTGTGACTTCAAAATTTATCCTGAAGTATGTCACCAGCTCAGACAGAAGACCCTTTGGGACTTTGCACAGTATCACACACACACTTGGTCGCCTCACAAACCCTGTTCTGCTTTCCTGCACTCTTCATCTTCGGTTTTCCTTTTACGTTCTTGGCTCCAGCTTTTCACGTGAATGTAATAAAACCCAGCGACCTCTTCCACTGAAACCCCATAAAACTAATTAACCACCATGGTCTGAATGGCTATAGAAGTGAATTGCAAGAAGCCCATGTGTAACTAGGAGCATTTAAACTTTTGGGAAGGACTGCAGGTCCTTTCTAACTCTGGGGCTGCTCTCTGTCAGCTCATAGAGCAAGGCTCGAGCTCTGCAGATGAATGATCACTCACTGATGAGTGCAACTTCAGGAGAGATCAGGGAGGTGCACCTGAAAGCTCTGAGTCTGCAGATGTTAGGTGTGGGATGGGCTCGTGCAGCCACGCACCTGAATAGGCAAGTCCTGGTGGCAGAAGATTTCTCTGGGGTCTGATGCAATCCCTTCACTCTGCAGCACTACAATGAGGCATTCAAGGAAGCAGATCAGCAAGTCTACACACAGGATTAAAGGTCAGGCCTTATGTGCCTTCAGATGCTAATATCAGTTAAGTAACAGCTTGGAAAAAAATCCCCTTCTTGGTCCATCCCTGCCGCTGCCTCCTGCCACATCCCACATGGCTGAGGACTGGGAACTGCGTTGTTTTCCCTCAGGGCTCCGAAATGCCACTGGGCATGTTATAAATATCCACAAAGCTCCCTTTCTTTCGGTCAGATGACAGCTTGTACCTTATTATTCTGGAAGTACAGGGCTTATTTTTAAAGAAGGGGAAAAACAGAGGGGCAGCAATGCCATGATCACACATCAGCAACAGAAGTGTTGAGTGGTGCAGGGTGAGGAAACGTGGAAAGCAGCAGCCAGTGCCAAGCCAATCCCCACAGACAGGGTAGGACATCTTGGGAAAAGTGATGGCAGCTCAGCAGTATTTATGGAGCACAACGGTGCTATCAGATGGGAACACTTCTGAAAGCTTCCATTGCAAACATGCAGCAATTATTGTCCTTAACGTTCCAAACGCGTTCATGAGTGGAGGATATTTTCCAATGGGCAGAATCAGAAAGTTATTTCCCAGGGATAATGGGTGTTTCAGCATCATTTAGTCCCCAACAGCTCTTCTACAACCAGAAAAGTGGCATCTCCTCTCCTCAGAGCCAGTGAGAAGGACAGAATTACCAGAAATCAAGCCAGCAAAACTACATTAAAGGCAAATCCATGCCTTCAGTTTCTGCCAAAAAGCACTCTCTACTTACCATCAATAAAAGCACAGAAATAACTCTCCATCCCAGCGATGACAAGAGCACCCCTGGCACGCCTCAGAGCTCCTTTTTCTGAACTCCACTATTCCTGTGGTGAAATCAAGGGCTAACTGAAGTACCTGCCAAATTTTCCTCGACTTTATTAGGGTCCTTATTCTGTTCCTACTATTTCCAACAAGGAGCTGCCAAGCAGCTGAGTAACTAACGGAGTGGCCAAGTTTGTATGCTGGGAGGGATTTTTTTTCCCCTGAAGGGAGATTAGTAGGAGCCCTAACACCTTTTGACAACAGGTCTGCTCGCCCAATGTCAATGTTTCCACAGCGTTTTATGTGCTTACCATAGAGACAGGGTGAGAGGAAAGTGCTTTAGCTAAGTGCTGTCATCTGAGGCTTATCAGAACCCCAACCTACCCAGCCGTGCATGACCACACAGTCCAGCCCCAGAAACCAGCAGTTCCAACCTTTATCAAGTTGAGCAGAGGCTGAAACAAGCCTTACCACTGACATGAAGCCTCAAAGATAAATATCAGCTACAAGTCCTTTCACTGAACTTCCACCATCTCAAAGCTCCTGAAGGGATTCAAGGGAAGGATGTGGCAGAAGGGGAAATACATAGTGCCTCAACATTCCCTCAGAGCTTGGAACAAGGCAGGATTTCTGCAAAAGAAGTCACTAAAGTGAGTGAAAACCAACAGCACCAGCAGCTCTGTGACACACAGCTGTGTTTGTGCACCTCGTTCAGACAGCTGCTGATGCTCAGGTGAAGATCTGCAGGACGTAGAAGGGAATTCAAGTGCTGCTGCCCTGAGAGCAGACGTTGGAGCAATCCTGGCCCAGCAGCAAGAGGGACAATCTCACCCTTTGCACAGGGCAGAGCATGAGAGGGGTCAGAGAGGGGCTGCTACGGACAGCACAATCCAGGCAACTTCTATTTTCTCTTATGCTGATATACACAGCTCCTGTTTGCACTTCTTATTTCTCCAGCCAGCCACGTGCAATGGTTGCTGATCCAACCGAGATCAGAACGGTGCAGACAGACACCACCAAAAACAACTGTTCAAAGAGAAACCCAACACGATGTACAAATCCACTTGGAAGAGGAAGGGAAGTTCAGTTCCCTCTCTTTTCCACCCCACCTGTGGCTGCATAAAAAGCACCATTCCAGCTCTTTCCAGAAAAGAAGGAAGAGGCAGCAACCACACACAAGCGAGCTCTTCTTTCTCTTCCCAGCCTGTGCAAGAGGCTTTCCTTGCCATAGGCTGGTGAGACTTAGGAGCAATTCTTCCCTGGTTCAGCTCCTCCAAGTTTGTCTGGACCACCACCACACTGCCCCAGCACAGCAAACACAATGCCCATGACTGTTGGTGTAACACCAGGAAAATCCAGCACACGCTGCGGGTGGCCACGCAGAGACCCCCACGCCACAGGGAAAACACGGGGCTCTCAGGGCTGATTCATTCTCCTCTGGATCACAGCACACTTAGAAATACGACCAGCACGCATCAGGAACCACACCATTAATCTTGCCATTTGGTTTCAAAGCACAACGACTGCAGGTTTTCTAGGAGGCTTTTCAGAGCTACCGTGAGATACGGCAGCGCTCGCTTGCCCCTCTAAATCACCCCGTGGCATGGCTCCATTTCAGCCAAGAGAGACCCACGTTTTTGTGGTCAGCAACAGATCCCTGGTGAAGCAGGTGGCATTTTAAGTGTAGAAAGCGTGAGCAGATCCTTTGGGATGAGAGGCACGCCATTTATGCAGGATGTTATTACAGAGGTAAGTATCTAGTGTGAATTCTTGCCTCTACACTTAACAGCCATGCTCGGCCAAGTTCAGTACCCGTGCAAGGACCAGCCCTCAATTCAGCTGGATCCAGTTGCTCTCCTCCAGCAGCTGCGTGCAGTGATGACCAAATTCTTATATGGAAATCTAATATCCTGGGCAGGAGGGAAAGCAAGCTTAGTCAAACCATCAGGTCTCAGGGGTCTCAGAAGCTCTCACGCCAGCCACTTACAGCCAGAACACTACCTGGGAAATCCATTCTGCACAGAATAAAGTCAAAAAGAGTTTCAGTAGGTGCAAACAGTATTTTAGAAGCTGGCAGGAGCCGCGACCAGTGCCATGACTTTCTCAGATTCTGATGTATTTGGCATTGTAACACACGTTCTTCACAAGATCTTTGATTTTTCTAGCATAGGCCCATCTTGCCAATCTAACCTATTAACTTTCCACTGCTCTTTTATTGAGTGGCAGTGATCACACACAGCCTCAAGACTGGTTTTCCACTCTCCCAGTGAAGAACCTCATGAGCCACAGAGAGATTAAAGTAAACACTGTTCAGTCAGGTGCAGTTTTCATGCCCTGTATCCTCAAAGACATGTGACTGTGGCAATTTTCCTGCTTGTGTGCGCTTCCATTTCCCTACCATCAGTGTGTCAGCTCTGGGAGAAGGAATCTCTTAAAATTTAGGGACGGGAAGTCTGAAGGTATCTGCTGTTCACTGCTTACAGGTGAGGTCTCAAGGATTTTTGTCTCCTCCAAATGAGGACTGTGCATCTCTTCTGCCAGCAGCTGAAGGCACAGCTTTTCCCCACCGGCCACTGGAAAGCTTTGCTGAGATCTGGGCTGGGGTGGGAGCAGGGTCACCTCCTGCTCGGAACTTCTCACACGCAGCAGTCCCACCTCGACACCAAGGAACAAAGATTAACCTTTAAAACTCAGAGAGTGAGCATCATTTGTCCACTACCAGAGCTACCAGCCAGACTCTTAAATTCCCTACGGATTTTTCACACTAAGGAAATACGTCAGGAGCAATTTTTATGTGGGGAGGAATAAACCCTCAGAGGAGCGAATGCCTTAGCAGCCTAGGGCTGTCTCCTCTGCAACCAGCAGGAGACAAAACACAGAATGCTACTGTTCAACAAGCCTGGCATCTCCCAGCAGGACGGGCTCTCGCTGACATCATCCCCACCCCTTCAATTCCTCCCCTGGGAGAGATTGGACTTGTTTGTACAAGAGGCAGGCAGAGAGAGCAAGGTACAGCAGCCTCCCTGCCGCAGCTGAGCTCCCTGGCAGCTCTGCCAACTTCCCTTGGGCCCGAGTCAATACATCTGCCCTGTTCTTGCAGCGTCACCACTGTGCCTATCTACAGCTCAGGAGGTTTCACGCCAGCCCTGAGACTACGGCAGAGATCAGCCAAGATCTCCCTTCTCACCTCCCCGTAACACGCGCGGCTCCGAGCCCAAACCTTTTCCCAAGGCTTGCCACCCTCAGCCCCTGACATTTCCTACAAGGGCTCAGTGTTCCCTGGTACCCGAGGGCTCTGCAGAAGCTCGAGAGCACAAATTCAGTTAGGCCACAGCCGTGCGAGCAGTTTCACCGAGAGTTCATTTTCAAAAGGAAAAATTACGGAGCTGTTCCAAGAAAGAAACCGCAAGTCTTAAAATCTTACGACTGGTTTAGTGAGCAGATGCTGAGCGTGCCAACAGTCTCCAGCTTTCTTGCAAAGTCCTAAAAAATGAGAGCTAAGGAGCAAACAGCAGAGGCAAAAATTAGGCATGAAGCTCTGTTGTCCTGTTTTTTGCTAAGCCTTCTGTTTTAGCCTTGGAGTCAGAGAATTTTCACACACTTTCAGGTAAATAATGGCCAATGTTTATTTAACCTTCTTTTCTGTATTTCATTCCTTTTGTGATAAAAGAAAGTTTGATGAGCATCCTTTTTCTCCAGTGGGATTGAGGAGGAAGTGACATGTCCTCCAATCCCTTGTGGAGTTGAGAATCATATAGAGTATGATAAATATAAATAAAGCTCTCTTTTTCCTTCCTTCTGCTGAACCTAGCAAGTGTGAGAGTGTCCTTTATTGTGCTTTTACCAGCACAAAGCTCAAATTGGCCTGGCAGGGTAATTCTGATCAGAAAGCAGAGAGTTGCACCAGCTTGCTGTCACCCAGCAGCTTCTTCGAGCAAAAGGTGTGGGAGCTCTTAATAGCAGTTTAAAGCCACCAATTAGCTTGGCTGCTACTGAGCTCCTCTAAGCCTCTTACTCGCTGCCCAGCCGATTGCTGAATGCTAAACTTACAAAGGGTAATTGATCCTGGCTTCCCTCGGCCGCTCCCAGTGCCCGCGGGCTGCACCCAGCCCGGCTCAGGGGACACAGCCTGGAGGATGTGCCCGTCAGGAGCCACCAGCACCGTCCCACACAGCCCAGTGCCAGCCACTCCCAACCTCCGTGTGCTGTCCTGTTTTTTGCTAAGCCTTCTGTTTTAGCCTTGGAGTCAGAGAATTTTCACACACTTTCATGTAAATAATGGCCAGTGTTTATTTAACTGTCTTTTCTGTTCTTCATTCCTTTTGTGATAAGAGAAAGTTTGATGAGCATCCTTTTTCTCCGGTGGGATTGAGGAGGAAGTGGCATGTCCTCCAATCCCTGGTGGAGTTGAGAATCTTATAAAACATGTCAAATGTAAATAAACGCTCTCTTTCCCCTCCTTTTCTGCTGAACCTAGCAGGTGTGAGCGTGTCCTTTATTGTGCTTTCACAGGCACAACCGTGCACTTGGTGGTTCCACAAGGAGAACCAGGAATCACAGCCCAGTCAAGGTGGGAACCCCACAAAGGCCACGGGTGCTCCCCATGCTCAGCCCAGCCTCCCTGGGTGCCCACGGCTCGTTGTGCAGCCTCACAAATCTCCTGACATCACCACAGCAGGGGTTGCTGTCCGGGTAAAAAACTGTTGTCCTGGGTTTTGCTAAGCCTTCTGTTTTAGCCTTGGAGCCAGAGATTTTCACACAGTTTCACGTAAACAATAGCCAATGTTTATTTAACTGTCTTTTCTGATTTTCGCTCCTTTTGTTATAAGAAAAGGTTTGATGAGCATCCTTTTTCTCCAGTGGGATTGAGGAGGAAGTGACATGTCCTCCAATCTCTTCTGGAGTTGAAAACCCTATAAAGTATGAGAAATGTAAATAAAGTCTCTCTTTTCCCTCTTTCTGCTGAACCTAGCAGGTGTGAGAGTCTCCTTTATTGTGTCCTTATCAGCACAAAAAACCAGTTTGGTTCCCAGGATAGCTAAGATTTCAAATAACCTGCAGTTGCTCGAAGCTGTGGCTGTGACCCTCCCTTCAATGCTGAGCAGGTTTCCCTCCCTTCTTATTCAGGGCTCGTTCCCTGCCCAGGACCACTCAGTCTTTGCTCCTGAATATTAAGTACATTTTTCTCTCACGGTTAAATTCCCACTTGGCCTACAAAACACTCTGGAATCTCAAAACAGAAATGGTTATTACAAACCTGTAGAGAGGATTATAAAAGATTACATGCCCCTATTACACAGCTGCCAAGTTCTGAGAAGGTTCTCAAGTGACACTTCTCCCCAAAGCAAGGAGAGGTTTCCGTGAGGGGTTTAGAAAGCAGAAAATGGAGAATAGCAGAAAAGTTAATTATTCGTGGGAGGAAAAAAAGTCTGCAGTTTTTCCTCCTAATTTATGCACGATCCTTTTCTTACCCAGCTCTGTGCCCTTCACCTTGTTCTCTGCTCTGCAGTGCTTGCTCTCACCAACCCCTAATCTCCATCTCACAGCCTCTTCAGCACCAGGCACCCAGAGTGGGCCGTTCCCTCTTCATTCTTTATTTTTTGCAGCAGTGCAGGAAGAGGACAAAAGAAAAAACCTCCTGAATTTAAAAAAGACCTTGGCCCAAGGCAGCTGTGCAAAAAAAAAACCCCAACAAAATAATTAAAAAGCAAAAGCTGCTCAGTTCCTGCACACATTTTTTGGTGCACACACACAGAAATGTACCAGTGTCCTTGGGGTCAAAATTGAAGGTGCGTGGCACAAGCAGTGCACAGAGCTTGGCAAAAGCACCAAATCCCAGAGCTCACAGATCACCTTGCCAAGAAAGCATCATCCAGCTGACATTCATCTGCCACGGACCACTTTGGAAAGAGCAGGACCCTTCTGCTCTCTCCTGTCCAGGAGGGAGGGACAGGAAGGGCAAAGGCCAGGAAGGGTTTCTGCAGAGACAAGAAGGAGCCAGGGGAACAGAGCAGGGGATGGGACAGTGCCCAAACAAGTTCCAGGTGAAGGACTGAGGACCAAACCTGCTGTCTTTGGGTGCAGCCTGAGCCACACCGTGCAGCCCTGCCTCTTTTAGAAGCTTTCATCTTTGGCTTTCTTTCCAGAAGGCAGATATTTTCATTGATCTCACCCTATAAATTTCATTTCCCATAGCAATGGCAGGGGTGCTGAATTCCCCTTCTCTGAAACCCACCTCAACAGAAACACAGCCCTATGTGATCTCAAACCAACCCTCCCTGTGTGTGGTGGTGTTCATGACAAAAAAAGCACAAAGGAAGAATGAAGAACGAGATGAAAAAACCCCCACAAAGATGTCACATGATGCTGCAAATGCTCGCTCACCCTGCCACCACTGCACAGCCGCTTGCTGCTGTACAATTTTAGCTATTTTCAGCCTGAATGTTTCTTGATGGCTGGGTAGACACACAAGCAATGAGGTGCTTCTTTTGGGTTTGGGTTCTTTCTTGCCTCGACAGACTTTGGGGAAAAGGGAAAAGAGGAGCTGTGAGCACTGCTGATGTCTTGTAGAGGGGAGTTTATTTCCCTTGTCAAAGGGAGAGTTCACAGGACACTGCTGCAATAATGTGCATTTCTTTGCATAATAACCAGGTCATTCAGGCACATCAGCTAAAGTTAGCTTTCATATTTTAACCACTTAAAACAAATGACTGAGTAAGGGACCTCCTCAAGGGATTGAAATGTAATGTACAAGAAGCCCTGCAGTATTTCCAATGCTATTTAGACAGACCCATTCTGCTCCCTTCTGGCATCTTCAGAATGCCTTCAGAAGAAGCTGGAACCAGCAAGTTATTACACACCAACTCGCTGATCTGACCCACTTAAAAACAACAGCACCAGAACGCTCCTCACTCCATTTTCCTCACTAACATCTGAAAGGTCTTCGTGCATCTCAGTAAATCAATGCTAATATACAAGATTGGGCTTTTTTCTTCATTTAATGACAGTTCAGACACAAAACTTTGGAGGAAGGAGACTGGATCTTATAAAAGTGCAGTGGGGATCCTGAGCCATATTTAGATTTATGCAAAGAGATGTCTGATGGCAAATAACCTGAACCCCACACTTGATGCAGTACAGCAAGGACCTGTAGTGCCTCTTTACAGAGTTAAAGGTTATGTGAGGTTGGTTTCCCTGTGTAATTTAACCCAGCTACTGCACCTGGTTTAGGGAGGGAAAGCCAGCTTGGGGAGAAAAATCCCCTTTGGTTAAGCACAAGGAGGTCACCACCAGCATGGTCAAAGCAGGACACTGAGGGGCCAGCTGGGATAAAGGCTCAGGAGCCTCCTGCCTCAGGGTGCTCTGCTCTCCTCATTACCACACAACGTCAGCACTGGCAGATCAAGCTTAATTTTGTTCCAAAATTCCAAAATAGTGGGTGATTGCTTTCTTCTTGCCTACTCTGTGTGATACTGCCTGCAGAAGCTGCGTGGAAGTTTCAAAAACCAGGCTGGGCAGCGCTTGGAGCAACCCAGTCTAGAGGGAGATGTCCTTGCCCAGGGCAGGGGGTTGGAATTAGATGATCTTTAAGACCCCATCCAACCCCAAACCCACTTTAGGATTCCGTGTTGTGGGAAACCAGCTGTGAAAGAAAGAGGCAACCCGGGAAGAAGTAACAGTGCCAGGCAGAGAGTTCCAAGTGCTGTGTCAGGGGAAGGATGTTTCTCACAGGCCAGCTTGGTGGGGATGTTTTTGCCCTGCTGAGCTCAAGGCTCCTGAGGTACCACCTGAGCAGGTGGAGCGGGTTCCCTCTGCTTTTGGCAAATCCCAAGCAGCATGATTAATGGCTCCCTTGAGGAGGGGCTGGCTAATTACAAGGATCTGGAGGCAGGGTGCAGCATTTCAGGTACTCTTCAGCTGGGTTTTCCTTCTACCTAATGCTTCCTCCTCTTTCCAGTAGCTTAGGCTGTGATGAATAAAGGCCACATCCTCACCCCAAACACCCGCTACCCTGGAGCCCTCACCTGCTTACTTTCTTCCTCCTTACTCCTGCTGTTCCCCAAAACTTGTAAAATACAAAGCTCATGAAGACCAAACCTCTTGTTCTTCACTACGCTGCTTTTTAGCTGATTTGTAATTTCAACCCAGATTTTTATACTGTACATTTCTATTTAAATTACATTTTAATTTGTATTTCCATCTAATGCCTAAGCACAAACGTGCACTTGTTCCCAGACGTCTTCCCTGCTGTGTGCTTTGCAAACTGACATCACAAAGCTCCCACAAATCCAAACCCCTTCTATCTGAAGGATAAAGCCACAGGTGGTCCTCTCCAAAATCCTAGAAGAAAAACACATGAACTCAGCAAGGATAAATAATAACCAGTGGAGAGAAAATGTCTGTCCTCCAGCAATGCTAAGCAGAAATTTATAGGTCACAACCTAGCAGAAACAGGCCTGGTAACATCTAATTAGCAGTCCTGCTGAGCAACTGCATCTCATAACTGTAAATCCAACCAGACCAGGGGAAAGGGAGAGGAGGATTTTTATAGAAAGGCAGTAATTATAATATTTTGCAGAGATTTGCTTTATGTTGCTGTTTAGTGGGGATCCCCTCCCCAGTAGGAGTAATCAACCCACACCAGTGATTTTATGAGTTATTACCGAAGTACATTTCACTCCTATTGGGAAACAATTCAGAAGGGCAGCGCGGATTTTTATTAATTATTTTATTTTTAAATTGAAATGCTGAGGATTCTGTTTGCTGCCAGAAGATGGGTGGAGAAGCCAAGGAAAGTTCACATACCCAGGAGACTACTAACTAGAACCAACTTGGACAATACATTCGAGAAGCATTTCCTTCCAGCTACTGTAGAGAGCTGTCCTTAACATGCCTTTACTGAGGCAGCCAATTTTCCACCGCCGAGTACAATGAGATTTCAAAACACACAAGAAACCAGAGCATAAACAGACACAAACATCCCACTTAGTGACATAACAAAAGAAAATACGGGGCAAAAAGCTTGAGCTTCTCTGTTTTCTGCCCTTCATAAAACACCTTGGCATTTCCCACACACTCTGCTCCCCCTTTCCCTTTTTTTTTTCCTTTTTGGTGACAGTATTACCACAAAATACCTGGCTGAGCTGTCTTAGCAATGGTGCTCCTGAACAAAAAATTCTGAGGGGTGAGGGATGAATCTCACCCAATATCATGGCACAGGGAATGGAGTTCTAGAGGAAACAAGAGGCAGCTGACAAAGCAGGACTGAGGCGGCAGCAGGAAGGAGTGGTGAGCCGGGCAGAGCTGGTCCCTGCCAGCAGCACAAAGCAAGAACGTTTAAAATACGTCTGCAGATATGTCACAGACAGCAGGAATGACAAACAGATGAGAGGCAGCACCACAGAGCAACAGACTAAGGAACAACTCCCTTTTTTCAGGAGTTTTAGTTTGCCAGAGACAGATGGTGCTGCTTCCACATGGTTCGGGCTGGATGGCACCCTACCCCCCAACCCCTGACGGATGTCAAGCTTATTTTTGTAAATCTCTGGTGATAAAAACCATCCATGGCATCTTGCTCATTTCCTCCTCACTACTGAGTTTGCCAAAACCTTTAAGCTCTGCTTTCCTTGCCACATCTACAGACCAGCACTATTTGTCCTGCTCTCAGTGTCTAATGATGATTGTGCACATCTCTTGTCTTCAAAAGCCTTTTTTAACAAGAGCACGAGGACTGAAAATGGTACCTCAGTACCTGGGACCCCTTTTGTTAGCCCTGAAGCAATCAGACATGATGAAGAAAAGAAAAAAACAAAATCTATTTTTTTTCCCCCCCAAACTCTCATGTGATTAAAATCCATTAAAATGCAAACAGACTTGAATTTTATTTTATCCATCAGTGACCACACTTCGCTGTCCCTGGGCTATGGCTGTCTCTTTGTGAATTCCCTGCACGTAAGAGGAGCCAAGCTGTAGGTTTAGGAGCAATCAATCTAGCAAACCTCGCTAAATATATATGTGTGTGTATGTTTCATAATGATTTCCATTTTTCAAGTTGATTTACATCGATCACTGGAAAGTACACTCAGCTTCATGTTTGCTTAGCTCTGAATAAACAAAGCGAAGGCTGTCGGGTATCCGAAGACAAATGAGACATTACAGATGTAGACAAAACCTATCATCACCCTGAAAGCATTTCTCTTTGAAATGATATAGCCATGCAGAAGTTATTCAGAGTGGAGATTGCTGTTTGTGTTTTTAATTCAGGCCAGGCATGCTGGGGGAGGGAGGCTGAGGAGCCTCTATGCTGCCCCTTCTTTCCATCCGTGTACCTGACCATTCAGAAGTGTCTGACTCTCCAAGGATGTTTTCCTTTCCCTTGCACTCCCCAGTTTCCACTTCTCAGGACAGGCCTCCTTAGGTCCCTAAGTGCACACACAACACACCCACCTGGATTTTTACCATTAAAATGGCCAGGAGCACATCGACATCCATTTGACCCTGCAATTCCACATCAGGCACAACCACGCAAACCCAGGACAGTCAGTGCCCCAGCTGGCTTCACACTGCACAGGAGTATTTCCTTCTCACCTGCAGCCCCCTTTTTGCAGATAAAACCCCCTGTTTCAGGGCCGTGTGGGAAATGACAGTTTCCACAGTGACAGCAGGAAGGTGTTGGAAGGCTGGGCACATGTGCTGCACAGCACAGCCAGGCTCCTGCTTTTGGTGGCTGCTGGCTCTACAAGATGCCACGTGTGCACCCAGTAAATTGTTTTGGTTCCTGTGCAAACACAAATTTTTCAATGAGTATGTTTGAGCCATTCATGTCTTTTGTCAAAGTAACTCAAAACTCCTGCTCTACAGGTATAATTCCACCCAGAAACAAAAAAAAAAAGGCATTTTACAATTATATTTAAGGCGTCCTTCACTCTGTTTATAGGCATGAAGCATCCACAGAAAGCTCAGAAGAAACAGAGAAGACTCTGCTGGAGTACCAGGGTGACCACCCCAGACGTTTCCTTGAGGTTGTGTATTAACAGCAAAAGATGTAAAAAAGATTTATAAAAGATACACAAACCCCTTGGTGCCTAACCCCACAAAGGCACAGGGGCCTCGCTCTGCCAGGGTACCTGACACTCTCCTAGATGCTTCATGCTGCCACCCAAATCTTCTGCACTGAAAGGCTTTTACTGACACAGGTCACTGGGATACCATAAACAAGAGCCAAATTATCACATGACAGTTGCACATGTAACTGGGGTGGAAGTCACAGTTAGAAACAAGCAAAACCAACATCAAGACAATGATTTGTCTCTGCCACAACAGACCCATCACTTATCCCCTCCTTCCCCGTTCCTTTTCAAAACCTCATCCTCATTCCTGTAAGAATAAGTCTCAGTATTAAGTACTACTGTTGCCCTGGTTTTTGCTAAGCCTTCTGTTTTTAACCTTGGAGTCGGAATTCTTTCTCACACAGTTCATGTAAATAATAGCCAGTGTTTACTTAAAGGTATTTTCTGTTCTTCATTCCTTTGGTGATAAGAGAACTTTGATGAGCACCTTTTCTCTCCAGTGGGATTGAGAAGGAAGTGACATGTCCTCCAATCCCTTGTGCAGTTGAGAAATGTATAAGACGTGATATATGTAAATAATAAAAGTCTTTTCCTCCTTTCTGCTGAACCTGGCAGGTGTGAGAGCATCTTTATTGTGTCTTCCCAGACACATACTACCTCAATAAAGGAACAGGCTGTGACACAAGACATCAGTGGCTTGAACCAAACTCACTTTATCAGCCCCAGGAGGGCTGATAGGAAACCTACACCCAACCACAGGGCAGCCAGAACCCTCCCCTGGCCGAGCACCACGCACTCAGCCAGCCCAGCCTGCAAAAGCAGCACCAGGCATGCACGGATGCACTGCTTCATGAAGCTGGCAGAGGAACTGGTTACTGAGAGAGGCTATTTATACAGGACCCAGCCAAAACACCCCAGCAGTGCTGGTAAAAAAAGCCTTGCGTGAGCGGAGGTAACTGAAGGAGCTGCTGGGATCTGTGTGTTCACCTTCTTCCCTCCACAGGCAGCTCTCCCAGTGGGTCTGTGCTGCCAACAAAGCCTCTTCTTGTGTACAAGTGCAGCCAGAGCTAACAGGAGAGAGAAGGGAGATGGAGACACACTGCAAGAGTTGAAAGTTGGGCAGATTTTTTCGTAGTGCTTTGTCAAAACCTGCCAAACCTGCCTGCCAAAGCATCTGTGTCACTAAATGACTGTTAGAGGAAAATTGCTTTTAAGAGCATCTACATCAAAAGGGCTACTATTTTTTTCTATGAAAATGGGTTGCAAATTCGTAGATGTAAGTAGAAGAAAATAGACAGCAACTCATCTCAGGATGAGTGAGAGGCAGCTAGAATGCTGACCATACCATCACCACAGAAATATCTGACCACCTCAGAAGGTTTTACTCGGGAGTAGTCAGAGTATGGGATACAGGAAAGCTCTTCAATACCTACAAAATGTGCAAAAGCAGCTGAAGTCAGACATAAAATGAATAAGCAGGACTGCTTACAGCCTGCCATTGGACTTGACAGGGTACTTTCTTGCACTTAATTTTGTAGAAAGAGGGATTTGTCTGTCGCAAGGAAGGGCAAAAAAAAAAAATCTTTGCACAATTAACAAATCTCAAGAACTAGAATTCAAACCTCAAAACCCCACGTCATTGTGACCCCCTGAGTCTCAAACCTGCAGACAGCAGCAGCAGGGATGTGTGCTGACAGCTGACACAAATAAATGTGTCTGCCTGCAGAAGTGGTTTGCTCACTCCAGTTCTCACACATCCCTGTCACTCAGCTGCCTCCTCTCTGCAGCAGGTTTCAGGCAAGTGGTTTTCCACAGAACCACAGGATCCCAGAGTGGTTTGGGTTGGAAGGGACTTTGGAGATCATTTTGTTCCAGGGACACCTTTGACTAGACCAGGGGGCTCCAAGCCCCATCCAGCCTGGCCTTGGATGCTTTGAGGGATCCAGGGGCAGCCCCAGCTCCTCTGACACCCTGTGCCAGGGCCTCCCCACCCTTACAGGGAAGAATCTCTTCTGAATATGGAAACTAAACCTGCCCTCTCTCAGTTTAAAACCATAAGTCCTAATCCTATCACTACACGTCCTTACTAAATGCCTGTGTTTTGAGAAGGATCTTCTACACCAAACACACAGACTAAAATGTGACCAGCTTATTCCCCATAAGGCACAAAGCTAGAGAATGCCTGCTCTCTAAAACATGAGCTTCTTTAAGAAGCTATTTCAGTGATTTTTTTTTGTCACCTTCTCTGCAGGAAATATTTTTTAACTTCATTTGAGTGAGCGGTCCCATAAGTTGTAAAAAGCTCTCTCGCCCACAGAAGACCAGATGTCGAGCTTCAGCTTTCCTCAGAGTAAGAACAAAACCACTCAGGGGACAGTTGGTTTCGATGTTAACATGTCAAGAGTTTCATGCATTAGCCTATTGTTTACACAAACAGCTTCCTTTAAACAAGTGATGTTTCACAGGATTATGAAGTATTTATTTCAGAAGAGTCTAAAGAGTCTCTTGAGTAACTACCACAGAGAAAGTATCACCACAGAAAGCATAAGGCGAAATGATAATACAAGCTAATTAGTTAAAGCAAGCAATCAAGTAACTCTATAGCAAAGTAATGGGATAAATAAGTGCACAGAGATAATCTCGCACATGTTTACTTCTAAAATGCCATGGCTTTGAGTCCTAAATCACATACTGTTAGCACTGCAAATCTGCACCCTTCGTTATTTGGAAAAAACCCAAAGGCCTAAACCCCAAATGCTTTCCTCCGGCTTTGTTATTTTAAGGAAAAAAGGGTCAGTGTGCCTAGGAAGTGCTCATTTTGTAAGCACGCAGGCAATTCTCATCTCGCGCCAAGTTCCATCACGGGCAGCATTTGTGGAAATGCAAACCAGGGAGCTCTGCCTGAAGAAAATTTTACCACGGCAGAATTTACCCTCTCACTACAGGCCCCAAATGTGTGTGTGTCAGGAGGAGTTAAGAGCTCCCATTTCCAGTGTCAAACAAGCTTAGCAGGAACTGAAGCTCTGGGTACACTTCCCCTTTCTGCACGCTCTGGCAGCTGCAATTTAGGCCTGTCTTGAAGAAGAACACAGAATTCTGAGAAGAGTCTAACACAGTTCCTTTCATACTGCCCAAGCCTGGGCTTGCTGACCCCTCGAGGGGATGGGCAAGGACCAGCCTGGGCCCCTCCTGGGCTGTGGGGTGGGTGCTGACATCCCAGACAGCCCCAGGCCATGAGCACCTCCTGCTGCCCTCAGGGACATCCTTCCCCATCGGGTCTCACAGCTGAAGCTTCTCCTTCTGCAGACTCCACAGCTGGAACACAGAGCTTTGTCCAAACCTGCCTGCTCCAGACACAGCTCCTCCTTTGGAAAGCAAAGACTGCTTTTCCTCCTCCAGCCACCTCTTTCCGACCCTGTCTGGCCTGTTATCAAAGGAAAAGCTGCTCCCACCAAAATCCCAGGGCTTTACTTCACCAGGAGCCCTCTCTCCTCATCTCCACGCTTCCACTCTTTGGCTGCCCCTAGGAAAGCTGCATCTCTTCAAACTCCTCTCTCCCTGCAAAGAAAACACAGGAGACGTCTCCAGGACACGACTGCCCTCTCCTCGGATAATTCCCATGCAATAATTCCTCAGGATCGAGGTAATCACAGATAATATTCCTGCTGTCAGACCCCTCTGCACGAGCAGTCACTTGCCACGATTTCACGAGGCAGGAGACAGCTCTCACAAATATAAACATCCTCACTCACCCCACTGAGTGTCAAATTCTGGATTCTGATGAAGTGGTCTGGGGACTAAATGCATGAAAATCGCCAGTCCATGCTGAAGTGACCACAACTACTTGCACAGAGACGCTGTCCATTAAGTGTTGGAATTAGAAGTCGGAATTAAAATCAGATAAGCATAATTTTATTGGCTTCGGATTATGGCTAATTATCTCATGTTGTGCTCATAAATATTCAGCTGCACAGTATCAGCCTATTGCCCACATTAAACGTGGCAGTGCCTGGGGTGAACCGGGCAGAAGGAAGGAGTGGGGAGGGATGGTTCAGTGATGCTTAAAGCTGGCAAATGCCAGCAGTGCTCCCTGTGCATCCCCACACCCCTGTAATTTCAAATATACCACGTTAACACAATGCTTACTGCCACGAGAGCACACCACAGTTTAAAAAAGAGAGAGAAACTGGACAGCAATGTGTTGTTTTCATATTTACAACTACACAAAACTGCAGTTTAATGCAATGAGGGATTTTGAACAAGCATCTGTCTGGAATCTGCTCTGATAATTAAAGGTGAAGGAGTTTGGACATTAAGGCTACACCTTTCAACAACAACATCAGGTTCCACAGCACAAGGCATTTTGCACAGCACTTAAAGGAACACAAGAATAAGCTCAATTGTGTGAAACTTCCCTAATAAAAACCCCACCAAAAATAAACTACTTAAGAGCAGAAGAGATTTGGGAGTGGAGGAACATGAGTCAGTAGAAGGGCTTCTAAAACGAGCAAGTGGTTTTAAAAACATGAATACAGAAAAGCTGCTCCAATGAGTAATAAATACTAAATTCCTACTCAGGAAGAAACAGCTTTGTATTTTGGGAATTGCTGAAAGAAACTGAACAGGGAACTGCCTCGGTTTTGAGTTATAAATGGGAAAATACAAATCTCTAGGTGAGTTTATACGGGAATATATATAAGAAATAAAATTTAATCAACCTGGAGTGTAAAGATATTAAAAAGAGCACAGAGTTCAGATAACTTTAGGGAATTATTAAAAAATCCCAAACAATTCTGGAAAAGCAAGGATATAAAATATTCTCTCTCACTCAAGGCACAAAAAAATCCTCTATAAAATGAATGAAAGCTTGAAATCAAAATTAAAAGACTGAAGAAACATATCTTTATCCAGGTGACGAAAGAGAAGGAAGGAATTCTGAAGAACTGTCTTTATAAAAATACTAACAAGGGAGCAATTGTGAAAACTAAACACACACTAAATGAAAGAAATCAGTGTTTACCCTCACCCCCTCCAACCAAAACAGAGATACCCAGGTAAGATGTAGGCAAGGCATTCTACTGAAGGATTATTTTGTCATCAGTCTACAATTAAACACACGCCACCCTGAGATCCAGATAAGCAGCAGTGAAATGCTATCTGAGAACTCTCTCACAAACCCCTTCCCAAGAGGGTGAAAGGGTCACTGGGAACACTCAGAAATAATAAGAGCAGGTGCAGCTGCTCACCCACAACCCTGGGATCCAGGGCTTTGCCTGCACAGCTCCTTCCTTATCTTCTCTCTGCCATTATCATGGTATGTTCTCAAGTGCCAGGTTTATCAGAATGACACTTCTCCTTCCTCGAGCTGACAAATTTACTAGAAATTAATATGTTCTTAGATTTCTTAAGCAGTAAATAATAGTGAGTACAAGACCTTTTACCTGCAGGCTTTGCACACGCCAGTGGAAATGCTGGTCCCAAATGCCCGGCTCTAGGAGTGGTCAGAAAGCAGCAGACAGGCACCAAAAGCACTTCTTTCACTCCCAAAGCTGGCCCAGGCTGCTCCTGGGAGCCCCTGCATCTCTCTGAGGCTCGGGGCACAGCTGGAGGATGCAGCTCTGCGGGGGCTCAGCATCCTTTCATCCCCTCCGAGGATGGGGGAGTCCATCCAGGAGGCTTTTCCACAGCCAAGAACTGATGAAACAGGGTCTGAGCGTGCTTCCCAGACTGTGAGACCAACTGGAAAGTGTTCATCCAGATCTTGTTCCTTCTTTTCTTTTTAAATCCCACTTCCCTCTTCAAGCTGCCATGAAAACAACTGGTCCTCTTCTGGGACTGAAGCGTTTCCTGAAGAAGGGAACCCCTCTGCAATTCTGGCCCAGAGATGAAGCGAAACACGAGAGGCCAGGCAAGCATTAGAAGGAAAGACAAACTTTTTTTAACAAGTTGATAATGTCCAAGTATTTCAGAGGAAAAGTGGAAATGCTTTTAATTGAATGAGGCTGTGGCTCCTCGGACAGAAGAGAGACAGAACGTGCACCCCTGGGTTCTCCTGGTTCACGTCCAAAGCACGCCTCTCCCACTGTGGATTTCACAACACACAAAAGGTCTCTTGGGTTTCAGTCATTGTGACAAGAATTTCTGCCCAAACAGACGTTTCCTGGGGGACTTTTGGCCACGCTTTTCCGTGTGAAGCTGTTTGCATACTTTGGAGAAATCCCGTGTCTGTCTCACACCAGCCTGTGGTTAGTTTCAGTGCCTGAGCACTTTTACCACAGATCTCAGTGGCACGAGGATTCCCAAGTTCTGCTTCTCGTGGACAGGAATACATTTGTTTTCTTGGATTTTTCCTCCAACAGTAAACAGGACTACGGGCATGGAGAGACATCCTCTGCCCATCCAAGCACCAAAACAGTCAGTGCACAATTCGGTGACCCCCACAGAATTAAACTCGTGTGGTTTTTGGAAGAACACAAGATTTGACCCCTTCTGAGCATCTGACTGTGGTTGAAGAACACGACAGACGTTTATTTCTGTCACCCCTTTTATCTTCAAGTCACCTCCCTCAGACCTCAGACCTCAA
Source organism: Platysteira castanea (assembly GCA_013397175.1). Classification (NCBI taxonomy): domain Eukaryota; kingdom Metazoa; phylum Chordata; class Aves; order Passeriformes; genus Platysteira; species Platysteira castanea. The sequence continues at coordinate 300,597 of VYXC01004913.1, forward strand.
CCCCAGGAGCTCACAAGTTTTACCACAGTTCTAGCAGGTCTCAGCCCACAGTCCTGCACAGGGCAGGAGCCTCTGCCCAGCAGCTCCAGCTAATTATGGCACAGGCAGCACTTCCTTAAGGAAAAATAAAACCAGGGGAAGAGCAATTAGTTGTCCTCTGACTGTATATCCCACACAGCTGCACCTCTTACAGGGTGAACTACTTCTGTTAAACACTTCTGTCATCTACTCCAGGGATCAGAGATTGAATGTTTGTGATGGCAAGGGGTGAAGAGAAACCCCATGGAGGAGTTTGTCCACCCCACCAAAAGCTCTGTTTTCCTGTGAAGTGGCCCAAGCAAGACCCGGCTGTTGCAAGTGATTCTAGGGGTGACTTCATCAAACTTATTTCCCCAAACACCTTCTCAGCTACAATTTCCTCCCTCGAGAGAGTTTGACTTTTAATCTAGAGACCCATTGTTTTTCTCTCGGTTCCTGAATTGTGACTCTCTTTGCAAAACCAGTTTTGGCAGGCTCAGAGAGAGGTTTGGCCCACCCCAAAGAGCCAAAAGGCTCCGTCACTGTCCCAGAGCTGACACCAAGTATTTACCAAGTGGTGCCTTCTCACAAATAATCCTTTTCCTTTGTTTACTTTACGCACTACTAAAAGCAAAGCATCCCAGTAACACAGCCACTGGCAATACTTAGGAATTTTGAGAGAACCATTTGGTATCAGAGAGCACCAGAAGAGAGGAAAGAAGGATGCTCTGCCCCTCATACGCTGTGGGATTTTGATCCAATATGATCATATCACACAGAATACCTTCAAGCAGGTCTCAACAACAGCGAGAGACTGTAGTAAAAACCTTTGTTCCTAATCTGAATAAATACAGAGAGAAAAAACCCAACCAACTCCTTAATGAGAAGATTTCAACAGAAAAGAAGAAGAAAAAAAGCAGTTCTGTTACTTTCTTTTCCCCCCGTGGTGTTCCACACAATTTATTGAGAAAGGTCTTGGAGAAATGAATCAGTGACTGCAAATAAATAGGCTGTAACAGATATACTCCCTCTTAGTTATTTCTTCTTTTTGGCCATTTGTTTTTGTTTTAAAGCAAGGTGACAGCTTGCAACAGCAAACACGAGCCTGTCAGGGATGTTCCACTGGGACCGAAAGACTGAACACCCCTGCAGACATAGGATATCCTTCTTTCACTACTACTACTACTGAATTTTTTGGAATACTGACGACTTGTCCAGCAGCTTCAACCGTATCCAGATGTTATCAGGTTTTTAATATGATAATCTGGAGGACTCTGGAAAGTGCTGAGGTTTTGGGGAGAAGGAAAGTTTATTTTCGGTTTTATTATAAATTTAAACTTTGTGGATTTTTTTTTCCACGCATCATCAGATACCGGGTTCAAGTTGGGTAGCCCACTGGAAAGTTTCAGAAAAGCCTGAGAAAAAAGGCAAGTTTATCCCCTTTCCCCTGCTCTTTTCCCTCACCCTGCCTTAGGAGTGTTGTTATCAGCAGGGTAGATTTCAATGAAACCTCAGACTGGCATCTTGCTGACCTCAATCCCAGCTGCCCAAACTCTTGCAACACGCCCGTCCTGGGCTTCTACCAGAGAGCAGACACCGACTCAGCTGCTGGATTACGAAATGGAGAATCTGCTTTGAGGAACTAGAGCCATTCCACTGTCTGGAGCTCTGCTTAAAAGACAGCTTAATTCTTCTCTCTGCCTAGAACCTCATTGACAGGAGCAGATTTGATATGTCAATTAGGGCAGCACAACACCACAGAGGACGCTGTGCCTGCAGGACTGCAGGCACCACACACAGGGTGCACTTGAGAAGGAAATGCTACTGCTACCGCCAGCTGATGCTTGTTTTAAAGGGGCCTCCGGGTTTTAAAGCACGCACCAAAACGTCTCATACCACTTCCTTATCAGGAAAAGAACCTTTTTTTTCAGTTGCTTTTTAAAAATTAAGATAGAACATCAGAGCATTGTCAACATCGTGGTAATAAAGCCAAGCTACAAAAGAGTTGAAACAACTGTCGTGTGTCTCACTGCACTCACCTGTTACACAAACAGAAGTGTGTGCCAGTAAAGGCACAATAAAGGGAACTCTCACACCTGCTGGGTTCAGCAGAAAGAGGGAAAAGAGAAGACTTTATCTACATTTCTCATACTTTATAGGTTTCTCAGTTCCACAAGGGACTGGAGGACATGTCACTTCCTCCTCAATGCCACTGGAGAAAAAGGATGCTCATCAAATTTTCTCTTATCACCAAAGGAATGAAAAACAGAAAAGACAGTTAAGTAAACATTGGCTACAGTTAACATGAAAGTGTGTGAAAATCTGACTCCAAATACGTAAATTATCAGAAGGCTAAGAAAAACCAGGGCGACAGAAGTGGAACAAAACGAAAGTGAGCTCATTACCTGTACTCACAACAATTTGGTTGCCCTCTGTCTTCCCTTCAGTTACGGCCTCACTGCCAGGGTCCCCTTTTCTCAGTATCCTTGACAAGCTGCTCGAGAGAGAGGAGAAGACGCCGTGGATGAAGAAGCCCTGCTGGGTGTCCTGCACGGCTGGCAGAACCAGCCTGGCACTGCCACTCCTGGTGTGTGCCACGGGCTCGGACAGGGAGCGGCTGAAGGGAACCCGCAGTGCCCTGCTCCTCGTTGGCAGGAGTGCCCCAGCTGGGGCTTCGTGCAGATCCTCAGCACCAGTAGCATCCACGCTCGCAGAACTTCTGGAAAGGCTTGGGTCATTGCAGTCCCCTTTCCAGCTGGAGAACCCCTCCCTTTTGCTTATCCTCCAGGGAAGCCAAGGATGCGGCTGCCACCTGTACGCTCCGAGAGGTTTCTCTGAGTCAAGACTCATCTGTTTATTCAACTTCTTGCTCTTCATTCGGTGGTGCCAGTGATAGTCCTTCAGGGCAGCTGTGCCAGCATCTTGTTCTGACAGAGATCTTCTGAAGGCCCTGGGAGAGAGACTGTGATGCTTTCTGAAAGCACTCATTTTCCACCCTTTGGATTCCAGCGCTTCACTTACTCTCCTTGTTGCTCAGCAGTCACGTAGCTGTAGCTCCTCACTCACCAGTTTACATCCCCAGTTACTTTGTTCATGGCTGCGGGCTGCAAAACAGCAGAGGTTCCTCCTGAAGACCTCGACACCCATCCCAGAACCAGGTATTCCTACATCTCCAAGAGAAGGACGTGCCCTCACCTGCAGCACACCGACCTCCACCAGCACACGAAGCCTTGCTGAGCTTGCTGTGGCTTCCTGGGCTGTCACATCTCTGCACCAAGCTCTCAGGAAATGACTAAAAGAGCCCAGCCATGAAAACCCACAGCGCCGTTCTGTGCCAATCACGCTTCACTTTTTTCAGTCTGCATTAAAGATTTGGTTAAAGAAAAAAAAAAGGAATGTGAAAGTACTTTGCTCTAGAGACACAGCGACGTCTCCGAAAAGCGCTGAGAAGCTGCAGCACTCAACTGAGAGTCATGCACGTGTTCTTCAGTTGAGTAGTAAAGTATATTACAACGTATAGTTAAAGTTTCTATTTACTACAGGTATGTTGTATCCCTTTAGAGTGCCTCAGAGCTGCCTCTTGGAGAAAGGTAACACAGGCAGAGTCATCAGAACCCAGTGCTGGAAGCACGAGGCAGGAAAGCGAAGGGGAGGAACGGAGCAAGGAGAACAAACCCTGCAGCTCAATGCAGTGAGAGTGTAAATACACTGAGGGGAAATAAGTAAAGAGGAGAGAAGGGACTGAGAGGGTGGGTGGGACTTCACCAAACACGGGCCAAAGGGAAGGGCTGGAGGCATGGCAAACAGAACAGGGCAGCAGGAAGTTACTCCTTTTCTCCTCCCCTTCTTCCCTTTTAAAACAACAGAATAGGGGATTATTTTTTTTACAAATCTAGTTGCAATAAATGAGATGGAAAGAAATAGTCCTATCTGTTTAATCAAGAGGAAAAAACCCTCTTGCCTTCAGTACAATTTAAGAAACAGCTGACTGCTTTAAAATCTCATAAAGAAAATATCTACTGGTGAACTAAGAACACGCTTGCCAAGTTTTAGACCAGAACACTTAAATCTCAAGTCTACTCAAATCCCTGAAAATAGGGGGTTTATAATGGAAACGCTGACAGACCCTTGGCAATAAAGTAACAATGAAAACTACTTCTCTGGTTAAATAAAATGATAATCTGCTCTGGCAGAGCAGTAAAGCTTAACTGACCCACTATGGGATCTGGCCTTTGAGCTAGGCTGCATTCATCAGCCAAAGTACATTCCTGACAGCTGTGGATGCAAAAACTTCCTTACTTATCTGTATATATGGGAAAGGGTATCACTGCTCCTAGAACAGAGAGGGAGGTACCCTAAAACCTCCATCAAATGAAAAAATAACCTCTTTATTCAGCAGCAAGTTAGACTTTTCCATTGAAGACAACAGAAGCAACGATCTAGAAATGACCACGTTTAAGGAGTCACAACAAACAGCCCCAGAAAGAGAAAACAGCTCAGACACTGCAATGAGAACTCTGCATCAAATAAAGATGCTGCCTCTCGTGCTTTGTGCACGTCGTGCTGCTCAGAACATAAGTTTGGAATGGCAACGTGTACCTACACCACAGCTCTGCTACAATCCCCATCCAGAGCAACGAGGAGCAGTGAACACAGAGATACTGGTAGGCCCATGAAAATACGACACAGACTCCACCAGGAAAATGGTAGCTGGCTTTTGTCTTCTGCTTCTCGATCCCAGGGGCTGCTGATCACCTTTGGTTGCAGCCATCTGGCCCTGCAGACTCAGATGGGCTCTTTAAAGTAACTCCTGACCTGACCCTCATCCACCGCTGGTAGCTCTTGTCCCCCAAGGCTCTGGAGCCCATGTTTCCAAGACTCAGGCAAGCCCAGCAGCAGTGAGAACCCCAGTTCTAACTGGGTCTGCTGTTACTGGGACTCCCACCCCATCCAGCAACGGGTCCTCCTTCTCCTTGTGGGGCCTTTTGCTGCCCGTGTGGCAGCAGTGCTTTGGCCAAACGCCCTGAATCAGGCAGTCTGGTGGAGCAGGCTTTGTGGAACCTCAGGAGCAAGGATGAATAACTGCGACGGATGACGGCATGGTTCACTGCAGTGGCACCAGCCATGATCAGCAGGGAAAGCTGAGAAGGTGAGGCAGGCTCCTGGTCAGCCCTGTGAGCTGTGTTTGCACAAGTTCCTGCTGACATCTTTTGGGCTGGGAGCACAGAAGGGCAGGAGAGGACAGCGAGTGCAGGCAGAGGTGCAGTAGCTGAAGCCCTCCTGGGTTTGCTTGCTGTGGATTTCCAGTGGTGTTGTCCTGTTTTTTGCTAAGCCTTCTGTTGTAACATGGAGTCAGATAATTTTTCTCGTGGAGTTTATGTAAACTATATCCAATGTTTACTTAACTGTCCTCTGTTGTTTACATTTTTGTACCTTGAGAGAATTTTTGATGAGCATCCTTTTTCTCCAGTGGGATTGAAGAGGAAGTTACATGTCCTCCAATCCCTGGTGGAACTGAGAAACCTATAAGTATGAGAAATGAAAATAAACTTTCCTCTTTTCCTCTTTCTGCTCAACCTAGCAGGTGTCAGAGTCTTTTCTCGTGTCCTATACTGTGCTTTGGAACTCCTGCTGATCCCTGCCAGGCTGGGCACCCACACAGGCCCTGCTCTTGGAACAGCCCTTGGAGAGCACTTCCCTGCCCTGTCGGAGCACTCAGGACCACTGAGGGGTGACCCCAGCTGCACCAAGGCAGGGATTCAGCACAACAGAACTCAGGGCAGAATGGAACTTTAGGCAAGAGGCTGCTCTCTGCATGATTGTGTTTGGGAAAACACAATAAAGACGCTCTCACACCTGCCAGGTTTAGCAGAAAGGAGGGGAACAACTACTTTATTGACATGTGTCACATTCTTATACAATTCTCAACTCCACCAGAGCTTGGAGGACATGTCACTTCCTCCTCAATCCCACTGGAGAAAAAGGATGCTCATCAAAGTTCTCTTATCACAAAAGGAATGAAAAACAGAAAATACCGTTAAGTAAACATTGGCTATTGTTTACATGAAACTGTGTGAGAAAGAATCTGACTCCAAGGTTAAAACAGAAGGCTTTAGCAAAAACCAGGGCAACACATGAGGACAGAGATGCTCAGCGGGATTCTCCCCTCCTTTTTCATCACCTGACTGTAGGGACAGATCCCTCCATCCCCTGCCCATGCAGCTGGCATTACCCTGATCACCCACTCCCACAGACCACCTCTTCCAGCCAGAGAACACACAGAAAGATGAACCACGTCTCACGTTAGGGCACGAAGCAACGTGCAAAACCAGTTATGGGTTCACTGCTGCTCACAACTGTTTTTATTGGTGTGGCCAGGGGTTGGAGCACAGCTCTGTACAGACCTAACAATGCAGAGAAAGGCTCCAATAAGCACTCTGCGTGAAGCCCAAGAACATCAAAGTCACAGTTTAGTTTAAGTTTGAATAATACTGAGGCGGCTTTTTACTTTTTTTTTACTTCTGATTTCACTTCTTATTTTATGTTACCACTGCTTAGACGACCACATTTCGTGATCAAAGAAAAGTTACCACTGGCCTAGCTGAGGTTTCACAGTGCACTCTACAGAGAGTAAAAAGGTCTTTCTCAAAGTGCTTCTAAAAGTGCAGACAAGGTTTACATGTTTATTAACATAAAATCACTGATACACAAGTTTGCTTAGTCTACCAATAAGACAGTTCTTTCAAATAGCTCAAAAATTTTGGCCTGGGCTTCGAGTCAAACTGATCTCTCTCTTCCTTGTACACATCATCAGTAGCAACGATGATGTCCAAAAAGCCTCTTTGTCTACACTAATCCAGTGCCACGAGTTAACCCTGGCCTCAAGTGGCTCCAGCATTCCTTGTGTCCATAGAACACGCAGGCGAGTTCTTCAGAAGGCAGAACTCTCCCCTTGATCTGCTGTCCAGTCACCCAGGCTCCAGCCCAGCCCTTCCAGAGCAGCAGTTTATCCCGGGAAGCACTTACAGAGTCTCAGTATCACCAAGAAATCAGCTTACAGCACTGACTGCCACTGCACCAGTGATGTGAGATCCCCAGCCGTGCCGAGCCACCCACGCAGCTGTCAGCAGGTAAAATAATGGCAGGGGGAGAAAGCAGTTTGTCAATTAAGCTGAGAGAATCTGAAATGTTTTCACTCTTGTTTTTAATACCAACTGCCTACAAACGTGATCCTCCACTAGTAGATCTTCCTCAGATTTTTTTTTTTTTTTTTTGGGAGTGTTTGCAGTTCATTGTGCCAAATCATTCATTTAGCTTTTCAGAAAATTACTATTTTCTTCCTAACAATCCCGTCACTTAATCACCACATTTGACATGTTTAACAGCATATATTTCACTGCTCCTAGATATTGACGTAATTTATGCACAAAATGCAGATTTGCTCCGTTGGAATGTAACTGTATTTCAGCTTTAGGATCGTATTGGGAAAACAATCACTCTCAACTTTATCACATTTCACAGAAAATACACACAAGCAGCCTTGCATTTGCACCGAGCATATGAAGATAAATCTCTGGCAAGGGCCTCCTGTGTGGGAAGTCCTCTCTCCACCATTCAGCTCTCCAGAAAAACTACCCAGCTCCACTGCATGGAGCTTCAGCAACACTGCAAGCTCAGTTGTTTAATGAATACTACCAGCCAATTAAAAAAGTAAAAAAGCAATACCACAGAAAACCCCAACTGCACCATTGCCAAGCAGCTGGAAGGAGGAGAACCTGGCTCTGCTGTTACAAATTAATGTTTAATGCTTGCTCGCTCTCTGAAAGCTGCCTGGTGCTTGAGTAAAGGCACTATAATGTGTAAAACTCGAGTGCATAGCCTCTATTGTAAAAAAAGGATGAACTGCACTCTCCCAGGACTGGACTGCTCCATTCTGAATTAGTTTTGGACCACACAAACTTACCAGCTTCTCATTTTTAAAACGTTTTACCAAGAAATGGAGGGGCAATGGGGAAAGAAGAGAGTTAAAGGAAAAAAACAAAACCAAAATGCCACACGACCGCCAACATTCGTGATAAACCCTGAACATTTATTCACCACACTTGAGTTTTCAACCAAGTCCTCTCTTTTAACTGAGAAAATCAGCTGGTTAAGCACATACCACTTCTGAGAAGATCCCAGCTCAAGCCCCCAACAACCACCCATCAAACGAGCTTTAACCTTAGAAAAGTGAATCAAATTGCACCCTGTATCCTCCCCAGAGAAACCAGAAGGAATGCAGAGGCTCGGGGATCCTGGATTTAGCAGTCTAGCTCCCCTCAGCTCTTTTCCCATTTCAAACCAGCCCGATGCTCACCGGAGCAGCTCATGGAGGAATAATCAATACATAAAGCAGAAATGAACACAAAACTTTTCCAATTGACCCAACTTGACATGCAGTTAAATAGCACAGAAGATGAAAGATTTTTCCTTCCCTTTAAATTAGAGACTTTTCAAAATATGAAGTTTTGTTTATGCAAGGCTAAGCCATTAATGACCTAACATCCCCTTCCCATCTCCTATCACCAAGATGCATCTGTTTCCCCCTGCAACATTTCCTGCAGGTGGATATGGCTTTTCCTCAGCCCAGCGCAGACCAGCGCACCTGACTTACTTGACCTCTTAATATTTAGTGTTAATTAATATTTAGAAGAATAAGCACCTTAGAAATTGTTGCATTTGGGATTAGGGTGACTCGAAGAGCTTGGAGCTGGCACGGCTGGAAGCCAGAGGTGCCTTCCTGAGCCCAAACCAGAGCTCCTGAGAGCCCAGCTGCCACATGTGCCTCTCACAGAGCCTCCCACACTGCAAGCTCACCTGTCCCAGGTAAATCAGGACGTGCTGTTTCCACTATCACTAGACTGAAGTGCCTCTGAACAAGGTGATAGCAGAGCATTTAAACCCTGCAGAGCACTTCATTTGCCTCACCTAAATTTTGGTGCCAAGGCAGGCTGTGCCTGCTGCCCCTGCCCCACCATCCCAAGCCTGTCGCCCTGGTTTTCCTTAGCCTTCTGATAATTTACATATTTGGAGTCAGATTTTCACACACTTTCATGTAAACTATAGCCAATGTTTATTTAACTGTCTTTTCTGTTTTTCATTCCTTTGGTGATAAGAGAAAGTTTGATGAGCATCCTTTTTCTCCAGTGGGATTGAGGAGGAAGTGACATGTCCTCCAATCCCTTGTGGAAGTGAGAAACCTATAAAGTATGAAAAATGTAAATAAAGCTTCTCTTTTTCCTCTTTCTGCTAAAGCTAGCAGGTGTGAGAGTTTCCTTTATTGTGTCCTCTACTGACACACAAGCCCAACCTGTTGTTAGAGCCACAGCTGCAGCAAGGCAGCCTGACTCAGCTCTGCTTCTGCCATGGTCCAGTTCCTGAAGGCAGGTACTCAAAACTTGTCAAGATGCACAGCAATTTCCACCTGAATATGAGGAAGAACTTCTTTATTGTGCAGTGACCACACGCTGGGAGAGATTGTCCAGAGAGGTTGTGGAGTCTCCCTCACTGGAGATATCCCAGACCTGTCTGGATGCAATCCTCTGCTCTGTGCTCTGGGATGACCCTGCTCGAGCAGGNAACTCTGTGATTCCTGCCCTCTGATTCCCTGGCAAAACTGTGACAATTTCTCTGCTGATACAAACTCCCCACGTGAAAGTCTCCTGGTTTCATTTTTCCATGCTGCTCCTGTGATCTGCATGAGAAACTGCTACAGCCCCGTCAACTGAGCAGAGCAGAGAGAGATTATATAAATTTATGAGATGCTGGGCTTTGGACGGATGCCAGGAAACGTTAGCAAGAAAATCCCATTTCAATACATGGCAGGTAAACCTGCAGAAGGGCGATGCCAGGTTTTAATTTCGCCAGCAATCTTTTGCTGTTGTTGTCGACGACCAAACACGGCTCGCGCCAAGTTTCAAGGGCCATAAAAATGTACATTTAGGAGCCAGGCAGGCACACGCAGCGGCTGAGCCCACACACAGCTGCGAGCCACGCCAGCCAGCCAAGGGTTTTAGCAGCATGTGCTGGTGCAAATAAATAAATAAACAAATAAATAAATAAACGCACGGCCTGGAGGTAAACACTCTGCAACAGCTCTGCAGCATGGAAAGGCCTCGCAGCAAAGTGGAGTGAGAGGCAGCACTCGCCTCAGAAATTTGGAGAGATTTAGGGATTTCTGTGAGGAAGGCAAGCCCTCGGCCCCGGCCTGGACACAGCTGCCTGTTGCCCTGGTTTTTGCTAAAACCTTCTGTATAATCACAGAGTCAAAATTCTTTCTCACACAGTTTCATGTAAATAATAGCCAATGTTTACTTAATGGTATTTTCTCTTTTTCATTCCTTTTGTGATAAGAGAACTTCGACGAGCATCTTTTTCCTCCAGTGGGATTGAGGAGGAAGTGACATGTCCTCCAATCCCTTGTGGAGTTCAGAATTGTATAAAAATGTGACATATGTAAATAAAGTGGCCTTTTCCCTCCTTTCTGCTAAACCTAGCAGGTGTGAGAGCGTCTTTCTTGTGTTTTCCCAGACACAGCTGCCCCACAGGTCTGGCTGCTCCGTGGCTTTAACACTGAGCAGTGTGGCCACCGACGCACAGGGAGCTGTGGCTAAAAAAATCATTACTGTGCAGACACAGCACCAACCTGAGCCCCTGAGGAAGGGCAGCTGCACTGACCCACTGCTCTGTCAGCTTCTGCAACTCTACAAAGAAATCAGGATGTTTATATAAATGTATAAAGTCTGACTATACAGAGAAAAAAGCCCTTATGCCTGGTCTGACACCCATTTCTTCACGATTACGGGTTGGGCTTAGCACCATCAGAAATATCACACTCAGGCTGCTCATTTCAGTTTTTAGCAGCCTTGTTGTTCAGCAGGCAGAATTAACTTCCCATCACCCCTCTTCATTCCCAGCATTTGGGATTTTTGTGGAGAGAGTGGGGGAAAAAAATCATTACTGTGCAGTCTTAAAGCAAGGGTTTTACCAGGAGAACACAGTTTTATTGCTGGATGTGATCCCTGTGCTCATCAAACCAACTGCAACTTAAACTACTAAGAGAGGAAATACAGTTATACTGTGTAGGCAACTCAATGGATAAACATCTCCAAAATGGTCTTGGGAACTCAAATTAATGGATAAACATCCCCAAAATGGTCTTGGTAACTATGCCCAAACAGCGGGTGCATTTATTTGAACTTTCCAGCGTTTATTTTTATGTAACTGGAAAGGAACATATCCTCACTGCAGACTGCTGCAAAAAATAAGACCCACCAACTCTCCACCAAGGATGTTAGGAGCTGGGTTTATAATTTCATTCTGTATACTTTTTAATTAGTTGCTCTGTTATTTTATTCCTCTTATTTTATTTATAATTTATTTATTATCTTATTTTATTCTTTTTTAGAGTGAATAAACTATCTTTATATCAACAACTCCTTCACACAATACTAGTTTTGTAAATAAATTTTAACATGTAAATATATTTTAAAAGCTTCTCAAACACTGGAAACCCCACTGTAAAGCCAACTAACAGCAGAAGATAACCCCCAGCTAATTCACAACAATCTTCAAAATCACTGAGGAGTGTACTCTTATAGTGTAAGTGAAGAACTTTGGCAATGTGCTTAATTAAAGTTTGGCTTTCATCATCTGAACACCCCCAGGAACAGAAATACTCTGTCTGCTGTGACCTTTCAGCTCCAGTCCAACCATGAGCCCAAAACTGCCCAGGGCACCCCTAAGCCATGTCCCTAGACAGAATTAAAGCATCAGCCATGGACATGGGCACTGAGAGCTGGGCACACAACAACACACGGAATAATCTACAGATCCAGAACTATTTTAGGCTCTGAATTTAGGCAGGGAAATTCCTTGAGCTGGATGAGAACTATGCTAACACCCAGCTGGCAGCCCCATCAGAATGCTGTGTTAATTCCAGCAAATTAAAGTGCAACAACTGACAATGAACCAGTGACATCTGGAATTTAAGATTACACCTTCATCTAAATGGAGAAAAACTCCAGAGAGGAAAGATGAAACATCCTGGGATCTCAAAATGCCAAAAGTCTGAAATTAAACACTTAGGAGCAGCACGGAAAGGGGGTCTGTGTAAAATTCCAGGTGCTGTAGCACTGCTACACCCTGCCCAGAGAAAGTAGTGTGTGTCGGCAGAGGACACAAGAAAGGAGGCTCTGACACCTGCTAGGTTCAGCAGAAAGAGGGAAAAGAAGAAGCTTTATTTACATTTCTCCTACTTTATAGGTTTCTCAATTCCACAAGGGATTGGAGGACATGTCACTTCCTCCTCAATCCCACTGGAGAAAAAGGATGCTCATCAAACTTTCTTTTATCACCAAAGGAATGAAAAACAAAAAGGACAGTTAAGTAAAAATTGGCCATTATTTACATGAAACTGTGTGAAAATTCTCTGACTCCAAATTACAATAGAAGGCTTTAGCAAAACAGGGCAACAGTAGTGAAGGAAATAACCAAAAGAGAAGAAAAAAAAGAGATGGGGGGAAGAAAAAAGAGCATTTTTAAAAGGCAAATGACCTTCTAAGCAGCAGAGTTTTCTCTCCACAGTTTGCCAGTCAGGAAGAGCCTTGAATCAGTGCAGAAGCAGCAATGAAGTGCTGAAATGAAGATGTTCCCTCTGCCAGCCCACGGGGGAGTGCAGTGCTGGCCATGGTCTGTGCTGGTAAAGGCACAATAAAGGAAACTCTCACAGCTGCTAGGTTCAGCAGAAAGAGGGAAAAGAGAAGACTTTATTTACATTTCTCATACTTTATAGGGTTCTCAACTCCACAAGGGATTGGAGGACATGTCACTTCCTCCTCAATCCCACTGGAGAAAAAGGATGCTCATCAAACTTTCTCTTATCACCAAAGGAATGAAAAACAGAAAAGACAGTTAAATAAACATTGGCCATTGTTTACATGAAACTGTGTGAAAATTCTTTGACTCCAAGGTTATAACAGAAGGCTTAGCAAAAAACAGGACAACAAGGGCCTGCAGAGCCAGGGCATGGGGCAGGGGGACCTGCAGGCACTGACACAGCTCAAGGCTCGGGGACTGAAAGGAGCACACCCTCTTTGACCAAACCTCTGGGTGCTTGCAGTTTAAAGAACAATTAAAGGTGGCCAGAGAAGGACATGGATTGTGATACACCGCGTGGTGGCTGAGAGGTGAACCTGGCTGTCCCTGCACTGAGTCTGCCCTGGGAATTCAGCTGTACAGAGTCTCTCCCCAGAAGGGGAAGATAGAGAATAATTTCAATCTTTGAAGGAGGGAGGAAGAGAAAGAAGGTAATTTCTCTTTCAGAGGCTATTTAAGGAAGTGATTTGTGACACGTGCACACGCTTCCTCACTACAGGACAAAACAAAGCAGTGGGCATTGTGAAAAAGGATTTGCACGAAGCACAAGCCATGGCCCCCCATCCACCCTGAGGACTGCTGTGGGTGTCAGCTGCACAGGGAGCCCCGGCCTCCAGCAAGCCATGCACAAACACTTCACCTCTTTTGTGCCTTTTTGTTCATTACTATGGTACCAGAGATCACCTCTGTTTCAAGTTCCAAAAGGACTGGTTTTGCTCCATTACGTGTGAACACCCTTAACCAAATAACTAAATAACCAAACACCAGATGACCAGAACTGCCTCTCTCTGAGGTCAGTCCTTCCCAAATGGAGCACAGTCCCACCTGGAAGCCTGTGCAAGCAGCACTTCCAGTAGGCAGCCACTGTTCAGAAATCTCTTAAAAAAAAAAATATTCTCAATTATTTTCATTGCAAAAAATGTTAACCAAAAGGTTTAACAGAACCACGAAAAAAAGAAAGGAAACAAACCCCCCAGAACTGCATGCTCTTGCTTAGAGCAAAATCCTCTCAAGTTGACATTTCTGAAATGCCTTTTTTTTGTTTTCTCACTTCATCGGTAAAAGGGAAAATGAGCTGATATTTGCTATTTTTACCTTAACCACACTAGCACTGTTAGTAAACCACGCTCCATCCTCACCAAGCAGCATGGGACTGCTGTGAACAATAAAGTCTGACTTTGAAATTGTACCTCGAAGTCTCAAACCAACCTGCCAACAAGCCCAGAATATTTGCTCTAAATATAAAATGCCAAGGCACTCTGGGTTTTATAAAGACACAGGCAACCACCAGAGTTAGGCTAAATTAATGAGCTTGTGTATTCCAATTCCAACAGACAGGACAGCGCCCGCCTGGCTTCACTTAGGAACTTGCTATAATCTCTGCCTTATAAAAAGGTTTTTACACATATGAAACACTCATATACCAGCGAGACATAAAATCAGGATGTAATCAGATCTCCACAGTTTTATGTACAAATCCCTCGGGACTTCAAGCTGCAAAACCCAACGTGAATAATTGCATCTATTTTCTAATAAGGACCATGTGCTCTGGGACACGAGCACACAAGTTTTCAAGGGCTCTGCATAATATTTTCGGAGGTATTTCTCCTCCAAATAAGCACTCCAGTTAAGCAGAGATAAACACGCACACACATCGGTGACCTTGTTTAAAATCCTTGTGATAAATCTGGTTGCCAAACCTAAATATAGACTTTCAGGAAAAAACAATGGAGTTTGAGCAGAAGAGGCCATTCTCCTATTTACTGTTTACCTAATTATCCAAACGAATGTGCAGCTTGGCCCCCGTCCCCTTGTGGAGCAGCAGGACCCCATTCCCAGTGGGAGCCCTGAGAGCTCTGGTGGGGCTGGAATCACAGCAGGATCCGGCACATTTGATGCTCGGAGTGCACTTGGTGCAGTTTCAAGCCTTGTCTCACAGTTTGGGTATGTGCAGGGCTCTGCTTCCCCCAGCCAGCCCCAGGCCTGACACAAGGCAGATAGGCACTGCAGGACTGAGTCACTGCTACACAAACAGGCTTTTTTAAAAGAAAAAAAAAATTAAAATTTTTTTCAAATGAAGGCATGGGGGCAGGGAGAAAAATCCCATTCAAAATCCACTCTAAGTTTCCAACTTTGGGTGCCCAAGCAGGAAATCAAGGGAGGAGGAGAAAGTTCTTCTAGTCAGGGTTGTATTTTTAGGCTATTACTAATTTTGTTTTGTCACTGTGCTACAGAAGCTAGACCTGTGTGAATTAATGTAGCATTATCCTTTCTAATTTTTGCTCAGTCCAGGCTGCAGTCTTAACCTAATCTCCTTACGTGGGACACAGCAGGGCACTCACTCCCCTGCCCTGCTGGGGCTCCTGTCTTTCCACCACATATTCCTGCCTGCAGCACACATCCAGCCCTGTATTCCCTCTCTTCTTTCCCACAGCACGTAAAAAACAAGGAGAATTCCCCCTTTCTGTGCTTGGAAACAAAATCTACGCACTGAGGGCACCCAACCTGAAATCCTGATTTGTTGTGAAGCACCCCAAGATCATGGGATTTACACCCACAACCCATGGGAAGGAACACCACCGAAATGCTTTTCCCTTTGCTAAAAACAGCCACATCTTAAAGTGTCTCTGCCCTCCTTGATCTATGGATATTTATCAGCCAAATTTTGCTGGGCAGGCTGAGGCTAGAGGAGAGAAATCTGTGCCCTCTGTTTCCTGCTCTATTTTAGTCCCTAACAGTTATGCATCCCATTTATTGTTTCAAAGCAAGCTAAAACTAACTTGTATTTTTTTAACAAGTTGCTCTCCCCAGCTGTCATTATTGAGGTTGTTGTCAAACTGTTTTTTTATTTCCTTTCTCCCTGTTTGCACAGCACAGGCCAAACCCATTTGTGACTTCCCTCCCTAGACGCAAGCTGCCACGCACAGATCAATTACACAGAAATACAATAAAGAAATCATTTGGGAAAAAAACAGTCATATGGATCTCAACTTATTTATAAATATCTTCAAAAAGGAGCCTGGAAACATCCCACCCCAGGCTGGCAGTGCTCAAGGCAGAAGTGCTGGGGAGTGGCAAGGGAAGAGGCAGACAGACAAGGATTTTATTTTTTGTCTTATTAAAGTTTTGTTTTCTTCTTTCCAGAAGAACAAGAAAGGCCAGGAAATCCTCAGAATTTGGCATTCCCAACACCACCTCGTTAGATGAACACAAGGCCCTCGCTTCCCTTTCCCTCCTCACTTCACAGCAAGAGAGGACAGAGCAGGACAATGCCAACATCAGGAATGCCACAAACAGAAAAAGCCCTGGAAGTCAACCCTGTGCAAAACTGGAGTTATTCTATTTACTTCTATTCCATACTAATGGTTTTTTTAACTA
>VYXC01004913.1:316943-333554 GCA_013397175.1 Platysteira castanea
AAAAAAAAAATCCAGGTGTTTGTAACTAGGAAAAAACAATCCAGGTTTTTTTAACTAGGAAAAAAAAAAAAATCCAGGTTTTTTTAACTAGGAAAACCCAGGTCAGGTCTTAGAGTCACTAAAGCCCCTCCTAATTTCTCATCCCTGGACCAAAGATTAACTGGCCAAGCCTCCTGTAAAATAGTCTCTTCTCCGACCATCAGCAGCCAGAAGAATTTTGGGGTAGAGATGGTTAAACAGGAAGGAAGGATGAAAGGAAAAGATCCCAAAGCTCAGAACAACTCTCTCTCCACTTGCACCACTACTGGAGGGGAAAGGAGGGCACACAGGGACCCAGTCAGTGCTTCCCCTGCTCACACCAGGCACGGAGAAGCAGGAAAGGTGATGGACACACCAAAAAATCTCCTTTCCAACCCACGCCTTGGGCTCTGGCTTTGGAGCAGCTGGGCCCTCCTGCACCCCAACCAGAGTGCCAGGCATAAAAAGCTTTGGACTAAAAGGTGCTGGTGCTTGGGGTTGACACAAAATTTTGAGGCCCATGAGAAGCTGCTGTGGCTTTACCACCATGCAGGTGGCATGCACGTCCAGCAACAGGGGCCAGAACTCACCTCCCTGTACAAACACACCTCTAGGGACAACTGAAACCAAAATCAAATCAAGTTCTTCCTGTCTGAAAAGCTGTCAAGCACGTCAAGTCCTTCTTTTACTTTCTTGGCTGTCTAGAAAACTGACCAAAAAAATTATTATTACTCTGGAATAAACTGTAGAAGAAGACCAAAAAAAGAGGGGTAAATCTCAGTTTATCTCCTTAAAATAAAAACCCCTCGAGGAATATAATTTGCTGCAATTAAATACAAAAAGCCAATCCTCAAGATAAGCCTTAACAAATCACCTTGAGAGTTTAATAAACTGTGGTTTGGTTTGGGGGATTTTTCTGTAAATGCATTTACCTGGCCTGTCAGACATAATTCTGAAGTTCTCACACCAGATGAACACAGGAGCCAGAAAGAAAGTCTGGGACCACTGAGAGAACTGTTTCAATAAAGAGGTTTTGAACACTTAATTATTAAACTCAAAAGAAGTCTCAGCTCTCTGCTTGTATCATATGCAACTTCACTGAACTTACGTTCACAGAGAACAGGTTTAGATGAGATATTGGGAAGAAATTCCTCTCTGGGAGGGTGGGCAGGCCCTGGCACAGGGTGCCCAGAGGAGCTGTGGCTGCCCCTGGATCCCTGGCAGTGCCCAAGGCCAGGTTGGACAGGGCTGGGAGCAACCTGGGATAGTGGGAGGTGTCCCTGTCCATGGCAGGGGTGGAATAAATGAGCTTTAAGGTCCTTCCAACCCAAACTTTCTGGGATTCTATGAAAAATTCATCCACCAGACACAGCAACGTCCCCACGGGAAGCCGTGCATCTGCCATCTAACTGCTGGAATCAGACCCTCACAGATGAGCAAGAAATCACTGATATCAAAGTGCTTGAGAAGAGCTGGTAATGCCACAGATATTTAGTGTCCTACAGTAAACACACAGTTGCTCTTACACGTAAAAAAATTTAGTTGTTGATATAAAATAACCCTTATACAGTCTTTAGATACAAAGAGTTATCTTAAGCTCTCTTTTGAGTCTGCATTTCAAGCCTTTCCTCTCTGGATCACCAAAGGTTAGGTACAGGCTGTATTTCTGATGCACAGAAGGCATGAGCTCTTCTTTCTCTATTTTCCTGTTTTCTTTGCTCCCCATCACCCACAGATGATGTTCCCCAAGCAGCTGAGAAGTGGAATGCTCTGTACCCATCTCTCACAAGACAGGGTACAAGATCTCCCAACACTTTCCCCCCAAATCCCAACCACTTTGCAATCCCAAACCTTCACTGTGCCTAAATTAAACAGCTTTTATTATCAAGTGAATAAAAATTCACACTTCCTGCCAAGCCACTAAACCACATTTAAAGGGTAGAACATGCACCCAATTTAGCATTTCTTGGTGGTTTAGGTGGAAATTCAGATATGCAGAGACTGACTTTGCAAAGCTGCAGTGGTCATCGTGACAGGGGGAGGATAATTAAGTCTGTGAAGCCCAGAGAGAATCATCTGAACATTTACTGGAGCTCAGAAATAGAGGCATAAGCCAGGAAATCCAAACCCCACTGCTCCCATGGGGCTGCTGTACCCTGCAGGAGCTCTGGCTGTGAGCTGACCTCGTAGCAGCACTTTGCTGTTCTGAGCTGTTCAAAACCTTTCACTCTGGTGCTTGTGGTTTTAAAGTTCCACAGTTTCGAGTGTCTCATCAAAGGAACCTGTAAGTAAGGTAGGAGGACACAAATACCTCTCAAACTGGCTTTGTTAACTAATCAGTCTGCAGTGGAATTTGAAGTCTGCAAAAAGTTTTCCAGAAATAGTGCATGATTTATGCAGAGATGATTGCACTTCAATTTCTTATTCAGAATCTTTGCCACATTGACTGGGAAAAAAGTTGAGTTTATTTCTGTCCTTCATTCTTCTACCCTACTGGGTTGTTTCAGTTACTTTTCCCACTCCCTCTCCTCTGCTCTTCCCATGCAACAACTACCAAACACAGCCAATAAATGGATTAAATCACACAAGCTTTCCTGTTATAGTCACTGTACTTTCCACAGCTGAACAGTCCCTATCCATTCCATTCCCATTTACAGGGATTGATCACTGAATTGAAGACGAGAGTTCATCCACCTGCACCTCTGCTTTCAGTCTATTTTTGAAAGTCCTTCTTATAATCATAACCAGATGACCAAATGAAATCACAGTTCAATAGATTCAATAATGCAAAAAATTTCTATTCCAACACCAACTTACATTTTCTCTTTTTAAAGCTGGCAATAAGAGAATATTAAAATAGAAGCTGCAGCTCTTTTATCATTCAGATCTCTAGATTTCGTACTACACAGATATTAAGGGAACTTCTGAATGAACCAGAAGGGGGCAATTTCTGGGTAATCCCACCAAAGCCAGAAAAAGGCAGGGGGAAGGGAAATCACTGCTCTCACATTCTTTTCCCATTATTAAGTGCAATGCAATTCAGTGCAAGTACAATTCCTTGTAAAACAATCACCACAAACTACACCACAGGTTAAATTGGGCAGAATTTATGCAGCAGTACAAAAGAGGATAGTGACACACAACACAGTGTCCCTAAAGGATGAATAAATGGGCATCTAAAGCTCAGAAACTTCGAGCCAGAAATAAGAGGGGAAACAAGACAGAGAGAGGAAGGGCAAGGGAAGAGGAGGAAGAAACGTGTTCATTATCTCAAGAGCTTAACCCCAGAGATCCCAGAAGGAGTAAAAAAGCAGCAGCACAGAGGTTCCAGTGCAGCAGCTTCTGGCACAGACAGGCCTGAAGCTGCCATTACCTTGCTGATGGGCAGCTCTGGAATTATTTTTTGCAGAAAGCTGCAATTTAGCCAGGATAGTTATTTAAAGCACTTACTCAGGGAAAAGCTGAATTTAGGTCACAGAAGAGCTGCCTGCTGCCTGTGATTGCCCCAGATAGTACCTGGCCATGGCAAAAGTTTCACACAGGGACTTTTAAAACTTTAAAATCTACAGGCACAAGCAGGAAATCACTGTATTTTTTCTGGCTAGCCTAATTATAACTTTCATCCCCAGAGTTACTTCCAGTATTCACAAAACTCAGTTTAAATTCACTCTTCCTGCTACCAAAGCTATCACCTAATTTGTTATCTCTTCTCAGCCCCTATTAAAACTGAAACTGGAAACCTCATTTTCAAAACTAATTCTCGTACTGTTATCTGATAGCAACCCTCAGGATTACAAATTTAATCACAATAATAACAGAATACACTGACAAGTGAACCTAAATACTTCCAGTGTTTACACCAGCAGCAATAATTAGTGTTTTGTCACGTCAGAAAGTGACTGCAGATTTACCTCCACAAGGAAAGTGACGGAACAAAACAAGCAGCTCCCTTGCAGTCCCTCACTGGAGAGGGACACAGAGATACAAGAACAGGAACAAGGTTATTTTTAATATAATAGACCTTCAGAGGCAATACAATTTATCGACAAAGTGATTTATTACTAATCCAACTTGGCTTCTGAGAGGCTAAAATGTTTTCATTATTAAAAAAAAAATTAAACGAATATATACACTAAGTTCCCAGCAAACAGAAATAGGAACTTAGTAAAATTTTTTATTTTATGTGGCTCAATTTCCTCTCCCTCCTGCAATTATCTGTCTGCAGAGGAAATAGCACACAACGTTCTGTGCCTGGCTAGGAGGTTCATAAGAACAATGAATATACAAGGTAATATCATGTTATTTTTAAACAGATTTTTTCTTTCTTTCTTGTTTTGTTGGTTTTTTTTTTAAAGAATATAAAAACCTTTCTGCAGACAGGATTCTGACGGCTCCACGACAGAAGAATGCAGCACTGCTAAATGCAAAACATTCAGAGTATTTCTGACACCTGTGCTGCAGGACTGCCATGAAATGAGATGCTTTTCTTGGTAAATATGTTCTAGAACGTGTTCACTTGAACGGGCAGCAGAAATGTCACTGCACTCAGGTGATCAAATCCATACTGAGACTGCCTTAGCCACGGGTCCTGATGTGACAGCTCGGGGGCCACCACCCTGCCCTAAATAAAAGTAAAGCTCCCTGATGTCTCACCCACAGCCCTCTCACACAGAAGATATTCCTGCTGCTGCAGGAAAATTACCTGAGATCCCTGTTAACACCATTATTCACCTGCCAAAAGCAACATAAAGGTGGTGCAACCATCAAGGCTGTTGCTTTTCTGCTATTTGAGAGCTTTGATGCGACAACTTGAAAGTTCATTTCACAGCTTCTGGCATCCACTGGCAGCCTGCAGGACTCCCAGGTGATAGGGCAGCATCACTTGTGGGGATGCAGCTGAAATTAGGGGTGTCACAGCCAGAGAACAAAGGACACTGCTTGGCTGAGCCCTTCCCATTAAGTTTTTGTCACTTTGCTGTTTTCTAATGTGTTGAGTTTTCCATCCAGTTTGTATTCTTATATTTTATAAGACAAATAGTGCTCAGGAACAGCCAGTTTCAGTTGTCTTAAATGTCTCTTCAGGTAGGGCATGGCTCAAGCTTATTTCAGTTTATCCCAAATCCAAAAAACAGTTTGCATTTTCTCCGCAGTTGTACACCAGCAGGCAGGCAAATTAAAGAGTATTTAAAAGTAGCAGAGATCTCAGGAGAGGAAAGATAAATCCAGCAGCATTTGTTAGGCTGCCAAAATGCCATTTGCCAACTTTGACCATGACATTTTATAACCTCTTTGTTTTAAATAAAGATCAAAACCTTAGGATGTTCAGTTTCGCCACAACTTCATGAAGTGCTCACAAGTTCCCTGGCATAACCAACCTTAAACATATTGATACATTAATAGGAGTCAATAAAAATATTCTGTTATGTTAAAATATTATATTCTATAGGGGTCATTAAAGAACCTACTGTCTCAAAGTATGTGGAATATAAATCCTGCTGAAACAGTATCTGACCACATCTGTTCTTACACAGAAGTCACCACTCAGAAGTCCCTTTTAAAGCCTGATGTTTCACATAGCTCATTAATCCTGAAATCTCTGAAAGCTGCTCTAAGTGGTTGGTGGCTAATCAAATGCACAAATTTGGACCACACAAACCTATGATCACTTTCAGGTCTCCTTCCAGTAAATCTCTCCCTAGCAACTATGAATGGAAGAAAATGTTACTTTTTAATGACATGAGAAATGTTAAATAAAGAAGAACAGTCATCAAAGATTCTACTTAGTAAAGACAAAATCAGCCTATTTCAAGCAGGCTTTTTCTGCCAAAACTACATGTGACAACACAGACTAAGGTGGAGATCTTTACTTTTCTCCAAGCACAGGCTTTCCCCGGGGCAGAACCAGTGCCTGTATTTACACACCCTGCCCGAGTGCTTTTCCAATGGGGACACTTGTTCCAGGATCACTTTCCCTCCATCCCCTTCTCCCAGCATCCTCAACTTCCTAACATCCTGCAGGCATTTAAAAAAACCCCATTTAACACACCTCGCCACCGTGTAAATAATGAGATTTAAGGGAAAAAAGCCAAAATAACACAGCTCTCCAGGGGTTCTGAAATCATGCTGAAAGTTATCAAAGCCAAGGCTATTTCATGTTGCCCTACTGGCTTTGTTTTCCTCAACAAAGCATTGTGCTTTCAAACATTGATGGACTGAAACTTCTCTGAAGAGATGTACACAAGGTAAATGTGTGCTCTGATCACTTAATATCTGCTAGACTTGTCTACAAAATAATTTTTTATGTTAATTCTCAGACTGACTTTTTCTTTAAGTGAAATTTCAGCTAGAATAATTCCCATTCTCCTCATCTCTGAAGCAAGTAAAAGGGGCCTGGAAGAGACCTGGAGAGAGACTTTTGACAAGGGCGTGCAGTGACAGGACCAGGGGAATGGCTTCACACTGCCAGGGGACAGGGTCAGATCAGATATTGGGAAGAAATTCTGCCCTGTGAGGGTGGGCAGGCCCTGGCACAGGGTGCCCACAGGAGCTGGGGCTGCCCCTGGATCCCTGGAAGTGTCCAAGGCCAGGCTGGAGGGGACTTGGAGCAACCTGGGACAGTGGAAAATGTCCCTGCCCATGGCAGGGAGGTTGGAATGAGCTGATCTTTAAGGTCCCTCCCAACCCAACTGTTCCATGATTCTCTGACATTTATTTTCACTCAGCCTCTTTTCGTAAAGACTGGTTAATTTACCCAAAGTCCCAATCTATTTATAGAGAGATCAAGGAGATCTCCTCTCCAGTTTCCTGTATTTGTCACACCACATCTGTCACAAAGCAATCAAGGAGATTACTCTGTTCCAAGTTACAGCTCCGTTTTTCCTGAAGGCAGAAATTCAGGGATTCTGAGAAGTCCTGAGTGAGTAAGGTAAGAGGGAACAGCAACAAGACCTCCTTCCCAGCAAAGGGCAACACAATTCTCGGCATGTCCAGCCTGTAAATTCTACACCAGGGAAGTGCTTGTGCCTGAAGTGCCCCTCCACAAGCACGCCCTCAGCTGCAGCCCTGGCAGAGATGGGCAGCAGCCAAGAACTGACACAAAAGTCCCAATTTCCAAGAAAAACTTTTCATTAAAATCCACACTCTGATGAAATTGGCGCTTGGATAAATTTTACTGCGTGTGGCTCAGGTTGTGTCCTCCTATCCTTATCCCAGCCTAGAGCAAAGAAGTTGTCCTGCTTCAGGAGGGCTGTTTCAGTCTTTGATAACTCACCTAATCAGTCCTAATTAGAGTCATTAAAGAGTCTTCTGCCCTATTAAAGAGTCATTCCCTCAGACATGGCACTGCAGAAATTGTTTCCTGCTGAGGCAGTTTGATATGTCTGCCTTGCAGAACAGCAGCATGAAGAAAGGTGCTTGCACCAGAAAGACACGAGGCTAATAAAATCAATTCTTGACATTTGAGACAGCCTCTTAAAGACAGTCACTGGGTATGCACATAATCACACTCCATAATTAGACTAATTTGCACACTTAAGAGCGGGATAAACACCATAAATTGAAATGAAAAACCCCAGGCACAGGCTGCTGCTGCTACTGGAATATTTTAAAATCCAAAACACCCGACACTGCTGATGACAATTTCTGTAACCACGCAACACGAGAGCACCTTACTGAAATCCAGACAGATACTTGCCACCAAATCAAAAGAAGAGGAACAAAGCAACAAAATAGTTTCTTCTACAGCTCATCAGCGCTGTTTTCCTCTCAACCTCATCTTTTGGTGCAGTCACAACTGACACAACAGTTTAAATGCCCCTGGGATGCCTGTCTCCTGCAAGCTCCCCACTCCCTCCAAAACTTCCAAATTAGACGGACTGCTGCTGTTACAGAGCCAAGCTGAGGCAGAAATCCCAGGGCAGGCTAAGACACAGACTTTAAACACACATTCATCTGGATAGCCACCTTCTCCGTGGACAAGGGTTTTGGCATTTTCAGGTTGCCATCTCACTCTGGAGACGAAAGATGGAACCAGCAGCAGCACCCAGCAGCTCTCACCATTACCCCATTTCTCCTCCCGGGCACCTAAGCCTTTCGGAGCAGTTCTCTCTCCCATCAGGCAAGATGTTTCCCCTACTCACCACTCCACGTCTTGGCCTGCATCAGCATCTTCCTCATCAGGCTTGCCATACTGGAATTTTTACCCGTGCTGTCTAAACCTGCTCAGGCCCAAACCAGGTGGAAGAGGTGAAAAGAGACACCTGCATCTTGTCTCTGCCAGCGCCGTGGCTTTTCCTCCCGAGGCTGCAGAGCGACTGGAGGAGCAGGGCTGAGCACACACACCCCACACACACGCGTGCATGCACACGCACAGGAAGCCTGGAACTGAATCAGAATTAAAGGGAGCGACTTCCTTCTCCATGCTGCAGTATCTCGGCCGTAAACAAGCGCTGCACATGAGCTGAGTGAAGCCGAAAAGGCCAGCAGTGAAGGACAAAAGAAGGGAGTGGCTCCAGCAAGGAATAACTATTTTAAATACACAAACATCTTCCCATCAGATTAAAACCAGCTTTTAAATTAGGCAGATTCTGAAGCCATTGTTGTGACAGGGTAACTCAAGACAAACAGGAGACGCTGCTTCCTCCTCTGGAGAGGTCTCCTGGATTTCCAGGACGAAGCGTCCCATAAGCATTCCAAGTGCCTGGTCCAAGAGCGGTCATGAAAAGTGTTCCAGTCACCCCAGGGATAGAAGGCAAAGAAGGGGGAGGCAGATGCAGAAACAAGCTCCAGAAGAGGTGCCAGCAGCTAGAGCTGCTGCACCTGGCAGTGCAGGAGCAGTGGAGGAGCAGAGGAGGGACGCTGAGCTCGTGTGTGGGTCAGAGCCATGGCTTTGGCTACCAGCCTGCCCCACAAGGCAGCCCCCAGCTCTCCAGGAATAAGGTTGTGCCAGTAAGGACACAATAAAGGACATTCTCACATCTGCTAGGTTCAGTAGAAAAGAGGGAAAAGAGAGACTTGATTTACATTTCTGATACTTTATAGGATTCTCAACTCCACAAGGGATTGGAGGACATGTCACTTCCTCTCCAATCCCACTGGAGAAAAAGGATGCTCATCAAACTTTCTCTTATCACAAAAGGAATGAAAAACAGAAAAGATGGTTAAATAAACATTGGCCATTAGATACATGAAAGTGTGTGAAAATTCTCTGACTCCAAGGTTAAAAACAGAAGGCTTAGCAAAAAACAGGACAACACAAGGTTCCCCTGGCAGAAATGAGTGTGCGTGCAGGGATGCAGCAGGAGTCAAACACATCCTCCCCAACAGCATTTCATGCACAGCCCGCTCGTGTTCTGGGAGATCTCCTGCTCCCCACACAAAGCCTCGGGCTCCTTCCCTTTCCAGTGGCTTTCCCCCATCATTTGGTGGCATTTNAAATTTCTCTCCTTGTAAAAGAACGATAACAAAAAAGAACAGTTAAGTAAACCTTGGCTATTATTTACATGAAAACTGTGAGAATTCTGACTCCAAGAACGCAAACATCAAAAGGCTGAGAAAACCAGGGCAACAGTCCAGGCACTTGGAAGGCAGGATGAGCAAGGGCAAGCAGAGCCTGTGAGAGAGACAGCAGCAGCCACTCATGTGCTCACAGACACCGTGCTGCAGGCTGGGACAAGCTGGGTGGCTCTGGAGCGTGTCCCACCCGGTGTGTGAAGGGAGACACACAGAGACTCTGCCTCTCTGCTCTGTGCAGCAGCAGCTCCCCAAACCTGTGTGCTGCTGCCATCAGGGAAGCCTGCCACATCCCAGCATCCTTGGGAGGCACAAAAAGGGAGGATGGACAGGGCAGCCTTGGTCCATCCTCAAGGGTCAGCCCAACAGTGACCATTCTCACCGTGGCTGGTGTGCTGGTAAAGGCACAATAAAGGACACGCTCACACCTGCTAGGTTCACCAGAAAGAGGGAAAAGAGAGACTTTATTTACATTTCTCATACTTCATAGGGTTCTCAACTCCACCAGGGATTGGAGGACATGTCACGTCCTCCTCAATCCCACTGGAGAAAAAGGATGCTCATCAAACTTTCTCTTATCACAAAAGGAATGAAAAACAGAAAGATGGTTAAATAAACATTGGCCATTACTTACATGAAAGTGTGTGAAAATTCTCTGACTCCAAGGCTAAAACAGAAGACTTTAGCAAAAAACAGGACAACAGCTGGGACACAGACACAGCAGCCCTTCTGCTCACAGTGATCCAGTGCTTGGCAAACACCAGTCCAAAGGTGGACTTCCCCAGCCACCCTGGGGTGGGAAAGGCTGGGGTGCTCATGGCTCTGCAGCTCGGAGACTCCTCCTGTCTCTGAAAGCACAGCAGAGTGACGGCAGGTCTCAGTCTGGAGCCTTCAGCAGGCAGTGTCTTTGCTGATAACACCACTGAGATAGGGCCTGACCTCTGTGTGGCTTCTCCAACCAAGCCCCACTGTGGCTGGGACAAAGGGCTGAGTGAGGAGAAAGCTGGGAGCTGGGCCATCCTTAGCCCCAGGAGGAGGAGAAGTGCCTGTCTGAAAGAGCTGCCATCCTATGCGTTTCCAGACGTGCTTTTTATTTAACTTTCTCTCAAAGACCACTTAGCTCATAAAAGGTCTTTTAAACATCTAAACTAAAACACTGAGAGATCTGCAACTATTCAAACACCCTTTTTATTACCACCTGGCTACTGGAAGACCCCAGTTTTTTATTACTCTCAATAAGGCAACAGCAGATTCATCTCCCCTCCNGCCACATCCCAGCATCCTTGGGAGGCACAAAAAGGGAGGATGGACAGGGCAGCCTTGGTCCATCCTCAAGGGTCAGCCCAACAGTGACCATTCTCACCGTGGCTGGTGTGCTGGTAAAGGCACAATAAAGGACACGCTCACACCTGCTAGGTTCACCAGAAAGAGGGAAAAGAGAGACTTTATTTACATTTCTCATACTTCATAGGGTTCTCGACTCCACCAGGGATTGGAGGACATGTCACGTCCTCCTCAATCCCACTGGAGAAAAAGGATGCTCATCAAACTTTCTCTTATCACAAAAGGAATGAAAAACAGAAAGATGGTTAAATAAACATTGGCCATTACTTACATGAAAGTGTGTGAAAATTCTCTGACTCCAAGGCTAAAACAGAAGACTTTAGCAAAAAACAGGACAACAGCTGGGACACAGACACAGCAGCCCTTCTGCTCACAGTGATCCAGTGCTTGGCAAACACCAGTCCAAAGGTGGACTTCCCCAGCCACCCTGGGGTGGGAAAGGCTGGGGTGCTCATGGCTCTGCAGCTCGGAGACTCCTCCTGTCTCTGAAAGCACAGCAGAGTGACGGCAGGTCTCAGTCTGGAGCCTTCAGCAGGCAGTGTCTTTGCTGATAACACCACTGAGATAGGGCCTGACCTCTGTGTGGCTTCTCCAACCAAGCCCCACTGTGGCTGGGACAAAGGGCTGAGTGAGGAGAAAGCTGGGAGCTGGGCCATCCTTAGCCCCAGGAGGAGGAGAAGTGCCTGTCTGAAAGAGCTGCCATCCTATGCGTTTCCAGACGTGCTTTTTATTTAACTTTCTCTCAAAGACCACTTAGCTCATAAAAGGTCTTTTAAACATCTAAACTAAAACACTGAGAGATCTGCAACTATTCAAACACCCTTTTTATTACCACCTGGCTACTGGAAGACCCCAGTTTTTTATTACTCTCAATAAGGCAACAGCAGATTCATCTCCCCTCCTCTTTTCAGCTTGGCTTTCAAGAAATCAAACTCTTACCAAAGTAAAGTACAATTAAATTGCTGGTATCCCTTAAGGTTAACTGCGAAATCAAGGGGTTGGAGTCGATAAAGAAACAGTGCTGCTCTCAAAATCAAAATTCACATGAATCCTTCCAGGTACAGTGGAGGATGTTGCCCTGGTTTTTGCTAAAGCCTTCTGTTTTTAACCTTGGAGTCAGATTCTTTCTCACACAGTTTCATGTAAATAATGGCCAATATTTACTTAACGGTATTTTCTGTTTTTCATTCCTTTTGTGATAAGAGAACTTTGATGAGCATCTTTTTTCTCCAGTGGGATTGAGAAGGAAGTGACATGTCCTCCAATCCCTTGTGGAGTTGAGAATTGTATAAGAATGTGACATATGTAAAAAAAGTTGTCTTTCCCCTCCTTTCTGCTGAACCTGGCAGATGTGAGAGCATCTTTATTGTGTTTTCCCAGAGACAGGAGAAGTTTCACAACCACCCTCCACACAAGAGAAGTCAGCTGAAGAGAGGTGAGGGAGCACAGGGTAAGCAGTGTGAAAGCCCAGAGCCCAAGCCTAAGAAGCAACACTTCATTATGGGAGAACTGCACACAGTTTCAAAGCTTCATTTCCATTTCACCAGGAAAATCTTGCTAGCACGTAGGAGTTGGACTGAGAAATTATCCCTCTGTCTTTGTTCCCCTTCACTCGACCAGGTTTGGGTTGGAAGGGATCTTAAAGATCCTCTCTCCAGCCCTCTGCCGTGGGCAGGGACACCTTCCACTAGATCAGGTTTCTCCCTTCTGACCGTGAGCACTTCCAGGGATGGGGCAGCTCTGGGCACCCTGTGCCAGGGCCTGCCCACCTTCACAAGGAAGAATTTCTTCCAATATCCCATCTAACCCTGCCCTCTGGCAGTGGGAAGCCGTTCCCCCTGGTCCCGTCACTGCAGGCCCTTGCCAAAACTCTCTCACAGCTCTCTTGTAGCCCCTTTAGGTGTCAGCAGGTGCTGTAAGGTCACCCTGGAACCTCCTCTGCTCCAGGCTGTACAACCCCAACTCTGCCAGCCTTTCTTCAGAGGAGAGGTGCTCCAGCCCTTTCTTCTCCAGGTTATGTTCATGGCCCTTCTCTGGACTTGCACCAACAGGTCCCCATCCTTCTTATGGGGGAGAGGTTGGTGCAGTCCAACATGCCAGCTCACTGCCTCAACATACATTTTTATGGACACATCTACCAAAAGACATCCAGAATTTAATTCTTCAAGTGTAATGAAATCACTGCTACAGTACAAACCACAAATAATTTCTTTAACACCCATCAGCCAAAGAGGGCTTCACATTAACGCCCTCATCTCTGCCGAGTACCAAAACGATTAGTACATGAATATTAACAGGGTTCCTTGGCAGGGTGATGTGATTAGCACAGGGAATCTCAGGAGACTTCAGATTTGCACCAATTTACCAACATAGAGTGACTACTGCAGGCAATAGAAGCCCCCCAGCCTGGTTATGGAGGGGTTCCATGTAGTAAAAATAAGTCCAAGGGTGAGACTGCTTGGGAGCAAAGGAGAGAAAATATTGCTGCTCCCAGCAGCAGCATCCTGAGGAATCAAAGCCCTTCGTGCTTCAGAAAGGAAAATATGAGAGCAGCTCTGCAGCCTCTCACACCCCATAAGGGACAGAAAAATGGTCTTGAAACTGAGATCCATTTAAGATCCTACAGAAAGATGAGTTTGGTCAGTTAACCCCTTGAAGAGCTTTTCTGGGACAGACCAGCACTAACACAAGAGATGGCAATAAGGAGGATGGAGAGCAGCACACAGGCTTCAACACAGCTCTGCTCCAACTCTTTCCCTTCCAGCACCACTCCCCCCGCGTTTGGGGCATTCACTCCCCTGTTATGTTGCCCTGGTTTTTGCTAAAGCCTTCTGGTTTTAACCTTGGAGTCAGATTCTTCCTCACAGTTTTATGTAAATAATAGCCAATGTTTACTTAACGGTATTTTCTGGTTTTCATTCCTTTTGTGATAAGAGAACTTTGATGAGCATCTTTTTTCTCCAGTGGGATTGAGAAGGAAGTGACATGCTCTCCAATCCCTTGTGGAGTCGGGAATTGTATAAGAATGTGACATATGTCAATAAAAGTGTCTTTCCCCTCCTTTCTGCTGAACCTGGCAGGTGTGAGAGCATCCTTACTGTGTTTTCCCAGACACACTCTTACACACCAAACTGAGCAGAACGTTTCACACCTCACTGGGGAAAAGCCAATGACAGCTCCACACCTGGTTCCAGAAACACAAGGAATCGTGCAATTTCCTGAGCTGAGCCCAGGCTTTCTTGGCAGCCGAGGCTTTCAAACAATCATCCAAGATTTAAGTGTTAGACTAAAGCTTCACCAGCAGCACTTTAAACCTGCACATCTCCCCTTTGCCTCCCATGTGATTACAGAAAGTTAAAATAAAAGCTTGCTCCAAACAGAAATACAAGACCGAGTATATTTTTAATATTACATATAAAAACAGCAATTAGAGTTTTAGTTTCAATTACAAATACACTCAAAACCAGAAAAATTACCACCGTAGGTAGGTAGAGCCACAAGGTACAGTTTAAGGTTGGGATCTCATTTATTTACGATACATGATTCTGGACCATGACAAAGAGAGTGTTGTGATTTCAGGTCACATTTGTACTAAGGATCCACCAGCTCCTCTAATTTCACAGGCTTTACCAAAAAGGAAGGACATCCTCTCCCCACCCTTAAATACTGCTCCTTCTACAGACTCTTCAAAAAAGAAGGAAAAAAAAAAACCCAAACCCAACAAGCTGACACCCAGCACAGTGACCTGATGTTTTCCAAGCATTTGCCCTCTGATAAGCACAAAAATGCCTTCTGCTGGGCGTTTTCCCTGTTAACCTTCCTGAGCCAAAAAAATTAATGCTCGGAAGAAAACGGAACCTAATGCAGTAGGTAATGATACTAAATATAAGCAGTGAGTCAAATCACTTTGTTCCTCAGGCATGCAGCCCAACAAGTTGTTTCAGAACTGCAAAAATACAGTCCCTGATCCTAAACCTAGCAGATCCTAAACCAGCTGATCATTCCTCATTTTTATGGGTTTTCTGGGGTTAAGTGAAGTGTGTTCTTAGAAGTAGAGTTTCACAGAACTCTGTGAAACAGATGCAGCTCAGCAATTTTTGACAGCAGCTGTTACTATTAAAAACCCTCATCACCAGTGACCATCCAACAAAACATTCTCACAACTGGCCTAAGAAAAAGGAGGGACAGAAGCAAGCACACAGGGGCTATTCCAGGGCACTGCTGATGTTGGTTTCAGATTGCTCCTGCCAACAAAACCACAGAATCATGGCACGAGCTGCTCAGGCAGGACAGATTGAACTGGTTGGATGGCCATGCAATGGGAGAATCTGCTCCCCAACCCCTCCAGCAGAAAGGCAGGACAAGTCCAAAGTGTTCAACAGCCCTTGGAAGCCAAGTCTCAAGGCTGGCAAAGTGACAGGAAGCCAGCAGGAGATGCCTCCCACCACGCAAGGGACAGTGGGAGGCTGCTTTTGAAACAGAAAAATGCACACTTGTAAAAAAGGAGAGATTAAATATCTAATGGACAAGTCAGTGGAGGAAATCAATGATGCATTAATAGCTTCGATCATTCTCAAAGTATTTGCACAGTCTGCGTTCAAAGACTCTCTTTGGGAAAAAAAAAACCAACAAAAAAAACCCCCAAACAAAACCACAGATCGAAGTATTATTAAAAAAATTATTAAGTTATTTATTTAAAGCCTACCTCTACAGATACTCACCAACTCCCTACCTCCCACCCCCACAAATTGTGCCCAATCTGGAAAAAGCCATCTAATTGAAAAATTCCATGTTTTAAGCCTCTCCAATACCACGTCTCTCTCTGCACATTAACTAGGAATTCAGATAGGCAAGGGAAAGAGACTACACGGGAGTTCACCACTAATTTATCTCCAGAGACAGTCTTTTTTTGGGAGCAGAAGTATATTTATTTACTATGTTTAAGTGCCAATAGCAACTCCATGTCTCTGTTTTGCTTCAGCAAAATTTAAAACAGAGCGAAAATGATCAGTAACCGCAGGCAGCACTAACACTGCTGTGACTGATGGAACAATCAGGATTTAGGGGCCATGGAGAGCAGGGGTGGGGAGTGTGGGGAGAACCACACACCCCTCCAGAAATGTGCTGATAAAGTGACATATTGTCTTCTTGAATCCAAGACACCAAAACCAAATGTCTCTAATGACTCTTGATAGGACAAAAAAACCACTGTGAAGAAGTCACAAACATGGAGTCGCCATTTTCCACAGCATGAATTAATCTAAAATGCAGCTCGTTATTTTATCCAAGTCTCTGCAAAAATCAAAACTGCCCAGTAGCAGCTCTGCAAGCTCTCAGTACAGGGCTGAGTCTCACCCTCCCCTCAGCAGTGAAGCTCACCTTGGCTGTGGAGGTCCAAACACGTGGTACAGTCCTCACCGAGGGTTCCAAGAGCTGTTTTATCTCAACTTTTTCACACCTCAGACTCTTTCCCCTGAGTCAGGTCTCCTGTCATAGCTTATAGTATAAGATAGGCCCCAAAAAATATTCTATTGCCATTTTCATGAACTGCTGGGACCAGGTGGAGTGGTGCTCCCTGCCTCCTCCCTCTGGACTCTCTCCTGTTCATGGCCCATCAATGCCTTCCTGCATGGCTCACAGAGAGCTGGCTCCTGGATTATCTCCTGTTCATGGCCCAGCAAGGCCTTGCCCATGGCTCACAGAGAACTGGCTCCTGGATTATCTCCTGTTCATGGCCCA
>VYXC01004913.1:334864-367975 GCA_013397175.1 Platysteira castanea
CAAAAAGAAGGGGGAAAAAAAAGACAAGAAACTAAATTCAGAAGATGGGAAATCTATCTAACCCAAAAGATGACAAGGAACAGCACAAACGATGCCATTGCCAGTAAGGGGTAAAGCCTCGGTGGCTGACACACAGCAGCGAGTGCCAGCCTGGCAGATCTCAGCCACAAGGAGCTCTCAGCAGCCTGATTGCCTCCCTGAACTGCTGAGTGAATAACCCAGCCTCCAGACAAACAGGAAATTCACTGGAGATGGAACAAGAAACAGCCAGTGGCTCGTTCTGCAGTTTAATGTGCTTTTAAATGAAATGAACTATAAAGACATTACGGCTTCCTAATCAAACCACGCGTTTTAAAGATGAAAGAGAAGGAAAAAAGGGGACGTCAGGGAGGCTGAGGATGGGAAGCTAAAATAAGATGAGGTATCTACCACAGATTAAATGGGGCAAAAACCAGAAGAAATATGCACTTGGGTTGGTCTTTATATACTCTCCTGTGCTCACCCAGGAACTTTGCAGTCCTTCACCCAGTGTGAGCAAAGCTGGGAATGCACGTGGCATTTCTCTAGAAAAGTAATTCTGGGCTGTGTAGAAGAGACAAGTGCATTTCTATAACCCCGTGCTCAGCACAGGCAGGAAATGTGTTTGCACCTGCAGAACATCCATCTCACTTCTGATCACTGTTCCCAGCTCTTGCCACCAGCTCTGCCGGGAGGTGAGATAAATGATTTTCTTGTCAGCACCAGTGCAAAGAAAAACACATCAGATCTCAGCCTCCCCTGCACCTCTTGTTTGAGAGGAAGAATTCTAGCCAAAAGATGCTAAAAAAGACAAAAGAACAAGTGTCTGCTCACACAGCTCACTTGCTGGTGCACCACAGGAGGAGTACATAATTCATTAGTACGCTAATAAATATCCTACTTTATTGTAGGACACTGCCAAGTTAAAATAACAAAATACCGCTGTTACTCCGTTAGTGAACTATCTTATCTCTGTGAGTAACAGAACACACAATTAACTGACAGTAATTGCAGCTTGGGCTACTCTGCGAGGTACTAGACACTCAAAGGTATCCATTGGCCTCATTCTCTATCACCCCCTGGTGATATCAAATTTATTCATTGCAGCTCTATTGATAACCCTTGAAGTCTGAACCAGGTTTATTGCAGGTGCCAATATGATAAGAGAAGGATGCAGATGTTAATCTTTAACTGAAGGGTTTCTTTACCAAGAAGGTCAGCCAACCAAAATGACCACTTTGAAAAACAAATAAACAAAAACTCCACTGCCTTTCTCTGGGACAGGCCAATGTGCCTTCCTCTCACCTATTTAAAATAGTGTTTGAAATATTAAAGTCTTAAGGCTAAGTACTAAAAATGCAAGAGGTATACCAGCCCTTTTGCCTCCCCAGCTTGTCACCTTTGCAGGGAACTGCAGCCTTGAGACAGCTCATGGGCACCAAACAAGCCTGGCCTCTCCAAAAGGGAGGGGTCCTGCTCTCCATGCAGCCCTGTCAGCTGTGCCAAGCCACTCCTCGGTACTGAAGCATTCCTCCACTTTCCATTCCTCACTAACAAGGACTGCTGAGCCCTGGGGAGAGGGGATTTTTTCCTGAAAGAATTCTGGTGGCAGCGGGAGGTCATACTGCTGGCAGTGAGAGGTGACAGTGCTTTAGGAATGCCACAGAACCACTCCAGCACAAAATAAACAGAACCAACTGTTCTGTCTGTGGACTTGTGGGACAGGATGGTGCAGAGCCACCCTCCACCTGGAGTGATCCTCCCAGCAGGAATTTATAATCCTGGAGGCCAGACTGCTTAGGTCCTGCTCGACAGCAGCAGAAGAAATTTTCTGGTCTCTGCCTTTCTCCCCCTGGAATCTCCCTTTCCCCCACCACAGACCAGACATGCTTCACGGCTGTGACTGCATACAAGGTTGTACTTTTGCTGTTGGCAGACAGCTGCCAGAAACTTACTCTTAATCCCTCAGCTTGGGCACGTTGGTAAGGAAAACAGAAGAGCTCAGAACCACAGGGGAACCTTGTAATTTGCTCTCTGAAGTAGCCCTGAAAGCCCACTGCAATCCACGTGCAAAGGAATGTGTTTTCCCTCAAAAAACCTCAAATGAGCATTTCAGTCCCATGTCATCGTGGGAATCAAAGCTGCCCCTTTTGATAACTCATGGATTTACACCTTGGCTGTGTGAAAATCTGAACAGGCACTCTACTGAAGCAACTGTTCTTTAGCAGAACAGAGAGGCAGTTGTCTTCAACTGTTTCACACAACTCTTCCTCATGGCCCTTGTATTTTAGAGTAGATGAGAGGGAAAAAAAAAAAAAGCTGCAAGATATCCAAAAAACCAAATTACACCTTCACACCAGATTCCAGGTGTGTTGCTAAATGGTACTTTGTGAATTTTCCCTCCTATGTGCTGGTAATCCTGCGCTTTGTTTGAACTACAATTAGAGGCTACCAAGCAGAAAAAACTCCATCAACCTTCCTCTCTTTTCTTGTCTTCAAACGTTTGTCCAGAGAGGGGCAAAGCATGAAGCAGGGGTAGCGTATGAGATGCCAATTTATGAGATGCCAGTTTTACCGCAGAAATTAGGAATACCTCCAGGCACAAGCAGCAGCTGCCTTGTTTACTGGAGCAGAGTTGACCCAACCACTCCTTGCTTTCTCGTGAGTGGGACTGTGAGTCACCAGGCGGCTGGAGAACGTCAGCTGAGTGCTATGCCAAAGTTGCTCAAGTTTTTCTGAGAGGGGGGTAAATCAGGCATTTGGCAGGCTGCTGGACTGCAACCAGCACAAAAACTTAGTTCCCAAGAGAGAAGCCATCCCCACCAGCACAAAATAGCTCTGGGATACCATTTTTGTGCAAGGCAAAAGGCACTCTGGACCCCCAGGGCTCGGTTTCACGTGCTAACTCACCACTGGCGTGCTAATAACCACCTAGAATAATCTGTGCAAAATGGTTTTATGTAAACGACTGCTTTAAGGGAGCAGGGGTAGGCTGAGTGATGCCCACAAATCCTCTTGTGCTTCTATTCTCCTGTATAAAAGTACAAATTTGGAATTTGGGCGAGGGGACAGTAGAGATTGTCCCCTTGGCATGGAGAGGAGGCTTGGCCTCTAAGGGGCACCTGCTGCAAACCTTTCTAATTCTCCTGAATCAGAAGGCTGAAAAAAGAGAGCAGATAAAAGATATCCTAAAAAACATCCCTCTCAAAAGGATAAGAATTTTGATCTAGAAATGAGCAATATGACACCTCCCCTGCATGTGGGGCAGCAGTAAGGAAGGGAAGCACACCGACAAAAGAGACAGGATGAGGAATACCATGAACTACAGAAGAAGGAAATGAGAGAGGAGGAAGAAGTGAAATAATAAAGCCAGACTGGTTGTTTTGGGAGTGGAAGAATAGATGAAATATATAGGAAGTGTCATAATCAAAGTGCCTATTATTGCTTCTTTCCTATAAAATCATAGGGGACAAGATCATACAGGTATTTTCCACCTCAGCTAATGAGCACGTGAGTGCCAGGTGTATTTTTCCCGTGACTGGAGGAAACACTTCCATTAAAATTAAAAATAAAAGGGAATGCTCACTTCATCTGCTATGCAACTCGAGTCTCCACTTATAAATGGCAGGGGCTGGAGACAATGAGAAATTGCTAGATTACAGAGGCCTCTGCAATGCAGTGAGCAACAGCTGAGGGGTAAAGTTGGAACACCACCAGCGGGCTTCAGCACGCCAAATTAAGTTTGCTTGCACAGTTGTTGCTAATAAAAACCACAGAGCCTTTCTCTCTGCCTCTGCACGGCCTCATTCATCCCGCTCCATAATGCAGGACAAGTAAACACAAGTAAAACCAAAGGAAGAGCCTCAGGAAAAATCCCTGTCTCCAACACCTTCCAGTGCTCCCTGCAGTCAGGGGAACAGAGCTGCTGCAAAGCCAGGTGTGGCTTTACCTAGGATCCCTCACCGTGGTCAAGTCCTGACACAGGTGGGAGTTGTCCCTCCAAGCACCCAAAGACAGAGCATCCCAGCAGGAAAGGCACTTCCAAAAGGTGTCATTTCAAGCCAGTGAAGTCATGACACACCATCAGACAGGAAAATATTTTCCTACTATCTCATGGCTAAGCGGAACTTGCTAATGTTTGTGGAAAGGTCTTTTGGGAGCTACAAAATGATTTCTTCATTTTTTAAAGGCACAAACTCCTCACCGAGCATGAAGGGCTGTCCTGCGATTCTCAGAGCAAATGGGAAGCAATAATGTGCACTGAGCTACAGAAGCTGCTCTGTCAGAGCTCGGTAATTACATGAACGAGCTCATCTATTAACAGAGAGTCTAAATCCAGCCCCTCCAGGGGCCACAACTCAGTCACTGGCATTTTGAAAGGCACGGTGCTATTCCAAGGGAAGTGCCACGGCAGAAGGGAACGCCAGACGTGTGGTTATCAGCAACGAGGAATTGCCTACTTACAGAATAATAAATTGTGCTATTAGAAAGAAAAAACCCACCACATTACACTACAAGGAACTTCATTTCACACAGGCCACATTTAGAAGCACATCAGTTAACTCTAATTTGCCTTAATATAGCAGATTAGCAATAGAAATTCTCGGCTTGCCTCTAAAGCGAAGGGTTTCCCAGCTGCACCAGCAAAGTGAAAATCACAGCACTGCACTTCCCAACAGTTTTATCGTTGGGAAAATGATTCTGACTTTAGAAGGCACCTGCTCCTGCAGCAAGGAAGATGTGTCAGGGAATTATTCAGCCCAACAGCCCTTTGACAGTCATCCCTACCAGCCCTCCTCCTTCACACAGGGAGGACAACTACTGGAGCACAATGCATTTTGCAGGGCACACTGATCCCAAGAGCCCCCCAAAAAATTGTGTTGTAGCTGAAAGAGTCATCTTTCAAAGAAACACGTGTTCCTGACTGCTTTCTTGTGTAAACAACACAGTAAAACAGGTATTTACTTTCACAGGTCAAGCTTGCCAAAATTTATCACATAAAATATGTACATGTTTTCTACAACTTCAGATTAATTCCACTTTATCACAGCCCTACAATTAAAAGACCACGATTCTGTAGAACAGCAAATATTTGGGGAAATACTTCACTTTGCTAAAGAATATCACAGCTTCCTCTTTTTGCAAGTAGCTACTACAGATGTCATCAAACCCAGGCACAGCTCTCATCTCTGTTTAAACCCTGCATGGCACAACACCCTGATCCTCACAAAGAGCAGCCCCGCGTGCATCCTAGACATGTCACAGATTGTCCTGGTCCTTGAACCCTGGTCAGAAAATAGGGAAGGCTCCTCCATGACTCACCTCTCCCCATCACAATAGGGAGAAAGCACAGAGCAGAAGCTTTTTATTTTCATCTATATTATATGCAACACCCAGGAAAAGCCCCTTAAAGGAGGAGGATTATTTGCGTGTAGCAGAGCCCAAGAAGTTGAAGAGCAAACGTGAGGAAGGCTGCACAGTCAGATGTGATGCTGCATTCCTTAGCAATACTATCATTTTATTACACTCCTCTTCAAGGAATTAGGCAAAGCTGCAGTACTTCTGAAGACAAACAAAAGGAAAAAGGGATAAGGAAATGAAGGTGTGGCAAACCATAGTCAGAAACCAAAATTACTCACAAAGACACTCTTGTAAATAAACACGCTTTGTTGCCTGCTTTTTATTTTGCATCTTTGACATACTTCTCTGCTTATATTCGAGCTTATGTTTGTTTTTTCTTTATTAAAAAAAAAGAAAACTGCACACAGCTCGGATTGTGTCTGTGGAAGTGTAATTCTGTACGAGCAGGGAACAGCCACAGGCCAAGTCAGCAACTTTCAACACAGCTGGCATCAGGGATTCCACAGACTGTGGTCCTTTTGTTACCAGAGCTGAAGGATGTCAAATATTTTGCTCATTTGACTAGCACATGTTGCTCTACCCTACTTGGGTTTTATGCAGTTTAAGCTTTCCGTCTGAAATAGAGAGGAAGTTCTTAAAATTTGTAATTTTATATTTCCAAATGTGACTGAGGATCAAACATTAGTCCACCACAGTAAACAAACTGAAATGATTGCTCAGACAAGGTGTTCATGTTCTAAAACTTTTATCATCAGGTTTGTAGTAAAGCAGGATACTTGAATTATAATTTTTTTTTTACTCAGCCAGTTTTATCAGATTTTCTCCAACAGAAAACATAGAGGAGATGGAAAAGCCACACAAGAACATGCTTGAAAGATCAGATATAAAAAGCATAGCAGCAGATTTTAAAGGGAAAACTTTTAATTGAGCAATGCTGCTTGCAAATGAAAACAAAAGTTGAAAGAAAAATGTTGCTCTACACTGCCAAGTGTTACTTCATGTGAATTTACATCAGTGAGAGACCTGCTGAAATGTCAGACTTGAGGCAGTGCTTAGACACCTCAGTGCCCCATGGCAGCAGGTGCTTGCAAAGGAAGAAGCTCCTGCTTCTTTATGTTTTTGTGTTTTCTGGGGGAGAACCCAGCCTAAAAATCACTTCCTTTCTAACACACTCAGTGTCACTGAATGCTTGGAGTAAATAACACCATAAACACAACGACCACTCCTTAGGTTACTGAGAACAGCAGTCTCCACACGTAGTTCCTTGGCACAAGAAGCCACAACCATAAATTACCCTTTTATTACAGGTGGTTTTCCCTTCATCTCCAGTTATGCTGCACCACCATCCAGGCTTCTCTGGGAGACTCACACCCCAAGGCCCCAGGGACTCTCCTACAGTCCATTAGGCTTTTCTTCTCTTTTTCTAATGCCATTCTCAAGCTTTCCACTAGTCATCCTTGGGCCGAGCCCAGCTATCTCGTGCAGTATCCAGCATCTTTCCAAGAGGATGCACTACGCTTACACCAGAGACACTTCAGACCCCATCCACGGGCACAAGCCACGAAACAGGATACAGGTGTGCATGAACATCCAGTCAGAAACCTTCTGGGACTGCTGCCAGTAAAGAAATCATCATAAGGACAGGTTTATTCAGCAAGAGAAATTACACCAGCTATGCAGGGGGCCTTCTTGTCCTGTTTCCTAAGTTACGCACTAAATCTAGACTGGGTTTAAGGTACAAGGCTGACTCCTGCCTGGCACCTTATTCATAAAATACATAAGGAAAATAGAAATCCCAGCTTGAAAACTTACAATGAAATTCAAGACAGCATGTAAGCATGAGCTTTAAGCATGTGAAACGATGAGGAGGTGGAAGAGAAAGGGATATGAACATTTCTCTGAGGCTAAGTACTGAGAAAACTGTCGAGGGAGGTTCTCCTTCTCACAATCCCTCCTCAGTGCACAGGAACACTTCAAAGCTAAGCCACCACTCGCTGAAGTTCTTCAATTAAATTGGAGCAGATACTTTGAAACGAGCTTCAAATTACAGAGATTGGCCCTGAAGGCTCCCTGTAAAATTTCTTTATTTAGATAATCAATAAAATAATGAAGACTGGAGAAAAAGTCGCCAGACCAGCACAAATATCCTACTTGAAAACATGAAACCCACAAAAAAAGACAGCCACAGTAAAAATAACTACCAAACCCCTCACTTCAGCCTTCAGAAGTCATCTTTCTGCTGCCCTGAAACAATAGGGCTGTGTTCTCTTTGTGAGATGTTTTATTTCAGCCACCACACCCAGTTCTGGGAAGGGCAGGACGATAGCCGCTGATTTGTTTGCAAGATGGTGCAAGGTGAAGTCAAAGTTACTGTTCCTGTATCCTGTTCCATTTGTTATTATTCTTTTTTTTTTAAATTTCACACTTGTAAATATGGAGACAAAATTTCCTGGGCTGTGGCAGCCCAGGGAACACCACAGCACAGCCTCCGCCACCAGCCTCACCAGCTCAGCCCCGACTGGCACCAGCTTCAAAGCCAGGGAAAATCCTTCCCTCCGTCCATTCAAGCCTCTGCAAAATCAACACCCTACACAGAGCTCTTCTTCAGGAGGGAACAAGTCAAAAATCAGATCTGCCGTGCGTATAATACCCTGAGCTTATTTTCACCGATGACCTAGATAGACAAATTATACAAATCCAGACTAAATCAAAATAAACCAGCACACGCACTGGGGGGGAGAGAGTGCGTCTGATATTTAAGTTGTATGTCACGTGGCACATCAGGTCCTTTATCCAGACTGAGGACCTGAAGAGGACAAGCAGATAACTTTTTAAAAAGCCTGCTGTGTTACGATCACCAAGCTGGCCACTTGGCCAGAACAATAAAAGGATTCCAGCCAAGCGAGCATTACTTCCTCTAGACCGTCTTTTAAAAATTAAACTCTGGAAAGATAACAACAGTCATGCTCAGAGCTAATTATAGCAGAAACATTACAGCAGCTAAAAATGCTAAAACGAAGTGGTGGGAAAGGAAGGAAGGTAGCTGAAAGGAAAAAGAAGCAGGGAATGGCAAATCTGTCATATGTGTGACACTTGGCCCTCGTGCAGTGCTCACAGGGAGAGGGAAGGCAGAGGCACACAAGGTCTGTGGACAACCAAAGTCCCAGATCCTGAGAAACAGAGACAGACACAAGACCCAAAAATGATGCGAGAAACCAACAGACGTATGAGTAATGTGCAAATTAAGTGGGAAAAATTAAGAAAAGATTTGCAGCCTGTTTTTTATCCCAGCTGAGAGCACAGGGGAGAAACTCCTGCTGCCATGCTCACACCCGACTCTCAAAGCTCAGCCTGGGCAGAGCACAGGTACTAGGCTGTTTTATTTTAGGCTAAAGGAGAAGACTGCACTCAGCAGTGATTTCAGTATAAGAACTGTAAGCCTGAAGAAATCCCACAGCCACTGAGCCCAGAACAGCCCAGGAAGAATCTTGTTTCAAAGAGATATCTGTACTTGCATTTTCCTGTCGTATTATTTTCCTTCTAACCCTATAATCAAACGTTTAGGAGCTACTTTGACAGCACACATACTACTTTGTCCTTCTATTCCTAAACTTTGGCTAGTAATCAGGTGATCCAGCAAGGACAGACTACTCATTTGTTTGGGAGTGGCAAATCGATGAGCGGAGGAAATCCACAGCACCCTTTGCCCAGCACTAAGCCAGGTTAGTAGAACCTTTCCTTTTAGCAGGACTGGCTGTGCCTCGGGCTGTATCTTTGGGGAACCACCTCCTCCTGGGATCAGGAAGTGTGAGAGCAGTGAAATATCAAGAAAAAAAAACCTAGAAGCCTCTAATTAATGAAGCTTTCCAACGCAGCAGAGCATGGGCACAAATTGCCTTGCAACGCTGACCTACAGTCCTAAGCCCACCAGAGGATCCAGCACAAGGCTGGAGGGTGCAGAGGGATCCAGCAGCATGAAATGACTGTAGAAATATGACTGATGCCTCCCTGCCCTCCCCCAAAAATCCTCAAATCATTAAGGCTGCAAAAAAAGGGCTATTTTTTTCCCTCACATTCATGTAGCTGTGAATTCATAACTCCTCAAACCCACACACACTAACAACTGTCCTTATTTAAAAGATTCCTCACAGTTGCTCCAAGCCGGGAATAAAATAGATATGAGAGTACTGCAAAAAGCACTGTAACAAGAAAAAAATGTCAGCAGAAAAGATACCGGAAGGAGACAGAAAAGTTTTGATGCTTACTGATGCTAGTTACACGGTAGGATGACTTCCCCCAAATATCTGTAAAATCAGCTTGTAAAACTGGAAAATAAAAGTTTCACCATCTGTGAAATTAGCGCAAATACCAGGGATTCTGATCTGAAACAGAGTTCAGCTCCATGCTAGGTGGGTTAAAAAAGCAGAGGGCTGGGTTCACCGAGGATGCCTAATGAAATGGGACAGCACTCAAACAAACGTGTCCCCAAGCTGCAGCACGTTATCATTCTTCATTCTGCACGGGGGAAAAGCAATCCTTGAGACTGGCCAGGAAAAGGAGCTGGGACAAGCATCTGATCACAAAAATAAAACATTTAAACAGACAGCTGAAATTAGGAAAAAAACCAATTTATAATCATGTTCTTTGAAGAGATTGAACAGTGCTGGCTCTCCTCTGGGCCTGGAAGTCCACCTGTAAATCACCTTTCCCTGTACTTTGTCTCAAACAGCAGGTGCAGCCAGGTGGGATATTGCTATGAGTCCACGATAAAATGCCATTTATCCCTGCAAACACTAATATTCATCAATTCTGCCTGCAGATAAAACAATAAATGTTTGCTTCCACAAATGGAGGCGATGTTATTTAAACCATGATACTATTCTAGTAAATCCGAGACAGATGGGCCAGGATTCGGGGACAACTGAAGTTGCTGTGTTTCTGATAAGGGAATTAGAGTGACAGAAAGCCTCTTGCTGGGAAATGTGGGATCTGGTAGATTTGCATTTGCTTCATGAAGATGAATGTTCTACAAATACACTGTTCAAGGTCAGTGAGCCAGAACAGTTTGGAGGTAATGGGTCCATCCTAAAACAGGGGACCCAAATTTCTAGGGGACCCAAATTTCTAGGTAACTGTTCTACAAAGCAACATCCACAGAGTCCAGCAGGTCACTGCAAACAAACCTGATGTAAATTTTTGACATAGCCCGTTTCTCTCTCAGTGTCTGGAAACAGTAAGAGTTTGGGGGAGAAGGAGGAAAGTAGGAGAGAAAATACTCCCACATCTCTCAGATCACAAGCATAAGAAATAGAGGAAAGATGTATTCAAGGTTAAATTTGAATAATATTTTTCTTTAGAATGTTAACAGTGATACAGTGTCTGTGATCTACTGATACCAAGCAGACACAGGGTAAGTAAAACTTCTCCATCTCATATAACACTGTTCAAAATACTGTTGAAACAAAGAGAGGATTAAAATGTACTGTACCCCCAGCTCCAACCTGGCTACAGGTTACTTAAGTCATCGGGGTTTTCTTGAGCCAGCAAAGAAAGAGTCAAAGGTGCTAACAGAAAAGTCAGGCTAGCATTCCGTGACCACGGAAGCCAAATTTATCCCCTCCAGCAAATGTTGACAGAGCCATTACTCAGGCAAGGCTTCAGATAAGTCACCACTGAAGTCTTAAGTCCCAACATAATGCAGGGGTCCCTGCTCTTGATTCATCTACCACAGCTGTTAATACACTGGGGGAAAGAGGAACAAAAGAATATAAAGGAAAAAAAGGCAAGCTTGCATGCACTACTGCTACAAAATACAGATGCACACAGGCTCCATGAAGATGAGGTTAAAAACCTGGCACTTTTCTAACGA
This sequence comes from Platysteira castanea, assembly GCA_013397175.1. Lineage (NCBI taxonomy): Eukaryota > Metazoa > Chordata > Aves > Passeriformes > Platysteira > Platysteira castanea. The sequence continues at coordinate 346,113 of VYXC01004913.1, forward strand.
GCTGGTATTTTAAGGATGCTATCTGAAAGAAGGATCAGACTAACAAGGCTGCAGGGCAAAAATGAAGACATGAAGAAACCAATCACGTGTATATGAACTAAGGCAGCTGCCAGAACTTTAAATGTTCAACTGGACAAGTAAAACTAGGGTAAAATTTAAGTGACCAGGTTTAGGGAACAGAATCTGTACAATTTCAGGCATGGCACCTGAAATGTGCATCTTCTCTGTGTCACACTCTCAGTCTGCTTTCCAATTGTGTACCTTCAAACCCCAACACCATTGATTGGATCTTGCTGAACCTCTAACATTAAGTTTTATTTTAATTTAAAAGTTAAAGGGGAGTTTAATTTTCCCACTTGAGAAAAATCTTCGAGTGCAATAACAAAGCAGTTTCTTCACACTCTCTATTTCTCACTTAAGCATCACCCTATGGACTCCAGCCTGCTGATAATATTAACATCAGTGTTACTAAAGGCTTAGAGCCTGCAAGAGGAAGGACAGCCCCTTTTTTTGTTTGTATTTGGAGTAAATGAGGAAGAAGCTGAGATATTACAAGTTGAAACCAAGGACAGAAAAAGCACAGGATGAATATGTGTTCCACGGCTTAAAATAAGCAAAAAATATTGCTTCCTGATGGTCAACCTTCAAATCCAAGGAGAGAGGGAAAAAAAAAAAAGAGATGTCTCGTTCCAACAGGAAATAAAGGTCAAAACCACTGAAATCAACAACTTAACATTTGAGATGGGGACAAATAAACATATTGTTATTGATGTTCAGTGGGACAGGGTCAACAGGCAGCAGCAGCTTCCTACACCACTTGTTAGAAACATGGCAAGTTTAAAAGGCCGGAATATTTGTATGTATTTATGCCTTCACTGATTTTACAAGACAAAATTACAACTAAACTAAAATGGAAAAACAAAGAGCAGGTCAGGCTTAGCAAAACAACCTTCTAAACCTGTTTTCATCCCATCTCCTGATTTAATGGTTGGCGCGACATGTCAGAAGTAAACGAGCTTCGTGTAATTATCACGTCTCCTGCTTGATCTCTGTCTTCCTCAAACACTTTTAAAAGAGCAGAACATTGCTTAAAATACAACTGCTAGAAGCATTTCATCTTTACAGCAAAACCTGTTTCTTCTGGTCTTATCATTTTTTTCATGGGAGGTGCTTTTACCCCTATCTCCCATCTTTACTACTTGTATCCACCTTGATGTTGGAACACTGTCAAAGCGTGCAGCAGGTCACAGGATTAAGCACTGCTATTTTCTTCCTCCTTTTTTTCCCAAAAGTTTCTTAGAAACAATTTCTTCCTGCAGCAATGAACCTGTTCCTCTGCATCAGACTGGAATTGCAAAGCCTCTTTGTTTCCTTCCTCATTTGCACACAATCCCCCAATCCCCCTTTTTGTTCTGAGAGCACACAATTTCTTAATGAGCTGTCACTGGAAAAGCCTCGAGACAGCAATAATGCTGACACTTCCCAGCAACCAGGTAGTTTCAAAAAGGAAAAAGAATAAAATCAAATCATATCTAGACTTTGCTGTCTATCCTCAGTCCTAACAGAGGTAATCACTTCAAAAGTGTCACACATTTTACCCATGCTTTATTTCTGTTACAGGGGTTTTGATAGGAGGTTTTGACAGTCATTACATTATTCTTGTGATGTTCTCCTAGGTCAGTAAATTTAGCTAGTGCATTTAAGGTATCTTAAAAAATAGGTGTCCCACCCCCAAAGCCCAAACAGCAGGGGCAAGAGAAAGGTGGGAGGTGAGGGGGAACCACGGGTGGCAAAGGGACAGGTTAGAAAAATCAGTTCTACGCACTAGAATTGCTGATCATGCCACTATTTTGCTGGGAGATTTAATTTTGATTTCAAATGCTCACCTAGCCTTCCCATAGACAGCTTTCAGATCTCTTAACTGGTGTGCTGCAGCTCTTCTCCTTGCTGACAAGGAGCTTGGGAGAGTGAGAGACACAGACAAAATGCTCAAGGCATGAGGACAAATATTCAAAGCTGCTGATGGGAAAGAAACTCAGGAAGCAGGAGCTTTGGAGTGATCATGGACAACATATGGAACATGAGATTGTTACGGAAACAGAGCCAGTACTGAAGACAAGTCTTGGATGCAAATGAGAGATCCCAGAGGATGCATGTTATGACCATGCTTAGATCAGTAGGATATTTTTTGACATTTCTGGTGCTGCTCCTGAGCTGTGAGTGAAGAAAAGCAATCTCAGAATGCTGAGCTGCAAGACTAAAACTATGTGGTGCAACAGCCTGAGACTCCACCAGCTTCAAGAAGCTGGCAGTAGTCTTGAGTTATAAAATCACAGAATGGTTTGGGCTGGAAGGGACCTTGAAGATCATCCATTTCCACCCCCTTGCCATGGGCAGGGACACCTTCCACTAGCCCAGGTTGCTCCAAGCCCTGTCCATCCTGGCCTTGGGCACTCCCAGGGATGGAGCAGACACAGCTCCTCTGGGCAACTCTCACAGGGAAGAACTTTTTTCCTTACATTTAAGTTAAATCTACTCTCATTTTGAGCCCATTTTCCCTTGTCCTATGTTGGTCTGGTTTTTGCTAAAGCCTTCTGTTTTAACCTTGGAGTCGGAATTCTTTCTCACACAGTTTCATGTAAATAATGGCCAATGTTTACTTAATGGTATTTTCTGTTTCTCATTCCTTTTGTGATAAGAGAACTTTGATGAGCATCTTTTTTCTCCAGTGGGATTGAGGAGGAAGTGACATGTTCTCCAATCCCTTGTGGAGTTGAGAATTCCATAAGATGTGACATATGTAAATAAATTCTCTCTTTTCCCTCCTTTCTGCTGAACCTGGCAGGTGTGAGAGCATCTTTATTGTGTTTTCCCAGACACAGTCCTATCCTTCCACTCTCTTGTAAATAGTCTCTCTCCATCATGGGCTCCCTCCAGGCACTGCAAGGCCACTGCTAAGCCCTCCCTTCTCCAGGCTGAACAATCCCAACCCTCTCAGCCTTTCCTCCCAGCAGAGCTGCTCCATCCCGCTGATCATCCTGGTGCCCCTCTGGACTGGCTCCAACAGGCCCACGTCCTTCCCGTGCTGGGACCCCAGACCCCTAATCCCAACAAACCTCTGCCATTTAACAGTGCCCTGCTCCTACTCTCTAGATTCCCTCAACCTTTCAGTCACAGCATCAGCAGAACACGAGGCTTTACTTCCTGCTGTCAGCAAATAATGCACATACCAACCCAAACGCTGCAGCACCAGCCACTTGCTCGAGCTGCTGGATGTTTGCTGCAGCAAATTGTTTTCCAGGCAGTTGAAAGATTTAAATAGAGTATGATGCGACTTCTTCGCTTTGACTACCAAATAAAATTAGAAATTCAAAGGTCTCGAAACTCCTCGAGTGTTTTCTGGGAACACCCCAAATGCAGTGAGAGAAACTGCTGAAGCAGCATGACCTGGAACATGAAATTAAAGTGGAAATACCTATTAGTGTTCTTGTAAACAGATCATGCATGGCTGATTGGGATAAAGGCTTCTGTGAAAGACCAGATAACCTACTGAAATATTCAGCTGCTGAGGATATGAGGGCAGGAAAGGATATTATTAAAATGTTTATTATGGTAATCATAGAAATTAATTTGAAAAAAATCAGCTCCCACTACACAAGCCTCATAATGAGCTTATAGCCTAAACACTGATGCTTTGTCAGATTAAGCAGACTTTCTTGCTTTGTATTTTTTTGATGCGATATAGCTACACGCTGGGTTTTTTTCTTTAAAAGACATCTTCTTCAATATTCTATTACCAGAGAAATAGGGCTGAAAGACAGAAGTGTCAGCCTTTGAAAGGCAACAGGATTTAAAAGTGAACTGAGGGGTAAAAAAATGTCCTGTTATCTGTTAATACGAGACCTTTTTTTAATTTTTTTTTCAAGCAAGTAACGTCCTTTTACAGTTCAGAACTTGCTGTGTTGGGTTACAGAGATAACAGGATTTACATGATCATGACAATTTCTAAAATACCCCATCACTGTTACTAAATTTTACTTGTCCTGCAGACAAGTCAAAGCAATTTTCTACTTGTCAGAGATGATAAATCAGTTGTCGGGTGACACTGACATGTGGATTTGTCAAATCTCCCATGAAGAACTTGGGTCTCTGCTTTCAGGCTGCCTGTGAACTCCTGAGAGTGCAGTAACACAATTGATTAAGGGAGGAATTAGGAAGAGTTTGGATTTTTAGGGCTGCTGCCCCTTTGCCCAGCTTCCCTGGTATTTTTCTTTCTGCTTTACCATCCAAGTGGGTGCACAGCATCAAGCTGCTGCTGGGTTTTATTCTAGCACTTCACCCACAGAATTCCAGTTCAAAGTACAGCAGTTTAAAAAAAGCTCCAAACCACACACTGCATCTGAAAATACATTATTTGGCTTACAAATAACAATTTCTCTTTTCTTCAAGACAAAGGCACATCTTAGGAAAGGTAAAAATCAAACCCCATTTTTTCTACCCATTCTGTTTGCCACTCTAAATTACCCAAAAGAAACAAGTGGTATTTGAGTGAGAGCAAAGAAGCTCTGGCAGAGAGGAGTGAATGGAAGTTCACACCTTGTGCTTACCAGCCACAAAAAACATCCACTTACTAACAGTAAAGGTGGAGCTGTTCTAGTGAAACACTTCAAGTATGGACACCAAACAAGTTTGACAGGACAGCTAAGGCAGATTGTTCCCTTTTTAGCCCTTTCTGCCCAAAATAAATGAGAATGATGTTAATATTCTGTCTGGGCTGCACTTCTAAAAGGGATAAAATTTTGCTTAGGAGCCACGGCGGGTGTAGCAGAGAGACTAATTTGGAAAAATAACAAGCTGCAGATAATAGACAGGAATTTAGAAAATGCAGAAGAGGAAATGCTTTTTCCTACTACCCTTGGGAGTCGCAGCACTCGGACACTGGGGCTCTGCAGAGACCTTCCTGATCCAAAGCCCAGACAAATGCAAGCCACAGCTGACACTGGTCCAGCAGAAAAGAGAAGATGGGAAGCCCCAAAGCAAAGCCCAAAGGTTTCAAATCCATTCAAATGGAATCCTCTCCCTAAGGCAGCCTGGTGGTGAGGCCTCTCCAGGCACCAGGAAGCAGCACCTCACCTTTCACACCTTCCACACAGACCCTGGAGTAGCAAAGTGGGCCCTTGGGTTGAGTTTCACCTCTAGGACCTGCCCTGCTCCAGGACAAAGCAGGCACAGCCTCCCTGGGGTTGCACATGGCACTGCTGTGTTTGGGATGGAATCCCATTGCTCTACAGTTCGAAGAGCCAGGAGAAGCAGCAAGGAATTCCCATCCTGCCATACTAAATGTGAGCTACTTCCCAGCTAAAGAAGAGCAACTCCCTACTCACGAGCCTCTTCACTGGAACACCTGAAAAGAGTGAGGTTTTTCATTTTATTTTCTCTCTCTGTCAGCAAGAAATGCCAAAGAATTTGCAGGTTTCAGATGGAGGATTGGTTTTGCTGTGTCCTAGCATAGCATTCGTAACATCCTCTAAATATCCACATTAAATCCTTGTTGTCCTGTTTTTTGCTAAGCCTTCTATTTTAACCTTGGAGTCAGAGAATTTTCACACACTTTCATGTAAATAATGGCCAATGTTTATTTAATCGTATTTTCTGTTTTTCATTCCTTTTGTGATAGGAAAAAGTTTAATGAGCATCCTTTTTCTCCAGTGGGATTGAGGAGGAAGTGACATGTCCTCCAACCTCTTGTGGAATTGAGAACCCTATAAAGTATCAGAAATGTAAATAAATTCTCTCTTTTCCCTCTTTTCTGCTGAACCTAGCAGGTGTGAGAGTTTCCTTTATTGTGCCTTTACCGACACAAATCCTCACACTTAAGGACTTTTTTATATCATTTTGACAGAAAGGTAGTCCATCTTTACTTCTGAGCTGTTGTAAAGCAGCTTCTTCTTCCTGCCTGTTATGCTCAATGTTACAGTGAGTGGGGAGAAAGACATTTCTAGCCCCTGACAAAGCCTGAACAAATTGGCAGCAGCACTCAGTTCCCTGTATTCCCATTTATCCAGGGGCTGAGTCAGAGCTGTCTTCCCCCACTGTAAGCAGGCAGCGTGGAAATGATGACAATCTGTTTTAGAGGCTGCAAGATGAACTAAGACCTTTGGTATTAGTGTAATGCAGACACAATTCTAATTCTAATAAAGTCATTTATTGGAGCTGCTAAGTGCAGCTGTTCTTCCCTCACTGTGCTGCGAGCAGCCAGGGTGAAACTGAGGGATGAGGCAAAGAAACCAAGGGGGAAAATGAAATAAATCATTTGGAAAACAGCTGGACAGCAAAATGGCCAGCCCTTAGGCTAGAGAGCTACTCTAGATTTACATTACCACTAAGATGAATCTAATTGCCATCTGGGTTAGCAAGCTACATTTTAAAAGACATGTGTCTTTTAAAATTAATCTGCAGTTATTTCTAAAGATAAGCTGTAACTGGAATAATACTCCTGCCAGAGAATCCAGAGCAGAATTGCTAAGTGTCTTTAGAGGCAAAAAGTTTTTTCCTTGGAAGTGCTGTGATTCCCCAAGAAAAATTTCTGAGGATTTCTTCCTTGCATGAATAATTTTTGTGCCTTGGTACTCATAATATTATAGAAACACAATTATGAACAGGAGACAACGCTTCAATTTAAAAAGTTGTTTCTAATTCAGGCTTCATTTGTACTACTGTGGAGCAAAGAGAATCATACTATCCACTCTCCCTCTTTCTGCTGTCACAGGAAAATTGTGCAAAGCATAGAGCCAGCCAACATCCCTTTTAATCCTAAACCAACAGCATTCAGATTGCAATAGGAGTTTCAAGAATAAAAAAGTGAAAAAAACCACTGAGGAATAATACCCACGGTGGCTCATCAGAATATTAAGGAGATTGCAGATTGTCAAAGCTCTGGAATCAGATGCTGATAATTCAGAGCGCCTGCCCAGCTCAGCTTCCAAGCAACAAATGCCTCTGCAAGTGTTGGGGAATAGATCTGCAGTCATTGTTTCCTGTATGCTGATGAAGGGAAAGTTTAAAAAAAAAACCCAAAAGGTATGAAACTTAGTAGCTACCCCTCGTGGGTGTTGATGTTTCACTTGCTTTGCTGGATGTTCCAACCAGAGAGAAAGAACATCCTAAAAAGCTGCAAACCACTAACAGCTCTCACATGCAGTGCCTCTGGACTAGCATGGCCTCTTGTACCAAGATTGCTTCCAACAAAAACAGCACCACCCCGCTTTCCCCCAGCATCCTGCTGGCAGGAAACGTGGAGGGAGAGCTGGTGTACCCAAAAAACCACTGCGCCACTCAGCTTGGCACCTGGCTGCAGCTGGCACCCCCACGCCTGCTGAATTGTGCATTTTCTCCCCAATCACACGCAGCTCCTTCAACCTCAGAGCCCTGCTAGCGCTCAGCCCAGTGCCAGAGGTTGCCTTTTGAGGCAAATGACTCCATTGCAGCATTTTCAACCTTATTTTTAGCCCCCAGACTCTTCCCAGCACTCCAGCTCCTGTTTATCCCAGCACACAAGCCCACAGCTGGTCAGGCACAAGGCAGCAGGGGAGGCAGGGAGGATTGTGACTTACAACACTGCCCTACAAGAACAAGTTTGAAATCGAACACCCTGCTACCTGCAGCACTGGTGAACATTCAAGCTCTCCATTCACCTTCTGGTAAAGGTTTTCCCAAGAGGGTTAAGGGCACTGCACACCCAACCCCAGAGGAGTGAAGACAAGTCCAGCTCCAGACCCTAATGGGAGCTGAATGTCACCTTTGCTGAAATTCCTTTGACATCGACACACACAAAACCAGTTTCCCCTCACGGTTTGAATTTGCTGTCCCAAGCAAAAACTGTGCAGTTAAAATTAATAGCATGGTGATTTTGTAACAGAGGCACACACACACAGAAATCGGGCTACTCTTAGCTGGAAACCAAAAAGCCACCAAGGGTCCAGAAAAGGACTGGAGTAGATTTTTTCTTTTGGGTAACCAGTGTTTATACCAACACCCGAGTGAAATGGAGCAGGGGGAAAAGCAGCCAGTTTTACAAGATGAGGATCACAAATGCTGCATCCACTTTGTGAAATTACACGAGTGAATTATTTTTTTCCAATGAGGTATTAATCCCCCCACTAAGACTTAGCTAAATGTTACGTATCTGCTGAAAACTGCACATCTGCATCACACTAGCTGTTTTTAAGTGCCCCCAGGAAGAAGTAAACACACACCTCCTGCCCCAGATAAAAAGCAGAGGCACCACTAATTGAAGAGAGGCACAGGTCAGCCTCGAACTGAATCACCAGCAGTGGAAACCACAGAGGAGCAACACAAATGAAGAACACCCCGGAATGAGCAGCAGGAATAAGAACTGGGATGTTGCTTCCTCCAGCTGTGCAAGTGCTTAAGCAATGAGCACATGACACACTGCAAGGACAAGAGGCCAATGCAATGCCCTTAAGAGTCACAGGGCTGGCCAGTTCCACCAGGAGTAATGAGACTTCCAAGGAAATACAGGCGTGTCCTTCCCTAATCCTCCAAACTCCCACCTCCAGGGTCTCAAAATGGTTAGCAACAGAACTTAGGAAGCACCCAGGAGTCAGTCACGTCATCTACCCTGGGTGGAGGCAGAAGGCCGCTCGGGCTGGTCCAAGTTTTCATCCACCAGTATTAAAAACTGGCTAGTGAGCTTCCAACTTTTCTCAAGGAAGGCACCTCCTTTTGGAAGAGAATGAAAAAAGCAACCTTAAAGTGGTGCAAGTAGGTCACAAAGAAGCCACATCAATAAAGTCTGGAAACAAAACAGGGAGGGATACTGTGTCAGCTATAGAACTGAGTGGTTATTATAAATGGAAATCAAAAGTACAGCTACAACCTCTCAACTGGCAAACTGATGAAACAGATTAAGTACACTCCAAGTGATGCACTACAGCTTTTCCTTCGTAAGTCTCCTGCAAAGCTATCAGAGTTTTAACCTTAATTGCACGCTTGTTAGAGTGAACTCGTGATAACCCTTCTGAACTCCATCAACAACAATAGCAGTCTTGACAGCAAAGATTGATGCTGTTGGGTATCAGCCTCTCAACACCCCTCTGCCACCACAGCTTTCACTGGAGATTCATCCCAAAGCTTTTTTAGAGCCATCCAGGTAGAGACTGATCTGCAAACAGATGTGGTGGTGATGTTTTACAACGGGATGGATACATCAGCCAAGAGATCTCACAGCCTGGCCAGCAGATACCTGTGGTCATCCCACAGAGATGGCTGGAAAAGGTCATCAGCCTGAACACGCAGAAAATTAGAGCCCAGCAGTCCACTCTCACTGTTTTTTCCCCAGAATTAGTGAAACACCAAAGCTAATGTAACCTGTAATCAGACAAGCAGTTTCTCAGCACGGAAGAAGCAGGTTGACTGGATTTTGGTTTATTTACAGGAACACTCACCTGCTCACAGGGGAAGCTCCCTTCACTCCTACCAGAGCACCCACTGTGCCCCGGGCTGTCTGGGTTCCAACTCATTCTGAGAAGAGGTTTGGACCACCACAAGGAAAAGAGTTACTGTCTCTTGATACTCACAGCTACTGCACTTCAAATGCTTCATACAGACTAGGATTATAATCTGTTTTTTTTTTTTTAAATGTGTAAATCAAAATACAGGACTAAGGAGAAAGCCTCGTTCTAATTGCTTATGTATAATTCACAGTTGCTTACTGGCTCATATATGGAATAATTACACATGACCAGTATTATATCACCATTACATATAAGCATATAAAGGTGCCAAGAGAGCCACTAAACCCAAATTACCAAAAATGTACAATTTGAGAGAACTGGCCAAACACCCCGATGAAATCAGGATCCAGGTAAATTGAGAAAAATGATGATTCAGGTGAAGGCTGCTCTTACAGCAAACATACATTTATCATTGACAGCCATACTGCATTTTCAGACTGTTTTGTATTTTCACCCTTTTCTGGTTTTTAACACAGAAAAAGCAATGTATTCTGACAAAATAAAATAGCAGAAAGCAAGTTGTGCCAGAATTGGAAAGATTTTCATACCACTTAGGTGTTTAACTATTATTACTACATTCCTCTCAAATTTTTTTCCAGCAAAGTTTCAGACGTATTTTTACTTTTACAACGTGCAACTTCCCCACTTCCAGTACTGCTCTGGAATAAAAAAATATATTTGTTTCCTTCTTATCATCCCTGCTTTTGTCCTACACATTCATCATTTCTTCAAACAGAGGCCGTTTACTTCACATTCCTGACTTCCCTAATAGTAAGTCCAAAAAAAAAACTAGAGCGGAAAATGCTTAACTTCCATCTGTAAAGCTTGTCTAGGCTGCCAAAAAAAAAAAAANCTTCCTAATTTGATTTAATGGTTATAATGATTTAATGGCTATAAATTGAGAAATTAGCAACCACTGGAATCAAAATGAGGAGAGTTGAGTTAGGAACGGCCTCGGTTCACACTGCTCTGACAGAACTCACAGAATGTGACATGAACAACTACAGGAGCTTCTTTAAGCAGAGGAATCACCAGCCGAGGGAATGTGAAAGAAAAAGGACATAAATATTTATGGCAAGACCATAAAACTTTTTTTTGCTACTTCACTATATGGGATATAAAACTCATTATCTCTAGGGAGTTGAGGGCATTTGAAAACTTCAGTGAGCGAGGCCTTAGCTAATGGAAGGAGTTAAGGAAGGACCCCATGAAATCCATTCAACAGGGTCATCAATCACCCCGTACCTCACTGACATCCTAAGCAAGTGCTGCCAGAGAGCAAGAGAGAAAGGGACCCCATAAGCCGATGCCATTTAGAAGATAAATCCTCTCAAACCCGGTTTAGAAGGATGCTGGTTTCTTTCCTGATCTCTTATTTTCCAGGATACCTCTCAACTACCCACCATCCTGAACAAAAAAAGATGGAAAATAATTACAGAAACATAACCCAGAAGAGGAAATACTTAGTATTAGTTGACGAGGAAGTCCAATGATTTCCTAGCGAGTGCGAGCACATTGTGTTTTTGCTGCGTGATGTACGTGTTCCAGTATATTCAAGCAAGTAGGAAACACAGCGAAGGCAGCAGCTCGTCTGTGCAGCCTGAGGTATAACCTCATAATGTAAATAAACATCTTTTCAGGAAGCTTTTTGTCTCCTCTCCTTTCCTAGTGCCTGCACTGCACTGTACTCCTACGATAAAATCCCTAATTAACATGGAAAACCACTTTGGATCAGTCAAGTGTTGGCAAAGCCAACCAAACTGGTGTTATGCTCTGGCACTGGGTCTCAAATGCCACGGGAAGGATGTTGGAGCTCCGAGCAGTTTAATCACTGTTCTATGGTTTCCCAGTTCTGATTTGTGATCTGTCTTCCTCCCCCAGTCAGCAGTGAAGAGTTACCTATCTGAAATCAGTGATTTAGGCACCACGCAGCCCCGCTCAAAAATTCAGAAAAGCTGATGAGCCAAGCTGGCTATCCAAACACCTTCATACCTGTGGTCCAGCCTGCTATCACTGTAGTGAGACAAGTTTATTCCATTTTGAAGGTCAACAAAACTTTACCTTTGGCTTTTTGGGGAGCAAAAAAACCCCAAGGAATAGAAGGAGCAAGCAGATGTCATCACCTGAATGAAAGTCCCCCCTCTGAGAGCATCTCGCCCTGCTGACCTACAGGTCTGACAGCTAACAGAGCATTTGAGAGGATTATTGATAGTCACAGAGGATCCAAGGAAAGCAGCAGGCTCAGAGGCACCCCAAACACAAGGCAGGGCAACCCAAGGCATGCAAGCAAAGCACTGCAGGCATCTCAGGAGTCTCAGGAGATCTGGCTTCTGTCACCAAGTTTCTTGTACGTCCTTGGACAAGTTACCTGACCTGTTAGTGCCTCATTTCCTCACCCTCTCAGCTCAGAGCAGCCCTCTTGAATAAAAACGTTAATGCCGTGGATGCACTCACCCAGCAAGGCAATGACTGGTGCAAGTAAGTGAAACTGATCCTTCCTCCTTTAGCCCTGATGGAATTGTTAATAAAGCAGTCACCATTTGTCAGGGCAAAATGGAACAGAAAACTGAAGCAAAGCCATCGTTTAATTTCTAAATGAGATTCAAGGACTGCATTCAGCCCTCCCAGCCACTGCTACTTTGCACACATTTTCCTGGAACCCTCAGAGCACACACTGTGCTGAGTAGTGCAGCATCTGTCCCCTATCTTGTTCAGACAGTATCAGTGCACTAAAGAGTCAGCTAAATGAGGGTGTGAATTACCTCCAGTTATCTCAAGCCAATCCACTGACTCAAGTAATGAGATCCTGAAGAAAGCAAGCAGGCCTTTAACTCTTTAATACAAGTACCAAACATGGAGTAGAAATCCCCTCCAGAAGTGCCAAACCCACCCGTATTTCCTCCAAGCCCTCACTAGCAAAGGATGATGTGTATCCCAAGACAAGAAACGTAGTTGTGCTGCTATATTCCATGTGGTAACTTCAATTCTTCTGTGAGGAATCTCCCAAAAATCCGACGTGTCATAAATTTCCAGGCTTTCCAACTTACTCAGCCTAACCCTGCAGACTGCTACTCCAGAGCTGGGGAACACCAGAGCTCTCTGGGGAGAGCATGAAGCTGTTGTGGGTGCAGCTTGGCCTGGTGCCTGTCCCACAGACCCCACTGCTTTAGGAGTGTTTCCTCCCTTTCCTTCTCACTCCCACAGCACACAGCACCTTGCAGCTGATAAAAGGACAAAGCTGGAGGTGCTGCTTGCAGGTAATGCTAACTAACTCAGCTGGCAAGATGTGACAGCTCCCTCAGGTGCTGGCCAACCCCAAAGTGCTCTGCTGGCTACCAGGCTTCCACAGGCCAACCCCAAGGTGCTCTGCTGGCTACCAGGCTTCCACAAAGCCATTGCCACCAGGAGACATGGGGCAGCACAGCTCCGGACCTGCATTCCTCGAGCATTAAGCTGTTGTCCTGTTTTTTGCTAAAGCCTTCTGTTGTAACCTTGGAGTCAGAAAATTTTCACACACTTTCATGTAAATAATAGCCAACTCAACTGTTCTTTTGCTTACATTTTTGCACTATCAGAGAAAGTTTGATGAGCATCCTTTTTCTCCAGTGGGATTGAAGAGGAAGTGACATCTCCTCCAATCCCTTGTGGAATTGAGAATCCTATAAAGTACGAGAAATGTAAATAAAGTTTTTCTTTTCCTCTTTCTGCTGAACCTAGCATGTCTCAGAGTCTCTTTTCTTGTGTCCTCTAGCTTAAGCCTTGTCCATAATATCCCTAAATCGTCTGATTCCTTTGTGCCAAGAAGGCCCTAAAAACAGTCCAGTCACAAAACATCTCCTCCTGAAGCCCTGGAAGGTGGTAGTGGGCATCCAATATTTGTTACACATGGATGCAGGGGACACAAAATGTTTATTCCTGGGAAGTTTTGTCTCCTTGTTGTAAATTTCACGTCAAAATCCAAGTAATCTTCCTCTTTTTCAATATCCTGCCTCCCAGTACCTTGCTTCATTTCCCTGCCACCAGAGTTAAGAAAGTTTTCTCAGACTGAACGCTACAGTATCCACGGTCTACCTGAAGGAATTTTCCATGCTCTTTTCATGCCATCCAGATTGAGAACAGGACCGAGGTGGAGAGGTTCTGCTGCATCTCTTGGACTGTTACTGTGAAAGCCTAACACTGGGAGGGATTAAGTCTGAGACCATTTTTAGTCACAGATTCCTCAGCACTCCTCTTCCTCTCACCACAGCACCGCTTTCCATTCCCACACCTCCTTGGAAGCCAGGGCTGAATACACACAACCCCCTCCCAGCTCCTGATACTCCACCGTGTAATCCCCCATCCACTTTCAAACACATTTGCCATTTTTCATGTTTGCTGTATCCTTTATTCTCTGGTCCTGGCTACAAATGCCAAAAGACAAGCAAAGCAGCCTCTGTCTATAGAGCACCAAGCGCATCTACAGTGCAGTACCGTGCAAATAAAAAGAATTACCTTAAGACAGAAGAAAACGGGGCATTTTCAATTAAACCATTAATAGCCAAGAATGCAGACACGGCGCTAGAGGAAGAGAAAAGGTGCCTGCAAGTTTTAATCAAGCCAGAAACTCACAGAGAAGCATATGCATTCTTATGCAAATCTGCACCAGACGCATCGCACATCTGCTGAAATGGGTGTCGTTTTCCCACAGTTTGCAGAATTAATGTGTTTAACTAAGTGCCTGCCAGTGCTTGCAGTGTAAGAGCTAATTTCTAATGGGTATTCCCAGTTGGAAAAAAAAAAATCCCTTTAGATAATAAAGGATCTAAATCCAGGACTCGGTTTTACATTTACTAAAGTGCAAAGACCCCTTCACCTCCAAGAGCTCATTACTTGCACTGCTCCAACTTGCTTTACAATTAAAAATAATCCCGACTCTTGGAGAAGAGCCTTTCTACAGTTTTGTGACCTTAAGAAACCCTGTTAAAGAGAATTAACAAATGCTATTCCCTCCTGATCACTTTTATAAAGGCTTTCTGAGATAGGAGGGTGTCAAAACACACAAAGGGGCTTTGTGAGAATTTTACAAACCAATTTGCAGCAATATTTCTTCTCACTTGGTTACTTTCCTTGCAGATACAATTTGTATTTCCATGATTACTGTGTGTCTTCAAGAGGATTTCGAAAGAATACAGATGACAGCTTAACTTCTGACCCTGAGGCTAAAAAGGCATATATGTCAGAAAATACTGGAGTCTCAGCTGTTTTTTATAAAAATCTATAAATATCAGTTAAAAGGAATCTGTGATCTCATAATAAGTCAACAGGTCACAGTTATCCTCTTCTTATCTTCCCTTTTTTTTCCTCTATTGTTTAAAAATAGGAAACAGCACCACATGAAAATGTTCAGCCAGAGATAAATCGTGTGACCGAAATACAGGAGTCAGGAAACCAGTGTTTCAAAATAATGTCATCCTCATTTTCCCCCGCATACTCTAGTATTGTTGATGCCTCCAAATATTTAAGTGACTTAATAAATTAGTAACCTAGGCAACATTTGCAACAACACAGCCAGCTGAAGGAGTCCAGCTAAAAACCACTGAAAAAAAAAAATTAAAACTTCATTTATGTATAAATTCCTGTCAATGTTCTTTAAAAAGAGGAAAGGCGAACAGTTCTAATGTCAGAGGGCTGATTCTGCAATAAGATTTCGGAGTAAAGTAACCAAGGGGAAAACAGGCTGTGTCCAACCCTCAGTTCCACTCCAATTCACCTCTGCCAGTGCTCAGGAAAACGAGCACAGAGGATCCGTAATTCACCCCCTGCATGCCCGTGAGAATTCTCTGGAGTCAAAGAGGGGCTATTAGAGGAGCTGTCATGGAGCAGGCATGAGCAGATCACCTGTAAGAGCACTTCACTCATCTTTTTGATATTCCCTGCTGCTGGCTGGCAAGGGAAAGCAGCATCTCTGCCCACAGCACACTCGACTGTTTTTCATCTGCAGCAAACGCAGTCACTTAAAACCTCGGTTTTGATTAAACTCTGCCTTTCACAACGGGGCTCCAACTGAAAACATTGTTGCTTATCATCTCAACAAAACTAACAAAAGCTTTATGCTGTCGGTATTCAACGTCTGTCCCTCATTCGGTACCTGAAGGCTACGATAAGGTCAAATACCACCACAGCAGGCATTGTCCAAATACTCAGGAAATGACATTTCCCGGCCCAACAAGGTTTATCTTCCAAAGCCTGCTTTTGCACCAGCTTTCTGGGCGAGTTAAAAATAAGCCTATTGATCAGAAGGGGAAGAAACGCTCGCCAACACTGACCTCCCCTCCTTCCCAACACAAGACTGGCTGCACAGACGCCGTGCAGCTCTCCAAGGGTCCCAGCCACACCTCCGCCTTATCTCCTGTTAAGTCCTTCCTAAAAGCAAATGTCCTCCTGCAGGGAATTGCAGCTCCATGCACGCTCAGAAAGGCAGCAGTACCCACACCCCAGCCCAGCCATCCGCACACTCCCAAGGAGGAGAAGACCCTCAGTAACAACCATCTCACCTATCACACTGCCTCGCTGCCTGGAGGTTTTTTTTGGTTTTTACTTTAACCACGCCGTCCCCACTCCCCTCTTGTCAAGCCCGGCCTCTGGAGCGCTTTGCGGCGGAGCTGGCGGAGAGGAGCGGTGAGGTCCGGGAGCGGAGAGGCCGGGATCCCCCCGCGCTCCCCGGGCACCCCGGGCAGGTCCCGCAGCACCGCAAGGAAGATGCCGCCACCTGCTGGGACCTGCTTGGGCTCGGGAGGAGGCCGGGGGGCGAGTGGGACCCCGGGCAGGGGGGGACGCGGCTCGCACTCCCCATCCCCGCACGCACACCTCGGGAAAAGCCGGCCAGCAGCACGGGCAGGGCGGGAGGGAAGGTTTCTGCTGGACAGCAAGGTGCTACTCGCTCCCAAAGCGTGTTGGTACTCATCCCAAGCAAGATGGTTTGGAGATGGATAATCCAAATTTGGATTTGGTTTGGAGATGGAATGTTGCCCTGGTTTTTGCCAAGCCTTCTGTTTTTAACCTTGGAGTCAGATTCTTTCTCACAGTCTCATGTAAATAATAGCCAATGTTTACTTAACAGTATTTTCTGTTTTTCATTCCTTTTGTGATAAGAAAACTTTGATGAGCATCTTTCTTCTCCAGTGGGATTGAGAAGGAAGTGACATGCTCTCCAATCCCTGGTGGAGTTGGGAATTGTATAAGAATGTGAAATCTGTAAATAAAGGGTCTTTTCCCCTCCTTTCTGCTGAACCTGGCAGGTGTGAGAGCCTGTTTATTGTGTCTTCCCAGACACAATGGATAATCTTTGCTTTTTTAGATATGACTGCAAACAGTGGAATAAAACAAGAATATAAAAAGAAGAGGTAGATAGAAAGCTGCTTGCAAAGTCATAGCAAGGCAGGCTGTAAAGAACCAGAAACCTCTCAAAACAGAGTTGAAATCACTGACATAAAAGAGTTGAGCAAGGCGGACAACGAACTGCCAGAATGGATAACTCACAGAAATGGGGCTTTTGAACTGAATTTCACATGATTAGGAGATGCTTCTCCAGGCCACAGCTATTTTTTAATCTCTGCATGACACTATGTACATTACCCTGGCTTCAGTCCTGAGCACGAGCCTGGTATTTTCTGAGGGCCAATACTTAAAAGCCTCAGGTTTGAGGCAGCCAGGAGATGTTTCTGTCTGGTTGCACAGGGTCTAGGGCTTGTTCTGGAGTCAGAGCCAGTGCAGCTCTGTCTGCAGATCGATATCCGTGGAAAGGCATGGAGCCCTCCTAGCCTGTGCTTGAAGAGCCTTCTCCTTGTGCCAGGAGAAAGGGGGGCGAGGGTCAGTGAGGAATGTCTCCAGAGTGCCACAGTATTGGAGGACAAGGTGATGAAGGAGTCCACATCCTGTCTGCACTTGAATTTGTACAACTATCATGGTCTTCTAGCACTGCTGCTAAAGGAGAAAGACATTTCCTAGTCCAGATAAGGCCCCAGAGCAACCATGTCTGTTCGCAGGATGAGCATTCAAGAACAGACTCTTCCCCGTGCTATTTTTTACGTATTTCAGCAACTCTTCTCTTGAAATTTCAGCACAGGAGCGTTGGCAGCGAGCTTAGAGCAGGCACATTATCAATGAAGCTGACAACCCCGTCACAGAAGTTTGCAACCTGTTTAGAGACAGACTGTACATCAGGCAAAAACCGATTCTGCCCCCATCACATGCAACATTTAACACCAATGCTGTGATGCTGGCTTTAGAATTCATTCCTGCAAAAATCCATGGATGTTCAGTCAGCCACACCAGGCAATGTAATTGCGCTGTTTTCACAGTTAGCACTGAAAATGCTGTCTATTCAGTTATTGCCCTACCTCCTCCTCACAAAACCTGTTTCAAAGAGCAGAGAAAAAGACCTTGAAACACGGGTGGATGCTTTCAAAAGTCAGTTATCAGCTTTACAGAGAGAAAAAAAAATTATAGCATTAATCCAGGCAAGACACCTCTGCTCTCCTACCCCTTGCACGCATGCCAGGAGTCTGAATGGAAGCCATCACCCAGAACACATGTCGATACATATTTTACAGAAACATTAGTTGTGTGTCAAAACCAGTTCTTGGAAACATCATCTAACAGCACTCACATGATTTGTGTTTCACGAGCAATTAAACCTATCACTCTGACAAGCAACTCCGCTGCTCCTGTCCACTATTCAAACATCAGGTTAGAGGAAACTAATTATATTTCAAACTCCGTCCTTGGGTAAGGAAACTGTATTTCCATGATAATGTCCTGGCTAATTCACTTAAGCAGAAGCTGCTGAACCTCCAGAACGCAGAATGAAACAGCCGCCCTTGGAACTAGTGCAGCTAAGGCAGGAAATGCAAAAATAGCCAGACTGTGATTTAGATCTCGTAGTGAAGTCAGACAAGACCTCAGTGTCACACTGAAATCACATCCCAGACATTGTAAAGTCCTACTGTATTCACATCACTGTCATACTGCTGGCAAGCCGCAGAGACCAGCAATGATGGGATTTTACTGCTAAATTCTTTTCTCTTTGCTAACAGACGAAGTTTTACAGGCTCTGCAACCAGACCAGCTCCCCTCATGGCAGTAATTACCTCTTTGGACAGAGACGGAGTGGATGGCACACCACAGCCAAGCAGAGATGCACAGAAATAAACAGCTGCCTGTCTTTAAGTGGCTGCCGAGCTCTTTTTCTTTAAAATACATGTTTCCACTACTAGGGACACTTTTCAGACAGCCACCTTTCATTTGGAGCAACTTCCCCACACAGCGGTTCACATTCACAGAGACACGTGGAAGAGAAGTGCAGTGACATCAAAAGCTGTATTTCTTGCCGTGCCAGAAAATGCTTCTCCACTTTTCATGTGCTCGATATTCCTTCCCTCCCCCAGCCATTCATGGTGAAATAATTAGTGTTAGTGTTCTCATTGTTTATCAGACAATACAGACAATAAGGCTAAGCTTTCTGCTCCTGTTTTCTTTCGCTATGCTGCTGTGGTTCCTCAAACAACTGTGCAAGGCTTTACTTTTAATCCTATGAATAACACTTGTCACTCATAGGTTTGTAACCCATATTTAGCTGTGCACAAACATGGCACAGTTTCAGCTTGATTCATTGTCCGCAAACTTCTCCAGATGTGCTCATGCAAGAAAGAAAAAGGCTAATAAGCAGGAGGAAACAAACAAATACTAGCTAATCCGATTGCAATTTCTTAGGGAAGGAGACGAGACACTACCACATCAGATTCTTTATGAGGGAGAGTTGTTTTTAAACACAGGAATAATTAGTTATTGTCCTTGGGCTACGAGATGTATTTTTACGTGCTTGGAGCGCATGCTGATTTTTATAGCCTGTGAGCTAGCTGGGCCCTGTCACAGGGAATTTCTTCCCATTTATCTCCACGTTAGTGTCAAACTACAAGCACATCACAACATATGACTTTATCAACAAGCAATGTTCCTCACTGTGGCTAATTTTGAAACCACATTCCTGCTTCCACTCATGGGAGATACAACCTTGGGTAACAATCAGATAGGCTGGTGCCAGACATCCTCTTCTTAAGTACATTCTCATTTTACCTTTAGAAAGTATTCTCAACAAACAATCTGAAGGAGCTCTTCTTGACTACAGCAGAGAGATATTTTTGCATAAGGCTGCATTTTAAAGTCTCAGCTTTAGGCTGAGATTAACAAAAGCAAGCTAGGCAAGAAGCAGCAAGCTAAACACAGTGGAAACTACAAAAAATCCCAAACTTCTATTACAATTAGTTGTGCTAAGTACAACTTTGCTCATTGATGCACCAGACAGAAAGCAGACAGACAACCTCATCCCACTGCACCAGCTTTTCAAGCTTCCAAAATAAACACAAAGGTCTTTGAACAGACCATGCTCTCCAGAAAACCTGCAGCCTGATCTTCCTCATTCAGTATGTGTGGCTGGTGGTACTCACAATAATTACCTGCCATCAGCCAAGAAATGCAGCAGAGTTCCCGCAGATAACTTATTCATGTCATCGTTGTGTTTCAGGAATAACGCAACCCAGTAACAGATCAATGACACGGGCAACAGCGAGCATTTGCTTCTAGTTTTACAGGTCAGGGAAAACCTGGAGAATCTCGTTGGGATTCAGGACAGGGGAGGAAGACGAAAGGGACAATCACCAGTGTAAGAGATGTTAAAAAGTACCACTAAAACCGTGTTTTCACAAGTTCTCCATAATCATAGGAACGTGGAACGGTTTGGGTTGGAAGGGACCTTACAGATGGTTTTGTTCCAACCCCTATGCCATGGGCAGGGACACCTTCCACTAGCCCAGGTTGCTCCAAGCCCCATCCAGCCTGGCCTTGGACACTTCCAGGGATGGGGCAACAATAATAATATCAGACAAAGGTAACATGTGCACACACCACAACCTTTCCAAGACTGGACCATCAAATTTGTTACAGGAGGGCAAACAAAATAATGCCTGCAGCACTCCTCACTCTGAAACGTGGGAGTAATTATCGTTAGATTACCAAGACAAACAAGAGGGAGAGACAAGGAAAAGATAAAACAGAATTTCCACTATTTAGGTGCTGATCGAGAGATTAAATCCGACTGCGCTTCAGCTGGGAGCCTAAACAAACCAGAGGCCCGGCCACACAAACCAAGCTAATTTTAAAAGGCTGCATACCAGGGAGAGTTTGACAAAGAAGGGGAAACAACCCCGCGTCCTGTGCTGCTGAAGATTTTAACACCCTTTTCATAAATTACAAAGATGCCAATTTAACACAGACCAGTAAGTCTGGGGCGACGGGACCCACCGTCTCAGCACCTCCCAGGCCTTTAGTGCCTCATTAATACTAATTAGATCCGGCAGCGCTCAGCCCTGCCGGCACCCGCATCCCGGGCACGCATCCCGGGACTGCGGGCACACAAAAGCTTCGGACGCGGACCCAGCACCGGAGCATCCCGCACCTCGGCGGAGGGGAAGGCGTGGCGCGGGGTGAGCCCGGGGCTCCGCGAACGGGGCGGGGAGGGGGGCGACGCAAGGAACCGCGGGGAGAAAAAGAAAGGGAGAAAGAAGTTGGGGCCGGGAAGTTTTCCGCCGCTCCCCGCCCCGGCGCCCCTCNAGGGTAGGCGGGCGAGGGCGGCCGGCGGGGCCGAAGGCAGCGGGGGCACAGCCGGCCGCCCTTTCCCCGGCCCCCGCCTCGCCCCGGGCCCGCCTCGCCTCGCCGCGCTTCGTGAGGCGGCCCCCGAGGGGCTTCGAGATGGTTCCTCCCCTCAGCCCCGCCGGGAGAACGGCGGGCAGCGGAGNCCTGCCGGCACCCGCATCCCGGGCACGCATCCCGGGACTGCGGGCACACAAAAGCTTCGGACGCGGACCCAGCACCGGAGCATCCCGCACCTCGGCGGAGGGGAAGGCGTGGCGCGGGGTGAGCCCGGGGCTCCGCGAACGGGGCGGGGAGGGGGGCGACGCAAGGAACCGCGGGGAGAAAAAGAAAGGGAGAAAGAAGTTGGGGCCGGGAAGTTTTCCGCCGCTCCCCGCCCCGGCGCCCCTCACCGTAGACGCGGACCCAGCCCTGCTGCTGGCAGACCGACTCCCGCAAGACGCGGTCCAACGCGCCGCCCGCCTCCAGCTCCTCCGAGCCCGGCTCCGGCTCCGCGAAGGGCTCCGCCGCCCATGCCGCCGGCTCCGCCGCCGCTCCCGCGGCCGCCTCCATGCTGCCGTGGGGACGAGGAGGAGGCGCCGCCGCCCGCGCTGCGCCCCGGCCCCGCTTCGCCTCAGTGCGGCTCCATGGCTCCCGCCCCCG
>VYXC01004913.1:368072-391455 GCA_013397175.1 Platysteira castanea
TCAGACCTGCGCTCGCGTTCCTCACCGAGACTGATAAATCTTTCATGCATTCACGCAGGCTGTTTCGCTCAGGTGCGTGAGGAGATGTGCTGCAGGGAAAGGAGGACAACTGGCTTGATTAAATGCGTTTCATGTAGGGGATTTGCGGGCTGGTTTGTCCTGGATGCCTATTTACTGACCTCCCCGAGTACACCGTGTTTTAATTTTCTGTTTCCCGCTTGTATTTTGGTGAATTTCCCAGTGCTTAAGCTACGTGTTCTTTAAAAGTCTAGAACAGAATAGCGATGAATAAAGCATGCATCTTGCAGCGTCTTTTAAATCATGGCACTGTGGCTTGAGTTTTCAGGGAAGGTGGGCAGAGGGGTTCAGCTCACTTTGGGTTCCATCCCTGTGATCTCTTGGCCTGAGTCTGTGCCTGTCCATGATCAGTATGAGCCGGGTGGGTTCACCCAAGCATGTTTCCCCAGGGATTATCTCCATTAGCACAGGCTGTGTCTGAGGCCTTGCCTCTGTACACGACTTCTCCAGTAGTATAAAGGCACTAACAATTCCTTCTTCACTGAAAGAGCAGCTGATTTAGTGCGGACCTGTAGCAGTTGTGCTGCCATAAAGCTGCTTTAAAGTAAATACAGCTCCCACACCTCCTAACCACACTCATGTCATCCTGTTTTGTTTTGCAGCAGAGCAGAATAAGAGGGTTTACTCAGCAAGTTGTGGCTGAAGAACAGCAACTTCTCTTAGAAAGGAAAGATCATAACTCTCTGAGCTCTGCAGCTTGGCAGGTCCCGATCCATTGTCCAAACTTGAGGGTTTGTCCCAGGAGTTCTCAAAAGCTCCTCTTGGGAGCTGAGGACTGGCAAGGTGGCAGTGAGCAGTGCCCTCCTGATCCAAGAGAGTTGGAGTAACCTCACACCACAGAGTCATGTCTGCGATGGAAGCTGCATTAACTATTTCAGCGGAGGAAAAAAGTCCTGCCAGCCCCATGACTAATTGATGAAACCTCATTTCTGTGGGCTTCTGCCTCGTGCTTGACTGAGAGCCTGACCTGAATCTCGCCCCACAACTGGGTCATTTTCTACCCAGCTGGAGGAGAACAGGATGAGTTTTTCCATGGTGGGCGTGTGCACCCTGCTGCGATTTCCAGGCTGAGTTGGAGAACGAAGAAACCTCCTCCTTCCCAATGTTAGGTTGTTTCGTGACTGGCAGAACTGGTGTAGTCCAGTTTCCTACAGATTCATACCTGATACCTGGCAGAGGGTGGACACCCTCAGTGAGGAGGCTTGTAGGATCTCACTGCCTTACCTTGCTACTGTTTCCCAGGATTAGCTCTTGGACCTGTATCCCTCTGTTTGTTTTGTTTAAAACAGACCAGCGAGTTCAGCAATTCCTGAGGTTGTAGGAGGTAAGAGACAGGATCAGAGGAAAGAAAGATCCAGTGAGTTTGGTGGTGCCAGCCTCAATTCTTGGGGAAAAAAGGATTTTAAAACTACCGCTATGACCAGGAAGAGTTAAACCAGGATTAAATCCGGTGAGGGTTTGTCCCTTCACCACTGTCACAGGGGTGTTTCTGCACAGAAGCAGCACAGCTGGGACACCCAGTAACATTTCCTTGCTCCTTCCCACCCTAAAACATGTTCTGCAGCATGACTTCCAAAGTTCTGGGAGTTGAGGGTGTGCGGGATACTCCTTCCAGAGCAGACATCTGCATAAATTGCCATAATAATGCCATAAAGCTATAGGAAAAGCAGTTTTCCCCTCCTACATGCTCTCTTCCCCTGCTCATTCCCACTGCTCCTGATAATATAAAATGTACACAATCTCCCAGCTGATCCTTTAGTGGCCACAATCCAATAAACTCCTCAAGATTTTCCCCTCCTGCTCTCCCCACAGCCCCCTTCTTGCCAGCCTCCCGGAGACATCCCCATCCCTCACACGAGCCTGGGCTCTTCCCCTGCTGCAGGAAACTCGCACAAGTGGACACGGGGGGAAAGGGGGATGAAGCCTCTTTGGGAAGCAGGAGAGGAGCTGGCGTGTTGCAGGGGAAGGATGTGGCTGCTAAGCTTCTGCCAAAAGTGGAGTTTTAAAAGGCTGGAACGACATTGACGCAGGAGCCACCAGGAACTGGTTCCCATCAAGTGAGGACTGGTTGTATCTGCAAGTATGATGAAGCCATCCCAACAGCAAGGTCTGGAAGGACTGGATAGTGTGGTTTCTGAAATTCACATGGCAGGAGAAGACAAAAGCCATTCTCCAGCCTTTATTCCTGGCGTTCGGGGCAACATAAACAATAATAAAGAGCAGGGATGACTAAAATAGGAAGGCTGGTTTTGCGGGCATGACAGGAGCAAAAATAGACATATTTTATAAATAAAGATGTCCTGGGAATCAGAGACTCCCAAGTTTCATGCTCACCAGTTCAGCTGTTCTGGCTGGGGGTCTTCTCCACCAGGAGTGCTCAGGGGATTTGTGAAGGCATAAATGAGCAGTAATATAAGCACATGCATGGAATTCCGTTCGTGTAAACCAGCTCCATTAGCTGATCTACTTGGGGATGTCATTTTAACCCACAGGCTCTAGTTAAATTAGGGCTGGGGGTTTGCTCAGAATAGGTTAAATCCAAGTATTTGAAGAGAGCTGCACGTGTATTTTCATTAAGCCCAAGACTGTAGAAGAAATCTGCTGTAGAAGAAATCAAACTACACCAGAGTGTCTGGAGAAAAGAAAGCTTTTGAGCTGACCTTCTTCCAGCAGAATGAATTCATGTCTTCAGAAGTGAGCAAGTCTCACTTCAGTGATCTTATCTCAGAAAAAGAAGGCAATAATAAAATGAGAAGAGACGTGGAGGAGGGCAGTAAGGGCAGTGGAAGTGATGGGATAGATACCATATGAGGAGGAAAGACTAGAAAAACAAGGAGACTCCAGTTTGGAAGAACAAAACCTTGGGGCGAATAAAGACAGAGAAGCCTGAAGAGGTCAAGAGAGGTCTGGCATGGGCCTGGAATTCTTTTTCCCTTTTCTTCACAACACAAGAGCACGGAGAGAGATGTTCAGGAGCCAGGTCTGAAGCAGACAAAAGGAAGTACTTTTTCACACAACACATAATTACACTGTGGAACTTATTGCCGCAGGATGTCACGGAGGCCAAAAGTATAAACGAATGAGAAAAAAAAACAAAAGAGATTACACAAATTCATGCAACCTCCGGCTTAGGAAGTCCCTCAACTGCTGATTACCAGGAGCTGGGAGGATATGCCGGAGGAAGGATCACTTTATACTCTCCCTCTTCCGATATCCCTTCCTAAGCATCTGCAGCTGGCCACGGCCAGGCCCTAGTTGTTGCCCAAGGTGGACATTTATTCCGAGCCAGTCTGACAATGCTCATATCCTCCTGGGAACTCCCTTATGAGTGGAGCCTTAGTGACCAGAGGCATCTCCTGGAGAGATACAGGACTGACCCCTAATTCTGTTACCTCCGGCCCGATGCGGTCACTGCAGAGTCCATCGTGGCCACTCTTTGCTGATTTAGGCTGGTGTAATTGAGGCCAGATTGAGCCCTGGAACCTTCACAGAGACTCTTCCGCTTTCCCTGCCCACGAGATTAAGCACTGAAATCTCTGTGCTAAAACCCTCTTTGAACGGGGATGGCAGATAATGCGCAAACTGATTAAAAAAAAAACCCCCAGCGCTGGGGAAAGTTAAATATTAAAGAGCCAAGGCCCAGTTTTAACTGCTGCTGCCGTCCCTCCTTCATCTCGTGCCAACTGCCTCCAGGATACATGTGCTGACACTGAATTCCTACCTCACAAAAGCGGCCGCAGCATGGGCTTTAAAACTCAGCCCATTAATACTGGGATAGGAAGCAGAAAAATAGAACAAAGGCAGCGAGGGACTCCTCCAGTTCCCACTCTGACCATGCCCAATCCATCCCTGCAGCATCACAGGGCATGGTACCCCTGCCCCCGTGAGGCATTTTGCCCCTTTGACTTCCCAACATTAGCTGGTCTAAAATATTTTGCTGCCCGCTTTGCCCTGCTGTAACTAAACTATAATTTTCACTAGCAGAGAGGAGGGATTTGGGAGGAACATCTGGTCTCATTTCAACAGGATAACAGCTCCGTCTCTATTTATACACGTTGTGGCTCTCAGCTGTTCTTCTCCCCACAGCCCCTTTCAAGCTGCTATGTCCTGCTCCGCTGGGGCAGGGTCGAGGCCAACCTGCTGCCCTGTGAAACAGGAACCAGGCCCAAAAATGTGGGCTTGTGAGAGCTTGTCCTCTCCACGCTGGGGGCTCGCTGTCTGCCAGGCTGGTGACAATGTGCCTTGATGGATGGTTGCTCCTGTCCTTCTTTCCTGCTGGAGAGAAAACAGGGAAAACCCCTCTGGCTAGAGAGTTTGCTGGAACTGGGGGATCTTTAAGGTCCCTTCCAACCCAAACCACCCTATGACTGGGAAAATCATTTTCTTGGTAATCCCAGAGACTTTGCTGGTCAGGGATCAGGCCTGCAGTGAGTCAGCCTCATTGGTCTGGATACACAAACTGGCTTTTCTCTAAGGTGGTAGCAAATAAACTGTGACCCCACAGAGATGCAGGAGGGTCAGGGACTCTGCTGGGGAAGGCAGCACGTCCTACTTAATTCACCACAGTGGGAAAAATCCGCTCTGCTGCCTCCACTCCAGTGCTCGCAAGACATCACATCTCATCCAGCATGTTTAAAAAACCCCTCAAGTCAAATGGCCAAGTACCTGGAAAATCACCACATCGCACGTTCAGCAGCACAAGTCACTGTCTGAAAGGAGCACTTGTACCCTGAATGATGATGGGCTGTGGGTGGGCATTAACCATCTCAGGCAAGTCTGTCCCACTGCCCTGCTTTTCCCTCAAACTGGCTGCTCCTCTGCTCCCACCCCGATCCACTCAGAGCCCCACGTGCCCCCGACGTGCAGATATTTCAGCATCACTCCCCCTCCTCTTTTCAGCAGCTCTGGACTGTTCGTGAATTATTTTCTTCCACCCAGCTGCTGAAGGAAAGGGCTTTGTAACCCGAATGGGACCAGCGTTTTCAGATGCTCCTATTGATTGTACTAAGGTTGCAAACTCCCTGGGGCAGGGTGGAATTTCACCCTGCATTTATACCCTCTGATGCCATCCTGCCCCTTCGATGTGCTCCTTCAGAACACTGTTCTCAGCTGTGACCTGAGGTTGAGAAGATCAATATTT
Organism: Platysteira castanea; assembly: GCA_013397175.1. Classification (NCBI taxonomy): domain Eukaryota; kingdom Metazoa; phylum Chordata; class Aves; order Passeriformes; genus Platysteira; species Platysteira castanea. Next base: position 373,291 of record VYXC01004913.1, read on the forward strand.
GTTTACTCAGCCTGGGTCTAATTTTCATATTTGCTGGGTAATCCAAGTCCTCCCGAAAGCAGCAGATAGGGCCACTCCTGCCTGTTGCATGAATCAGACAGAAGTGTGGACCCTGCCTGGAACACCGGCCTTTGGGAGCAACTCAAGGCAGGAAATATGACTCAGTCTTGGGAGAACATCATCCAAATATAAACCCTGGTGATGCTGTGGACAGTTTGGGGTGAGGGGTGACCAGCTGAACCCTTGTGAGCTCTTCCCTTCCATGACTTTTCTGGCCGAGAAACATTTTTTTTCCTCATTTGAGTCAGTCCTTTTGCAGCACACCAAGGATTTTTGCAGAATGTGTCAGGAGTGCACCAAACCAGCCAATTTCTGTGTAATTGCTGAGAAAGGTTCTCTCAACCAAAGCAAAACTATTCAGAGGAGACTAAGGGAGCAGCCTGAGATAACAGCACCTTATCCTTCCAGTGGGGTGCTCTTAGGGTGAAATGTGCCTTAACCCCAACTCCTTCATAAAAAGCAAATGTGAAGGCATATGCAGCACTAAATATAAGTTTTTTTCTCTCCTCATGAGATTTGGGGAGGAGGGAAATGAAGAAGGGCTCGAGCTGGAAAAGAAAGGTCTGATTTTGCATCTTTTCTTTGGAAACAAAGCTCGAGGAATGGATGTGGCCATGCCAGGGTACCCAAAGTCTGATCAAAGGCTCTCACAAGTCAGCGCAGGACCCTTGTTAAAGAAGGTGGAGCTGCTCAAATCCTCTTCCATGACAACACATCCCCTCACCTTGCAGGTCAGGAACATCCAGACTTAAAAAATCCTTCAGCCTGTGAAAAGCAGTCGGCTGGCTTTAAAGCCCAAATGAATTTTTTTAAAAATTTCCCCTTTTAATAGTGGCTTACCTGCCTGCTGCTGCACCGACTTTAAAACAAAATAACCAGCCTCCAGCAACCTTCAGAGCAGATCTGTAAAACTCTCCAACTGACTCTAACAAGCAAAGGCAAGATTGTGACAAACCTGCCAGCTTTCTCTTCATGGGCTGGATCATCTTCAGGGAGCCCAGGACTGGCATTTAAAAATGTAGCCTTTGAACAGGTCCTTTTTTTGTGATAAAGGTTCCCAGGACACAGGGGAGGTGACCACAACAGATGCTGTGATGAGCCAGTGCAGAAAAGGTCGTGGGATGGACGTAGGGTCAGTGAAAGGCTGCAGTTCCTGGGCTGTAACTCAGCCAGAGAGGTTTGGGTTTTGTCTTTGAGCAAGAAACGAGGCCAGTGAGGAAGGAATGATTTATTTGTCCCTATTTTTCTTGTCAGGCTCCCTGTTAGATGACTTGGCTGGAACTTTGAGCAAAGAGCAGTGGCTAGGTTTATCCACACCTCCAGAATCACAGGCTTCTTTCTCTGGGCTTACAGATGTTACCAACTCCCCTCGGCTGTATTTTTGTTCTCCCCTGCCCAAACAGATGGGTTCCCTTCCTTCACTACTGTGAGCAGAGGCAGATGCAAATGAACAGGCACTTGTGCTCTGCTGTGTGGTTACCTAGAGAGGCTGCTGTTTGCCAGCAAAGGCTGTACCAGGACACAAATAACCTCGTTTGGCGTAGCCTGGAGATGGCTCCTCACTACAAATACAGCCATGGGGCTCTCCACGCTGCACTTCCATGTTTACTGTGGGATCATGCACCAAACAGGAGTGAGCAAGGGCACTGTGAGACGCTGAAACTTCAGAAAAACAGAGGAGCAAACTCCTCCTCTCCCTTCCCAGTCCAGCAACCTATTGTTCCTTGAGATGCTTGGATAATAAAGGAAAAACGCTGCTCTGGAGCTTGTAACAGCTCTCACACACACACAAACACAGCACCCAGCCTTCTCCCCTGTCCCGTGAGCAGACCCTGACAGCTGATACACATTCAGGAGCCGCTCGTGGTTTTACAGGGGCTGGATGCCAGTTGGGGAATTTCCTCCTAGGCCACACAAAAGTAGCTGGCTGGAGCTGCCAGCTGTCAAAGCCAAGTCCAGCCCTGCCTCCCACCAGGAGGGTACCTGCAAAGGTGCTGGGTTGGAGATGCATCCCTGCTGCTCACCTGTGAACCTCCTGGGAGCAGAGCCTGTCCTGCAGGGTCGATGGCCGTGCTGGGTCCTGCTCCAGGAGCAGGGATCAGGGTGACATGGGTGAGGTATTCAGAACCTGTGAAAAACACAGAGGTGATTGAAGCTTCCTGCCAGTGCTTGCAGTTGTTCAGGCTGTGTTTAAAAGATGTAGGAATCCCAGAACTGGGCTGCACAAAAGACAGCCGAGTCTCAGAGTGGGAAGGGTGGAAAATGGCTGTGTGGTGCTTGTCACAGCAGCCCTTCAGCCCTAAGAGTGCAACTGAGACGTGGGATTGCAGGGAGGAGATCCAGGGCAGTGGTACAGAGGCAGGCTGAAAATCACAGAAAGATCTCGGGCACTTGAGAAGAAGCACCTGAACAGCCACACCTCCACTGAACACAAGGATTTCAGCCCAGGACAGCAGCCACAGTCAGAGCAGAGATGCAGCTTTGTGTTCCTGAGCAGCGTTCTCTCCTGAGGAGAAGGTCTGGGCTCCCTTGGTTGCCACGTGAGCCTCAGGTCTCACTCCTCAGGCCTTTGTTTTTCCTGCCAGGGTCTCTGCAAGGATTCTGATGCTCTCTCCCACCAGGTGAGAGAGTACTAACCTACCTGGGGATTTATTGTAAGAGATGAGCAGCAACATCCCTCCAGGAGGTACCTGCTGCTCCTGCTGTGCCTACATAGCATCTGGGGCATCAGATATTCTACCCTAGTCAGTTAAAAGTGTCCCAGGAAAAGACACTGCCATGCTTTCCCAGGAATAAAGCAGGCATTTGGAGCGCATCTCACAGCAGTGCTGTCCATACAGGAGGGGAGAGAATCCTGAAGGTGTTCAGCAGGCTGGAGCAACACTGGGCTGCTGCAGCACAGGGAGAAGACCAGCAGCACAGGATGGTGCCCTTTTTACAGTCCCTATTCTTCCCTTAATTACGAGCTTAAGTGATGGCTAATAAAGATGATCCAAAACAAATAAATTGAGCTGCTGCTGTAATTAAGTGGCTTTTGCTGTGAGCCAGACCCATCTGTGTCGTACCTCAGCAGAAGCCAGGAGGGTTCTGCAAGGTATTCATTTCAATTCCATCTGAACTGCTTCAAGGTGGGGCTGACCATCCTATTTCCTACACTGCCAGCCAAAAAACACTGGCCTGTCCCCCACACAGTCACCCTGGGCAGGGGCACAGTCAATCACAGATATTTAATTTGGTTGCATCTGCCTTCATGGCAGGTACATTGAGGTGAGGCCTTCCTTGCTTGTGGGAGGGAAGCTGGAAGCTGGTGGGAAGCAGCATTTTTTTCTGTGGGCAGAAAATACCACAGCAATGGCACTCGATGGGTGCACCCCTGGTTTTTAATCAGGGCTGTACAGCAGAGATAGGAAGCAATTAGTGCTGGCCGTTTGCTGATTTGACAGGTGAAATGAGCTGACAGCCTCCCTGTGGTGAAGTGCAGCAAAAGGCTTCTCAAGCTGTCCACTCGAGCTCACAGGTGAGGGCTGACGCCTGGCAAGGGCAGATGAGAAGGACGGCGTAGCACAGAGAGCCCACGCCGTGGCTGCCCTGCAGATGTGCAGCCTCAATTCCAGGAGCCTGAGCTCCCCAAGCACAGCTAAAGCTGCCACAGGCCCCCGCTGTCCAGATGTGCCCAGTCCTCTCTGCAGGTACAGCCCAAAATGTTCAGGGCTTCCCGTGTGTGAGTGCAGATTCTTCCCTGAGAAATACTGAGCGCCTGGGACCTGCACTGGATATTTTTCCTCCCACCTCTGTGTTGCCCTGGTTTTTGCTAAAGCCTTCTGTTTTAACCTTGGAGTCGGAATTCTTTCTCACACAGTTTCATGTAAATAATGGCCAATGTTTACTTAACGGTATTTTCTGGTTTTCATTCCTTTTGTGATAAGAGAAGTTTGATGAGCATCTTTTTTCTCCAGTGGGATTGAGGAGGAAGTGACATGTCCTCCAATCCCTTGTGGAGTTCAGAATTCTATAAAACGTGACATATGTAAATAATAAAGTTGTCCTTTTTCCTCTTTTCTGCTGAACCTGGCAGGTGTCAGAGCATCTTTATTGTGTTTTCCCAGACACACCTCTGGATTTTCCATGGGAGTGTAGTCTCAGCGCTTCTGTGACCACAGATGATATTTTAAAATCCACTTGTCCCGGAGAAGAGTCAGTTCACGATCCTTTAGCAGGATTCCAATCCAAGTTGTGCACGGTATCTACTACCAACCTGGTATATCTCAAAATGGTACCAGCACTCAGCTTGAGCCTGCTCCCTTCTCCTTCACGTCACCACAGGGTACCAGGGATAGCGGTCGTGACCCTAGTGAGAAAGGCACTTTCTCCCTAAGCTACTAAAATACCTCCTGTTGGAGCTAATCCTAGGAGGGAGAAGGGGATACACGGAGAATCTCACACCCTTCCAGGTGCAGTGCCCCCCTCACTGTGGCACATCAGCTGGAGCCCTGATCGGGGTGCAGATCCCATCTCTCAGCCTCACTGCTGTTACTTGGCTCCTTAGAGCTCCTGTGGGATTTTATGAGAGGAAGTCACCTCTCTTCCTGATCCCGAGTGCCGGATGAAAGGGTGGCTGTGTTTGGGAAAACACAATAAAGACGCTCTCACACCTGCTAAGTTTAGTAGAAAGGAGGGGAAAAAGCAACCTCATTTACATATGCCACGTTTTATAGAATGCTCACCTCCACAAGGGATTGGAGGACATGTCACTTCCTCCTCAATCCCACTGGAGAAAAAAGATGCTCATCAAAGTTCTCTTATCACAAAAGGAATGAAAACCAGAAAATACCGTTAAGTAAACATTGGCTATTGTTTACATGAAACTGTGTGAGAAAGAATCTGACTCCAAGGTTAAAACAGAAGGCTCTAGCAAAAACCAGGGCAACAGGTGGCCACATGCAAACACACTGCTTCTGGGTATTCTGCTGCAGATCAGGACACAGGTGGTGTGATCCCTGCTGCCACCGGGGCACAATCAGCCAGCCAAGTCCACCCTGCACCAAGGAACACGGCTGGCATGGCATGGCACAGCCACACCCGGTGGCACAGCCACACCCTGGGTCTCCGTCAGGCAGCTGCTGTGCAGAGCAATAACTGCTGGGTGTGCTCTGGTCTTCCTCTCAGGGTCACAGCTCCAACAAATAGCCACGCTGATTTCTCCACCCCCAGGCTTTTTTTTTTGTCTCGTCATCCCTCCCCCACATACGTTCCTATCCACCTTCTGGACAGAGAGTTATTATAAGATGTTTCAGCCCAAGGAGCACATTATTTTCTCTGAAAATAGTTTCCTCCAAAAATCATGCGCCAATGGCAGCGCAGCTTTGGCGTGCGAGATCCCCCGAGGGGAAGGGACAAAGCTGTGGTCACACTATGGGATGGAGAGTCAGCAGATCAGGGTTCTCATCCCCTGGCTCTGCGAGCTCTGACTCAACCCACGGCCCCTGGATGTTTGGTTTCCCCATGGGGAAAACCGGAGGGATGACACACTGCGATGGCAGCACACAGCCCTTTTCTGCTGCTGGGAACCATCACAGGCTTCTGCAAAGGCACACTGCCTCACCACCAAAAAAAAAAAAAAAAAAAAAGAAAAAAAAGCCAAGCTTTTGGAATCCAAAATGCTCTGCAAAGTTTTCGACTGGTCTGGTTCAGTGAAGCTGCAAAGATCTTCTTAGATACTCTAAATATTTACCCAGCATTTTTATATTTACCCAGTATTGAAAGTGCCAGCCAGGGCTCAGTGCCCAGTCCCCTGGGGATGCACAGCTGTGCTCTGGGATGCTCTGCTGGGAGCAGAGCTGTGAGGAGCTGCAGTGACCCTGCTGCCTCCAGGGCATCCTCTCTTTTTTCCCATCTTCTTTTCCACATCATTCATCTCTCTCCCTCAGCACCCTCTGGCTCCCCCGGGCGTGCCTGCAGCTCAGCCCCACAGCAGAGTTTCCTCTGCCTTCCCCCCAAGCCCAGCACTGAAGATCTTTGCTCCCACACCACTGTGCTGGAGCACTCCAAAGACACTCCTTGGCTTTAGCTGTAAGAGCTTTATGAAGCAGGAGGATGGTAGAGCCTTCCCTCCTGCAGGCCCTGCTGTTCTGCCCAGGACAAGCCTCCTGAAGAGGAGATGCTCGAGGCTGCCAAACTGGCAAAGCTTCTGGTCGTGTGGGATGCCCCGTGCCCTCCCCTGCAGCCCCACAGGTACGGTGGTCACTGCAAGGGCTTGTGGTGTTCATTGGATCACTGAGAATAACTGAATATCCTTACACTGGGGAAGGAAATCAGGTCATGTTCCTCACGGGAGCTTGTACCTGCCCTGCCTGGCTCCAGGATTTGCTGTTCCTCTGCTCCCCTCTTTCAGCTCCAATTATCTCCCTCTCCAGAACCCCCTGCACTTCGGGTCTCTCCTTGCCCCCTCTACAAACACTGACAGGATAGTGGCCACCAGCTTCACACACCAGAGAAAGCCCTGCTCTGGGAATTTGGTGGTGCCTCCAGCCCCCTCTCCAAACCCTCTTCAAGCCCTGTCCATTTGCCCTGAAACCCTCCTTAACATCCCTGCTTATTTCTGATAGTATTTGGGCAGCACCTTACAACAGCATAAGCCCTGATTTCCCCCTTTAAATGCTGCTTTAGCATGAAAAAGTTCTCTCTCTTCACTGACACCTCTCCAGACTCTTACCAAGGAGGAGAGAGAGTCTTTGACTCCCTTTAACAAGTGTGGACACTGAACTGACCCAGGTGACTTGGCCAAGATCTTCAGGAGCAGAAGCAGCAGCAGAGCTGGAAGACATTGTAAGTCCCATCCCAGTGAACTTACCGAAGAACAGGATAGAAACAAAAGTTTTGTGCATGTTGCAAAAGGCGTAGAAGACTGAAGAAAAGAGGAAGGTCAAATCCAGGGTGCAAGGCAGTGTGATGTTCAGGTCTCCCTCCTCTCCCATGTGTCACTTCCACTCCTTCACCACCCTGAAGTCCAGAGGGGTGAAAATGTCCCTTTTCCTCAGCGCAACCACGCCAGGATTCTCGAAGAGAAGGTGATGCCTTCCCTCAGCCACCTAGAAACAGAGACTAGACAGGAGTAAGGGGATAAAGGCAGGGATTGATTTGAAGGCCTTCAAGGCACACCCTGGGGAGCCAGAGGCTGCTTCCATAAAATGGACCCCGAGATGGACAGCAGGTCACGAGTTCTTGACACTGATATAGGTTTGGTCCATTTGCATATCAGCATAAATTCACCAATTAAAACTTTAGCTCTCTTCAATTTCTCCACCTCTTTCATGGTCCTAGTTTACACCTTTTGGGTCTAGGACAGCCCGAGTGTCCTTGAACAGCTCAGAGAGGCTTTGTTGTGTCTGTCTGGCCTAAGAGAGCAGCTCACGAGCTACAAGAAACTTCAGAGTTACACACTGGGCAGTACAGGATTTGAAAAATATAGAAATTAAAACCTAAGGCATCAAAGGAAGCCCAGCCCGGTGAAGCAGAGCTGTCTCTGGGCTGCTGCTGCCATCTCCTGCCCGCCTGGAGCTCCGCTGCTCGCAGCTCCGCTGACTCGGCTTATCAAGGGGCAGGCGGTCAGGAAAACGCAGGAATGCGAGAATTTGGGAATGGGCTGGCGGTCCCTCACCGGCCAGGGTGGGGGAGATCCGGGTGCGCGCCCTGCAGGTCCCCGCTTCGAGCCTCGGCTCCGCGGCTGTGGGTGATGGGGATGCCGGGCTCTGCTGATGGAGAAGGAGCAGGCTCTGCCCGAGGAGCCACACTCGGGGGAGGAAGGGGAGATGTGTCTGGGAAGACACGATAAAGATGCTCTCACACCTGCCAGGTTCAGCAGAAAGGAGGGGAAAGACTTTATTATTTGCATATGTCACGTCTTATACCATTCCCAACTGCACAAGGGATTGGAGGACATGTCACTTCTTTCTCAATCCCACTGGAGAAAAAAGATGCTCATCAAAGTTCTCTTATCACAAAAGGAATGAAAACCAGAAAATACCGTTAAGTAAACATTGGCTATTATTTACATGAAACTGTGAGAAAGAATTTTTGACTCCAAGGTTAAAAACAGAAGGCTTTAGCAAAAACCAGGGCAACAGGGATAAATACACTCAGTTAATGCAATTGCTAAGTGGACTGTTACCAGACACAGCGTGAGCCGTTCACGGTTCTTCCTGAAAACACAGGGAAAATCAGATGTTTAATTCAGAGGGAACAGCGGGGCTGCGTGGTTTCTCTGCTGGTTTTTATCTAATAAGGGTGTTTTTGGCAGGGAAGCAGAGTGAGTGGCGTGACTGGCACTAAGCTGTGGCATTGATCAGAAGGTGAGGATACAGAGCCATTGTTTTCCAAAACTGCAAAGACTTTTGTCTCTTCGTTCAGGGCTTTAATTCTGCCTGAACCGCTGCCTCGCAACCCTCAGATTACTTTTTTCCCCTTGCCCTGTCATTTTTGGCAGAGTGGGATGCTTGGGGGAAGCTTTTCCCAGCAGTTAAAAGATGTAAAAAACCTACTGAAACAAACTTTTTCAGAAACCAAGCCCCACCACGGGTTCAGCCCAACAGATCCCTGGCCCCTTCCCTGCTCGGGATTCCTGGTGCCCCAGGTTTTGAAGCAGGTGCTGTAGCAGAGCCCTGCAGGTGTTCTACGAGGACATGGTGCAATTGCCACCCCCCTGTGGCACAGCCTCGCTGGTTCTTGGCCACGGGACATGGACTCAACCAGGGTAAACAGCACCAGCAGCTGCTCAGGGGGCAGCCCATGAAGCATTAACCCTACACCTGGGTATTTCAGCTGTCAAAAATTTATCATAAAACCCGGCATCTTGTCTCTTTGGCAGGTATCTGCACAAGCTGAGGTGATCATTTCAGGTTTGCACCTTGGTTTTCCCTCCCTCTAGGCAGGGGGAAGCATGCGGGTCCCCCGGAGGTGAGGATTGCACAGAATCCAGGTGGGATGTGGCCAGTGAGAGCTTCAGTCAGCAGCCCTGACCTGCTGGATTTTGACAGTCTGGAGGTGTCAGGGGCTGCAGGAAAGGCAGTCCTTACAAACTAAGCCCACACTGATACAGTGCAAACTTTAGAACTGCACAACACAAACTTTTCTACACAGAACTTGAAATGCCTGGTGAACCTGTTGGGTGCTGAGATGATGCTATAGGACACAAGAAAAGAGATGGACTTGCCAGGCTGAGCAGAAAGAGGAAAAGGAGACAGTTTATTTATTGTTCTCATACCCACAGGTTTCTTAATTCCACAAGGGATTGGAGGACATGTCACTTCTTCAATCCCACTGGAGAAAAAAGATGCTCATCAAAAATTCTCTCATGGTACAGGAGTGTAAACAAAAAAGGACAGTTAAGTGAACATTAGCTATTATTTACATGAACTCCATGAGAAAAATTATTTGACTCCTTATTACAACAGAAGGCTTTAGCAAGAAAGCAGGACAACATCGGGACACCACAGGCCACGTGCAGTGGTGAGTTAATTCCCCACTCCCTGTTGTCCTGGTTTTTGCTAAGCCTTCTGTTTTAGCCTTGGAGTCAGAGAATTTTCACACACTTTCATGTAAATAATGGCCAATGTTTATTTAACTGTCTTTTCTGTTTTTCATTCCTTTGGTGATAAGAGAAAGTTTGATGAGCATCCTTTTTCTCCAGTGGGATTGAGGAGGAAGTGACATGTCCTCCAGTCCCTGGTGAAATTGAGAACCCTATAAAGTATGAGAAATGTAAATAAAGTCTCTCCTTTTCCCTCTTTCTGCTGAACCTAGCAGGTGTGAGAGTGTCCTTTATTGTGCCTTTACCAGCACAACTCCCCTCAGTGGGAATCATCCTGAGCAGGCCCTGTCACAAATCTCTCACAGAAGAGCTCCCTGTCCGTGTGTCCCCCCTGACGGGCTCCAGGGCAGCAGCTCTGGTGGTGAGCAGCAGTGCCTGTGCCACTCAGCCTTCACCTGGCAGCTGCAGTGGGGTGTCCAACTCCTGCAATACTCAGAACTTGGCTGAAATGCCAAGTTCTCCACTCCTCTGAAGTATGGGAACATCCCCAGACAAAGCCATTGAAATGAAGCCGTGTCCTGAGGTTCACACAGAGAGGGGCCAGGCTGCAGGCATCACTTCTCTACCTTGATCCCTGCCAGCCCCCTGCTCCTGCTCCTCAGCAGAGGCAATTACACAGGCTGTCTGAGTGGTACAGGAGTGACATTTTCAGCACAGCCCAGAGTTGATGTACCCCTGTGTGTCTGGGAAGACACAATAAAGACGCTCTCACACCTGCCAGGTTCAGCAGAAAGGAGGGGAAAGACCCTTTTATTTACATATGTCGCATTCTTATACCATTCCCAACGCCACAAGGGATTGGAGGACATGTCACTTCCTCCTCAATCTCACTGGAGAAGAAAGGTGCTCATTAAAGTTCTCTTATCACAAAAGGAATGAAAACCAGAAAATACCGTTAAGTAAACATTGGCCATTATTTACATGAAACTGTGTGAGAAAGAATTTGACTCCAAGGTTAAAAACAGAAGGCTTAGCAAAAACCAGGGCAACACCCCTGCTTGTAAAGTCAGCAGCAAACACAGGTCCCTGCTTAGCAGAACGTTTCTCTTCTCTACACCAGAGCTTTGTGCTGGGGCAGAGGGAAAGGGATGGGGCTCCTTTCTGCAGAGGCCCTCCTTGGATGGCAGCACCCAGCACATCCCCGGGGGCAGGGGGGTTCCCATGGCCTGGGAACACCCAGCCTTTCAGAAATCAATGGCACCTTCTTCCCACCGTGCCATCTGCACATTTAAATGTGCACAGAGGAAGAGCTGGTCATGCCCCAGCTTCTCACCTGGCTGAGAAAAGCCTCCCTCACCCAGCCTGAGGTGCTCTGTGGGCAGAGCAGGGGGTGCACAGGGTGCTGGGGGTGCCCTCAGCCTCAGTGACAGTGAGAACTGTGCCAGTAAAAGCACAATNTCAGAAATCAATGGCACCTTCTTCCCACTGTGCCATCTGCACATTCAAATGTGCACAGAGGAAGAGTTGGTCACACCCCAGCTTCCCACCTGCCTGAGAAAAGCCTCCCTCACCCAGCCTGAGGTGCTCTGTGGGCAGAGCAGGGGGTGCACAGGGTGCTGGGGGTGCCCTCAGCCTCAGTGACAGTGAGAACTGTGCCAGTAAAAGCACAATAACAGTAATTCTCACCCCTGCTAGGTTCAGCAGAAAGTGGGAAAAGGAGTGTCTTTATTTACATTTATCATACTTTATAGGGTTCTCAACTCCACAAGGGATTGGAGGACATGTCACTTCCTCCTCAATCCCACTGGAGAAAAAGGATGCTCATCAAACTTTCTCTTATCACCAAAGGAATGAAAAACAGAAAAGATGGTTAAATAAACATTGGCCATTGTTTACACGAAAGTGTGTGAAAATTCTCTGACTCCAAGGCTAAAACAGAAGGCTTAGCAAAAACCAGGACAACAGGGAAGGACACCAAAAGTGAGCTGGCTGGAAGGGCAGCCCAAGGCCCAGCAGGAGCTGCAGCTGGAGCAGAGGAGGTGAAATGCTCACAAGCAGCAGGGCAGCAGATGTGGCCATCGAGGCCATCACTGGGGACAGAATCACAGAAAGGGCTGGGCTGGGAGGCACCTTCAAGCTCATTCAACCCCTGCCATGGGCAGGGACACCTTCCACTATCCCAGGTCACTCCAAGCCCCGTCCAGCCTGGCCTTGGACACTCCCAGGGATGCAGCATCCACAGTTTCCCTGGGCACCCTGTGCCAGGGCCTCCCCACCCTCACGGGGAAGAATTTTTTCCCGTTATCCTCTCAAATCATCTTCAAGGAAGCTCTGGAAAGCTGCACTGGAGTAAAAGCCCTGCTCAGCACGTAGGTGATGCCTCAGCACTGCATGCAAGGCCTCCAGCAGATCCATCTTCTTCCCCACTCTCTTTGCAGGTTCATGTGGGAGGGCAGGACTGTGAGAGTGGGTTTTGCAAGAAGAAAAATCCTCCTCTTCCCCCTCCCCTGCTGCTCCTGGAGACCCTTTTGTGCCATGGGAGCATTCCAAGTCCCTACCAGGAGGATGTTTTTTCCAGTTTTTCCTTTCTCTTCTCCATTCCCCAGAAATACCCATCCCCATGTTGGAGCACTCTCCAGACTAGAAGGGGTAAGCTCGGGGAAGACTCCTCAGAATTATTCTAGCAATTCTCCTTTTTTTTTTCTTTTTCTTGTAGAAACAGAGTTTTGTGAGCAGTTAGGCCCCTGGCACAGGAACTCCAGAGCCCTGGCTCTCTAAGAAACAAAAACATTAAATCAAGAAATCCCATTTCCCCCTCACCCTTTTAAATCTTCTTCCATAGAGCTGGAGCCAGGGAGTCATTAACTCCTGGCTGGGTACTGCAAGGCCAGAACTGTGATGTGCTTCGTGGCATTGCCATAAAACCCCACTCATTCCCATACCAAAGGGCTCGTGTTCTTAAAGAATAACGTGTTGGGATAATGCCTTAGAAGTGGATCCTGATGCTCCTTCATTTGCATTTCCCCCCTGGAGCACGTTTGAAGGCATTCAAATCATTTTTTACTTATTCAATGGTAGTTTAATCCTTAAGGAATGGCTCAGCTGCACAGAAATACTTACAGAGCCACCACCCAGCAGACTCAGGGGTGTGGAGCAGAGGAATACCCAGGAGCTGGCCTGGTCCTGCATTATTTCAACCCCAGGAGTAGAAAACCCAGACTCAGATGCAGACTTCTCATGGTTCACTCTGCCCCTTCCTCTCCTGCAAAGCCCCACGGCCATCACCATCAGTAACTGGATTTGCAGTTCAATGAAGCCTTCAACCACCTGCCCCAGCACAAGGCCACAGGAAAGGTCACCATCCCCAGGTGAGAGCTGGCCTCTCACACTGCTCACCCAACCCCATCAGCAGGCTGGGGGCCACTGTCCCCCCAAAAACAGCCCAGTTCTGGGTGTGGGCTGCAGTCTCTGGCTCGCTTCCAGCTGCTTCTCACAGTGTTACCTGTGCAAGGAGCAACTGAGGCCAAGCAGGGTCCCACTGGTGCCCATTTGGGAGCCACTGCCATAGCAGGGGTGTGTGCTGGTAAAGGCACAAAAAAGGACACTCTGACACCTGCTAGGTTCAGCAGAAAGAGGGAAAAGGAGAGACTTTATTTACATTTATCATACTGTATAGGGTTTTCGATTCCACAAGGGATTGGAGGACATGGCACCTCCTCCTCAATCCCACTGGAGAAAAAGGATGCTCATCAAACTTTCTCTTATCACAAAAGGAATGAAAACCAGAAAAGAAGGTTAAATAAACATTGGCTATTGTTTACATGAAACTGTGTGAAAATTCTTTGACTCCAAGGTTATAACAGAAGGCTTAGCAAAAAACAGGACAACAGGGGTGAAGCACAGGGTGCCCAGAGCAGCTGTGGCTGCCCCTGCATCCCTGGCAGTGCCCCAGGCCAGGCTGGACAGGGTTTGAAGCACCCTGGGACAGTGGAAGGTGTCCCTGCCCATGGCAGAGGTGGAACAAGAGGAGCTTTAAGGTCCCTTCCAAGCCAAACCTCTCTGTGATTCTGTGCCAGAGCAGTGCCCCATCAGCAGCTGCACAGAAAGGCCTGAGCTGAAACAGGGACCAAACTGAGAGCCATGGCAGGGTGCAGGTTTGGGTGAAGCCCACCCACCACCAGCAGCAGCCAGCAAGGAAGGGGCACTGCTCTCCTGCCTTCCCTCCATGTAACCTGCCACACTCCCAGGCGCCTTTGCCTGGGGAGAATGAACGTGTGTGCCCCTGCCTCAGCCCAGCTCGGTCCCAGGAGGGGCCATCACAGCCCCTGTCACCTTTCTAAGAGCCACGGCCAACAAAGGGGCCCTGAGCTGCCAGTAACGAGCTGGCTGCTGCTCTTTGGAGCTTAACGAGAGAAACCTGAGCTACAGCGGGCTGTGGAGCCCCGACAGCCAAGCCAATTCATCTGCCAGGGCTTCAGTTTGTCTGTTCCAGCATCACACCAGCTCTGGCTCCACGAGCAGCATCCTCAGCGCTGCCCGTGCTGCAATGCCCCTCCCGGCTCCCTCCTGCAGCAGCAGCAGCTCCAGCCCTGCTTGCCAGCGCCTTGGAGGGAGTTAAGGAACTCCCACCCATCCTTAAAAGCTTTGCAAATCCACCACATCACGCACGGCTTCTCGTTGCAGAGGAAAAGAAGTGGGTGTTTAGCTGATTTCGCTGGTAATAGCAGAAAATGGCCTGTTGCAGCAAAGAATTTGTCCAAATAAGCTGTGAGCCGTGGCCTTCCTGCAGACAACATCCAGCTCGTTTTAGTGCCCTGGAAGCACTCTACAGGTGTCTGCTGCTGAAGCATCGTTGTGCTTTAGATAAATGTGCTGCTTAAAGATAGCTGTCAGCACAGAGTGCTGAATAATGCCTTCATTTCACACCCTCAGCCTGCTCCCCGAGTTATTGGCAGCCCCTCAAGTTGGAAGTCTGACAGCAGAAAAATATTCAGCGTGATGGTGGAAGAGCAGGACCCCAACCCTGGGGCACCCACTGAGCTCCCAGCAGTGTTTAGGGGTTTAACCTGGTTACAGGTTTTAACCTGGTTACAGGTTTTAACCTGGTTACAGCCAGGTTACTGCATTTATCAGTTGTCAGTCATGGCCCTTCCATCAGTTTGCTCTGGTGGAATCGTGTCTTTGGTGTGCTCAGGTCACACCCCTGGGGGTTCCACGTTTTGGTTACACACTGTACATGCAGAAATCCCAGAAAAGCAGATTTTAAGCCAAGCTAGCAGCATATATTCTTATAAAGTGTTACAGCTACAAGTACTTACCACTGAACGCTGCTTCCCTCTGCCATGTTTTCTTCTGTTCTTCCTTGACTTGCATAAAAGAATCTTTAAGCCTTGAGGGACTACTGTATGTTACAGCCTCACCTCCCCAAGGACAGAGAAGCCTTTCTAAGGCTCCCCTTCCTCTTTCACATGTGTTTATTTAAATTAAAACAATAGCCACCTTTACTGGCTCATAACTCTCAATTATTTTCCAGGTTTTAGCCCCTACTTCTTAATCTGATCTATAACTTCAGTAGTAATTTCAGTTCAGCTCTTTCTTCAGCAGCCAGCCCTACAGCACAGCTCTCTGCCTTTTGCTGCTCTCCCTCTCCACAAGCCCCTGCTGTGCCTCTGCTCCATCCCCACCCTCGGGCTGGGGCTCTAAATGAGCTCAGCCTGGGGGCTTCTCTTCTTGCTAAGCCAGGACTAGAAACGCTGATCTCTAGATCAGCTCAGCGCTCTCAGCCTGGCCTTAGACCCTGCTGCCCTGGGCCTGGCCAGGCATGTCTGAGCTGGGTGCTTTCCCTGGACCCCATTCCAGCCCAGGGACTGACCTACCACCTGGTTTAAGACCTGTTTCACCCCTCCAGAGGTGCCTAATGCCTGGATTCTCAGGGCGTGCCAGCACTCTCTCCTCCAGCTCCAAGAGGAGGTAAAACCTCAGCTACTTATTTTACATTCTAATGCCAGCAACTCATCATAATTTGTTGCTCTTGCTGACTCTTTTCCAGGTGTCCAGGTGGCTCCTGGGCAGCATCTTTCCTGGAGCAGGGCTGTTTGTGCCAGGGCTCTCTCCCTGTGCTGGAGCTGGGTGTTTTGGCTCCGTGGGCTCTAATGCTGCTCTCCATCCCCACCTGGATGGCAGGAGGCACCCCTGGGATGTGTTTGTTCCCTCTTTGAGCTCCTGCAGCTGAGCCTGGAAGGCCGTGCCTCCCACCCAGGCCTCCTTAAGCCGAGCTTAGGGGTGGGCTCAGCTGCTCGGGGGCAGTGGTGGGTGTCTGCTGGTGCTTGCTGAGCAGTTTGGTGTTGCCTCCTCCTGAGCAGCTGCTCCTCAGCCTCATGCTGGGGTCGCCGAGCAATTTGGGAAAGGAGTGCAGTGTTGGTTGGGGTGTTTCACACCCCTGCTAGGCAGAGTTGAGTCAAGGGGGGAAAATTCTGACTACCCACAGGGTATTGCCTTTTTCAGCAACTGTGAAGGATTTCTTTAGTTCCTCAAAATGTCTGGAGTTTTAGTACTTACAATCAGCTAAAATTGGAGTGGAATATCAACGGAGCACAGCTTTCAGAAACTCATTTTCTTTTTCCTTTCAAACTGACAATAGGATTTTAAGAAAAACTTTGAATAATGGATATACTTTTGAATAATGGATGTTCCGCAGCCAAAGTCCCTTGACTTTTCTTTCTGTGCCTGAATGAGAAGCCTTTTAATTGCACAACACGTGGCGAGGAGGTACAAAACGCTTTGTGTCTTGTGCTGCTGATTAACTGGTGCATACACTCCCATTAAACATTCAGAGAGGGCTGAGTGGATCCCAGCCCGGAGCTGTGTGCTATCCACGGTGGGTTTTTATCAGCTGAGACTCTGCCATGAGATGTTTTGAGATTTTCCTTGTCTCTGTCATGGCTGCTCATAATTTCCCTCTTTTTTTTTGTGTGTGCGTGCTTTGGATCCTTTCTGCTTCTGGGGAGGCATTCTTCTACCTGGAGAGCTTGTACCTTGTGCTCTGGGCTCATGCAATGGGCTGTGAGGTCACTTTGTGGAGTGAAGGAGACTCCTGAGCTTAGACTGTGGAATAAACTCTGTTTTCCAAAATAGCAGTGTTTTTGTTGTTTTTTTTTTTTGCAAGGATTTAGCTGAGAAATGGTGAAAGAGGTGCCCGATGCCTGTGCCAGGCTGGATGCTCTGTCCTGGTGGGATGGAGAGGCTGCAGGGCACGGAGCAATGGGACCCCCAGGACATTATTAGTGTGGGATGCAGGCAGGGGAATTAGCAGGAGCAGCAGTGGTCTGGGTGTTCCTCGCTCTCATTCCATCATGTTGCTGTCTGTCCTTGGAGCTGGCTCCTCTCCAGGTTAATTCAGCTTTCATGAAAGTTTAACTCTGCTGCAGAAGGGGAGGGACAAGTTGCCGTGCCCCTGAAAAATGTAAAGGGTGGTTTGGGGTCAAGGTGGTTTTTTTTTGTCCTCAGTTTCCCCAGTTCTTGGTGCAGTGCCCAGCACTCTGAGTGAGCCCAGATGGGCTCAGCAGAGTGAAGCCCTGCTGTGCCAGTACTTCCCTAACTCCTGTCTGCACACAAAACCCCCCCAACAAACCCCAAAATTTAAAACAAGGAGCTATGACCCCATCAGCTCCCCAGTTTTCTTTCCAAGCCCGAATTCAGGCTGAGGACCGGGCCTCGATGAATAAACGCTGCTGGAGCCTGGCTCTGTCCTGCTCCCAGCCCTCTGTGTTCTGGCTGGGAGGGAGCTCAGTTCACAGAGTGAAATTTGGACTGTTTTAACTCTTGGCATTACCCCTGGGGTGGCACAGAGGGTCCTGGGGGCTCCCTGCTGTCAGGAATTTCTCTTTCACGGAGAGGTTTTCGTGATC
This sequence comes from Platysteira castanea, assembly GCA_013397175.1. Classification (NCBI taxonomy): domain Eukaryota; kingdom Metazoa; phylum Chordata; class Aves; order Passeriformes; genus Platysteira; species Platysteira castanea. The sequence continues at coordinate 390,784 of VYXC01004913.1, forward strand.
CTTGCCTCTGCAAGCCACGGGAGGCTGCCAGCTGGATTTCTGCCTTCAGACAGAGCTCGTTCTCTCTCAATTTTGCAGCTTCTTGCCTGGGAGTACAACTGCGATTTAGCTTTATTTCCCGAAATTTGACATGACTGGAGACCGCGATTTACCGGCCTTGGAGGGTACGCTGCGTGTAACCGAGGAGGGCCTCAGTGGCTTCTCGTGGCAGAGGAGCCATAAATTGAGACGAAAAAAAGAAGGAAATCGTTACTGTCCAACTTTACAGGGCAGCAGCAGCAGCAGGACACAGCCCAGCGATCGGGGCCCTTTATTGCCCCCGATTTTCGGTGATAAAGCTCCTCGGAGCCTCACCCGGCGCGGGCAGCGCGCTCCGGGCGCTGGCGGGACACGAGGTGGCAATGTTTGCCAAAGGACACCTGGAGCTGGGAAACCCGAGGGCTTCCCGCTGATCCGCTCGCCTGGCGCCTGGTGGAGAGCTTGGGGAAGGGGAAGGGTCCGTGTCCGTGTCTGGAGGGTCCGTGTCCGGCCCCGGGGAAGGGTCCGTGTCCAGCGCCGGGGAAGGGTCCGTGTCCGTGTCCAGGGAAGGGTCTGTGTCCGCCTCTGGGGAAGGGTCCGTGTCCGTGTCCGTGTCCGTGTCCGTGGAAGGGTCCATGTCCAGCTCTGGGGAAG